>AP025060.1:6556100-6687558 GCA_036186865.1 Eustoma russellianum
CCAATAACATATAGAAGAGAGTCTTCAAAAAAGAAATAGAATGTGACATCACAACTCGTTACATATCCTGCTATAGTCAATAATATTATCATGTGAGAGAAATAATATAAAACCATCATATAATCTTCAAGGTAACCATACCTCAACTCCAGAATGAAGATAAGGATATACTAAAGAGATTCATTGAGTGAAAATACCAAAAATACCTTCAGGGGTAAAATGACCATAATACCCCTAGTGAGAGAAAACTCCAGAAATGACCCAGATGGTATAATTTCATTTTTGTTTTATTATCATTGAAGTACTTTTGATTGTTTACATTTAGTTTCAAACTTTCGGCATCAGTAGTATGCCTTGGATTTTAGTTTTAGTTGCAATAATTGATAGAATACGTCATGATTGTTCCGTGAGACCATGTCTAAGGAAGAGGGGTGTAGGTAAGGGGAAGAAAAATGAAGATAGTCTAAGGGTAGCCTCTTGGAATGTAGGAACATTAAGTGGTAAATTGTTTGAGATTGTAGATACACTTAAAAGACGTAAGATAGATATAACATGCCTCCAAGAAAGTAGGTGGAAAGGGAATAAAGGTAAAGAGTGTAATGGGAATAAGCTATTGTATTCAGGGTCAGATGGGACCAAGAATGGGGTAGGATTCCTATTAAAGATAGAATTACACACGAACGTGATTGATGTGATTAGATATAATGATTGAATTACGGTGTTGAAGTTAGTACTAAATAAGGAGGTGGTGGCAGTGATTTGAGCCTACGCACCCCAAGTGGGACTAGAAGCACAGGAGAAGAAAATGTTTTGGGATTGCTTAGATGTAGTATTAAAGGCAATACCCAGGGAGGAACGAATTTGTATCGGAGGTGATTTTTATGGACAAATTGGAAAGAATAGCGATGGTTTTCAGAAGGTACCTGGCGGGCTTAGTCATGGAGATAGAAACGAACAGGGTAGAGATCTGCTAGACCTAGCAGTAGCCCATGACTCATGCATTATAAACTCGTTTTTTAAGAAAAAAGAATCGCATTTGATCACGTTTAGCAGCGGAGGACGTAATAGGCAGATCGACTATTTTCTGATGAGGCATGAAGACCGACGGTTGTAGAGGGACTGCAAGGTTATACCAAGAGAGACAGCGGTGATGCAACACCGTTTATTAGTGGTAGTTATAGTATTGAGCCAAAAGCTGAATAAGGGGATTGAAAATTCCCACCCAGGATTCGATGGGGAAGTTTGAGAGACGAAAAAATTAATATATTAGGGACAAGATCATCCCTACGAAACTAGATCGTCTGGGTGATGACACAATCAAATGTGGGAGGCTATATCAACTACTATTACTCAAGCAGCGAGAGAAACACTTGGGGTAACAACAGGAAAGACTTCCGTACATAAAGAGACGTGGTGGTGGAACGAGGATGTGCAACAAAAAATAAAAGACAAACAAAAGATTTTTAGAGAGCTGTTAAGATGCACAAATGGGGAAGAGAGAGTGAGATTGGAGGAGAATTACTAAATCGCCAAGAAGGAGGCGAAGAAGACAGTAACTGAGGCAAAGACTACAGCTTACAAAAGGATGTATGAGAGACTAGAAACAAAAGAAGGAGAGCAGAATATGTTCAAGATTGCCAAAGCTAGGGATCGAAAATAGTAGGACCTAGGAGGTGGGAAGTTTATAAAATGAGAAGATGGACATGTGTTAGTCTAAGCACAAGACATCAAGTTGAATGGCAAACATACTTTTGCAATCTTTTAAACGGCAGTAATCTCGACTACGAAGAATGAGAAAGCACCACTAACCAACAACGACAACATAATAACCCCGACTGTCAGAACATCACACAAGGAGAGGTGATGAGAGCACTAAAGAATATGGGAATAGCTAAAGCGGTCGGTCTAGATAACATACCCATTCAGGCGTGGAAGTATTTAGGAAGGAGGGGTCCAATGGCTAACTACTCTTTTCAACCGTATTTACAAAACAGGAAGATGCCAGATGAGGAGAAAGAGTGTCGTGGTCCCCCTTTATAAGAACAAAGGAGACGCACAGTGTTGTGCAAATTATAGAGGGATTAAGTTGCTAAGTCATACCATGAAGTTATGGGAGAGAGTAATAGACACTCGAATTAGGAGAGAAACTCATGTTACGGTGAACCAATTTGGTTTTATGCCAGGAAGGTCAACTACGGAGGCAATACACATTCTTAGGTGATTAATGGAAAAGTATTGGGAGAAGAAGCGGGATTTACATATAGTTTTTATCAACCTTGAAAAAGCGTATGATAGTGTGCCACGTAGCCTGATATGGGATAGTCTGGATGCAAAAGGGATCCCTATGAAGTATATAGACATAATTAGAGATATGTAAGCTAGGACAGAAACAACCGTTCGTACGCCTGTGGAGAATGGATTTCTTTTTGGTGGAGGTCGGTCTGCATCAAGGGTCTACGTTGAGTCTATTTCTTTTTGCAGTTGTCCTTGACGAGTTGTCAAAGCTGATACAGGAGGCAGTTCCGTGGTGTATGCTTTTTGCTGACGATATTGTATTAGTCGCAAAAGTAGACATACTCTGAGTATGAGACTAGAGCAGTGGAGAGGTGTTTTAGAGAGAAAGGCTTAAAGATTAGTCGTTCTAAGACCGAGTATTGCATTGCGACTTCAGCGGCGTAGCAGACAGTGAGGATAGCCAGCTCACCATCGATGGTCAAGCGGTACCACATGTAAGTAAGTTTAAGTACCTAGGATCATTTGTGCAGCAGAATGGCGGCATAGATAGTGATGTAGCACATCGAGTTCAAGCAGGCTGGTGTAGATGGAGGGCTGCTTCAGGGTTCTGTGTGACAAAAGTTTCCCAACTAAATTAAAGGGAAATTTTATAGGGTGGTAGTGCGACCGACAATGCTATATGGGACAGACTGTTGGGCCATCAAGAAGTCACAATTACAGAAGATGGAAGTGGCAGAGATGAAGATGTTGAGGTGGATGTGTGGGCATAGAAGGCTAGATCGGATCAAAATGAGGTGTTTCGAGAAAGGTTAGGCGTGGCTAGTATAGCAGATAAGATAAGGCAGGGAAGAATGAGATGGTTTGGGCATGTCAAGCGGAGACAGACAACGACGTCGGTCAGAGCAATTGAAAGTCTCATTGTAGAGGGGAACAAGAGTAAAGGCAGGCCCAAACTGACTTGGGACGAGCTATTAGGCACGACCTACTAGATTTGCATCTCTCTAAGAACATGGTCCAGGATAGGAGTTCATGGAGACATAAGATTAAGGTTAACGAGGTACAGGTCATATATAGGGACACTTTAGAGTATATTTAGGGACATAGATAGTCGTAGACACTATCTATGCTGTCCACTTGGTTGCGTATATTATACCGTTGTTTTACATTGCATGTACATATACACGTGATGTGTATTTTAATATTGAAAGTCTTCTCTTTATATTTCTTGAATACATCACTAACACACTAGCACAACATATCTCTATTATTATTATTATGTCATTTATGCAGGTACATATATAGCCGAGGGTCTCACCAGAAGCAGACTCTCTATCCCTTGGATAGAGGTATTGTCTACCTAACTTACCCTCCCGAGACCCTAACAATAGCTTTTGCTGTCTTGGGATATACTGTGTCCGGATGATGATGTGAAGATGGTAAGTTGTAGAAACTTCCAAGGCACATTAGTCACAAGACATTTATAATCACATAATGAACATATATAAAACATGTAAAAATGAAAACAACCACTTTATCACATTTTAGAAAAATATTTCTTAAAACCCTAGACATCGATCGATCGAAGTGCCTCAGCTTCAGAGATCGATGTCTCACAGTGTGTTTCAGAATTTGTCTCTGACCTACATTGATCGATCGAAGTGAGGGTTTGATATACATCGATCGATCGATGTGTCTCAGGTTTAGAGATCGATGTCTCACAGTAAGGTCTTGAAGTTTCACTGCCTTACATAGATCGGCCGATGGAAGTGCAACAACCTGAGAGATCGATGTCAACTTTTTCAACGTTTAATCACATACAACACCATGTGTGACATTTTTATGCATTCACCTCTTGAAATCATGACTTCGAAAATTATCCAAACATATTTCTCAACAGAACAGTGGTTACTGTTTATCTACACTAAAGTGTAACGGCTGTGGTAGCGGCTAGTTACCAATGCATCTCAGCTATGTACAGTAAAATAATTCTAAGTTACAATATTTACTAAGTATGCAGGTCGGTCTTCTTCCCATCTTGTTCTTTACTTTGTCACCTCAGCTCAGCACTTCTTTACATTGTTATCTCTGGCTCGTCTTAGTTCCGTGCTTCAACTCAGCTCCTCTTCAGCTCGGCACGGCCATACTTATCTTTTCTCTTCTTAGTTCCAAGCTTCAACCTAGCTCCTCTTCAGCTCAAAATGGCTACTTTCATCCTTCACTTCTGTCTGCTCAGTCAGGTAAGGTGACAATTTGCCTTCCAGCACGTTGGTTCCCTAGATCAGGTTGGCTGACCTGAGTTCAGTTCGGCTTCAGTTCAGCTCGACTGGAACTTTATTTCCGCACTCTCTATCTCAAGCTTAGTTATTATATTCATATAACCAAGCATGGACATTAAATACTGGAAAATACTAGTTGAGACTGGTTTTGTGAGAAGGTTAGCTACTTGATCCTTGGTGGAGATGTGTACTAATCTAACATCATTTCCTTCCATCTTTCCTCGGATAAAACGTCTGTCAATTTTTACATGCTTCGATTTGTCCTACTGAATTGGATTCCAGCGATGCTTATTGCAGAGACACTGTCACATTAGATTTGGATTGGTAGACTTGCCTTCATATGAAGATCTTCAAGTACTCTCTGACCCAAATTCCCTCACATATTCCTAATGCAAGTGGTCTCGGCTCAGCCTCTGCACTACTCCTTGAAACCACTGGTTGTTTCTTGCTCCGCCATGTAACTAAGTTCCCACAAAGGAATGTTCCATAGCCTTTAGTCGATCTCATGTTAGTTTTAGATCCAGCCCAGTCTGCATCTGTAAATATCTTGATACTCCAATCTTTGCTCTTCCTGAAACATAGTCCTTGTCCAGGTGCATTCTTGAGGTACCTGAGAATTGTAAGTGCCGCTTGTAGATGCTCATTAGTAGGACTATGCATTCATTGAGATATAAAACTAACTACATAACATATATCTAGCCTGATATGCGATAGATAGATTAACTTTCCAACTAGTCTTTGATAACTAAGTTTATTAGTTGGAGTAGTATCACACTGTTCTCTTGGTTTGTATGCAGATTCTACTGGAGCGTTTGCTGGTCTGCATCCGAGTAGGCCAGTTTCTTTTAGAAGATCAAGAATGTACTTTCTTTGTGAAATAAACATTCCCTCTTTATTCCTAGCAATTTCCATTCTTAGGAAATATCTTAACTTACCTAGATCCTTCATTTCAAATTGCTCAGATAGTTTCATTTTAATATTATTTATGTCGAGGTCTGTTGAGAAATATGTTTGAATAATTTTCAAATTCATGATTTTAAGTGTTACATGTCACATATGGTATTATAAATGAAAAGTTGAATGAGTGAAGAAAAATAACATCGATGTTTAGGGTTTTTAGAAAACAAATTTCTAAAAAGTGATAGAATGGTTGTTTCATTTGCATATGCTTCATACATGTTTATAAGGATGTAATTATGTGATTTTATGAATATAATGTCTTATGACTAATATGCTCTGTAAGTTTTTATAACTTACCCAAAAGGACAAAATTGGTATTTTGAGTTTTTGTATGTACTTCAAATGGTGAAAATATTTCAAGAACTTATTCTCATTATTATTGTTACAAAGGTGTTTATTATATTTATTTCTGACCATCGGGGTCATTTCTGGAGTTTTCTCTACCAGGGGTATTTTGGTCATTTTACCCCCTAAGGGCAGTTTCGGTATTTTATTCAAAGAATCCCTTGAGTAACTTATTATCTTCATTATGGAGTTTATTTATGGTATTCTTGAAGATTATAGTGGTTTCTATTGTATTTCTTTATTTCGTGATATTATCGACATCGGCGATATATGTGACGGTATCCGATGTCACATTATTTTTTCTTGAAGCCTTCTTATATATGTATTGCAGGCTCTCAATCATCATTTTCAGATATTATAAGATGTTCTTGGTGCAAAATTCACCACAATATACAAAGGAGAAAAGTGGGAATTTCGGTGTTATATGTTGACATAATCTTGTCAACTATTATTTGTTGATTTCTCTTTATTAAATTTGAATTTGTACACATATATTCAGCTCCAAAATACCATCATTACAGGTGGAAATGATGTTGTACTCATTTTATGACTTGGTGCCAAGTGGAACAATCAAAAACAAGCTAGTTGGCAGCTTGGAAAATTTTGAATTGTAGGCAATGGCTACAAGGCTGTTTTTTGGCATATTTTTGAGTCAAATGGCAGCTCTCACATGACGTATTCTCATGGAAGGAGTTAAGAGATTCTTTTGGCATATTCATTCCTATTATCTTCATTTTGCAAATGATAAATCAAGACATTTCCATGGTGGAAAATTCGGTCATGCTGAATTTCAAGGTGGACCAATCATGTTTCTATGTTGCCAATTGTACAAGGTGATTATATAGCCAACAAATGATGTGAAGACAACTAAGAATTGGTGATAAAGATGGTGACACACGTGCATTCTTATCTTCAAGGCCTATTTCACACTATAAATATGAAGCAAAGATGAAAAGAAGAACACACACTTGAAAGCTAAAGTTGATGATCGTTGTGGTTATTCTCTTCTCCTTCTTCTTGATTCTTTCTTTGTAGCTAAGATGTTTCTTTTCTTGTTGTTGAGATACATTATACATGCCTCTCTTGGTGATTTTGTAAGATTGGTTAGGCAAGCCTATAAGCTACACCAATAGGTGGTAAATGTTTGGTGGTCTATAAATCTTCGTGTTCTTGTCTTCTTTCTACTTTTCTGTTTTTATGCCTGTTTTCACTGCATGTTTCACCCAACTTAACATGCCTTGTAAAAATATCAAAATAATTTCACAAATCGTGATTTTGGTGGAGTTATACTTCAGACTTTTATCTTTCATTTGCAACAAGAATCACTTGAGTTGAGAAAAAGAACATTAGTTTTAGTCGTTGCAAGATAACTGCTCCATTCTGGATGCAGTCTGACCAGTGCCAATTTCATCAATGATAGTTTCAGGTGAGAGCCTTTTTGAAACTTAAACTAGACATCTTAAGGAGTGTTTTGGCATAAAAATCATCATTTTTGGTTGAGTAATTAAAGAGAAACACGTGTCCAAAGTTCTGCACTATTCTATCCAATTCTGTCCAAATTGACTATCTGAATCTTATTATTTGGTTGAAGGGCCAAACAATCTTATTTTTGTCTCATTTTTGGATAGAGTCTAGCCAAGAAATTGGAATTAAGTTCTTGAAAATTTCAAAATTTTTTAGATCTGTGTGCACTGAGTTTTGAATTTTTCAAAAACAGGTACTGAATCTGAAGAGGTCTCAGATTTTGTTTTCAAAGGGGATTTTATTCAAGTGTAGTAGTGTAATTTCCGCTAACCATTATTCGCACCCCCCTCTAGTGGTGTTTACTACAGGTGTACGGTCAAACAATTGGTATCGGAGCTAGGCTAACACCACTCTAAAAAACAAGATTCAACACCATACGAAGAAGACAATGCCAAGAAACAACAATTCATAGTAGCCTGCTTATCTCAAATCAGAGATACATAAAATGGCCATAGTTTTTCACAAAGGTGAGTTAGAAGGTATGCCCACCCAACACCATCCTCTTTTCGATGTTAATAATTTTGTTCATTGGAAACTTAGGATGAGCCTATTCTTAATGGCTATAGACATCGATTTATGGTCTATAGTTGAAGATGGGCCATATTCCAATGAAAGTTGTACAAGTAAATGATGTAACAAAAGAAGTAGAAAAGTAGAAAAGTGAATGGTCATCTGAAGATAAAAGAAAATGCTTATTAATGCTAAAGCTATGCAATTCCTTTTAAACGGACTTACTACTTCTGAAGCAGGATATGTGTCAAATTGCACTAGCGCACACGATATGTGGAAATCACTGGAATTAAAACATGAAGGTACTAGTGGTGTGAAAGAGTCTAAAATAAACATGCTTATGAATGTACTTGAATCTTTCAAAATGTTGTCGAATGAATCCATAACATCATGGATTTGAGGATTCCTAAAATTTTTAATGCACTTCAAGCTTTAGGTAAATCGTTTGCCAACAACGAGAAAGTTCAAAAAGTGCTACGGAGTCTTCCTACTGAATGGCATCCGAAGGTGACAGCAATTGAGGAAACAAAATCAATCACTAAAAATGGATGTCAGTTCACTTAGAGTTTAAGAGGCAGAAATGAACCAACGAAAGTCCGAATCATCTAAATCATCCGTTAAGTCTATTGTTTTCAAATCAATCGAGTCCCATATAAACAACGATGAAATTAATAGCGATAGTGAATTAGACGACGATTTAATATTGATATCTAAAAAACTTAGAAAGGTTTTCAAACGGCCTAATAGAAATAGACAACAATCTTCTTCTTCTACTTCTTCTCAACTTAGGAAAAATAATTCGAATAACTCTAATAATAACAAGTGGTATAATAAAGAGTTAAAATGCTACGAATGTGGTCAAAAAGGACACATCTCTGATGATTGTCTGACAAAGAAAATACCAACATAATAACAATAAACAAGACAAGGAGACGCAGAAATCTAAAGCAAAGGAGCCCAAGTCAAGGAACGGCAAACGGGCAATGAAAGCAAGCACATGGAGCGACTCCGACTCGAATCAGAAATAAGAAGAAGCTCAAGTCTGCTTCGTACCCAGCGAGGTAATTTATCCTTCTGATGTAGATTCTGATAATGAAATGTATTTTGATGAAATACACGAAGAATTTTTAAAGATGCACTAAAGAAAAGAAGAAACTAATTGAAGAAAATGGCAAGTTGAAGATGTCCAACTTGGAATTTTCTGATCAATTAGAATCTTTTAAACAAGAGTCTACTACTAATCAACAATAACATTACCTATTGCCTTAGAAGCTCCCGCCTATAGTGGGGTACAGGGGGTGATGTACGCAATCATATCATGTGTTAGAAACACAAAAAAAGTTGTTTCCGATGACTTATAATGAAAATTGCGTGTCGATCAACTGCTACTTCACAATATAAGAAGCGCAACCAATTTAATGAGTCATTTTGCTTTATTCTATCATATTCCGAAGTCAAAGAAGAGTGTGTCGTTGACTTTATCGGAAATAGAAAGAAAGAAAAAGTCTACTAATACTCTTGATTCTTTAGAGATTAAAATTGAATCATATAGGAAAGTGAACAAACAGTAAAAATCGAAAATAGCATGTTAAAATATAAGTTAGATAATTGTGAAAAAGAAATTTTTCAACATAAATCATCTAAGCTAGACTTAGAAAAGATGTTAGAACAATTTGAATCCAGAAGCAACATGTTAGACACTCTGATATCATCACAGAAATATGGAAACGATAAAATAGGGTTAGGATATAAAGAAGGAAATGTCAAAGTAGATAAAAAGACTAAGTTTGTTTCTTCAAATGCTAAACAACCTTATAAGGAAATTAAAATAAATTCCACTTTGTCTGCTACTCCTGCTTCTACTCATTCTAAGGTAAAAATGCAACATGCACCTACAAATGCGCACACATATCAACGTGCAACAAGGCAAAATTATGCATCTAGACCAACTAACAATTATGCATGTATGTATACAAATGTAAATAGACAAAATAAAATGCATGCAACTCACTATGATGCATATAGACATAAAAATATGCAATCTTCGCATTCTTCTTATAAGGCACATAGGAACACCCTATCATATGATTACATTTGTATGGTGCCGTTTAAAACTCAAAATTGTATGCCTTACACTTAATATGAAAAACAGTCACGATATAATACATTTACACCAAGATATAACACTTATATGCATACACCTACATTTGAATGGAATGGTCTAATGTTTTCTAATCCTTTGTATTCTGCAACTTATTATAATGCCAAATATGTGCCGAAAAGGTACATCCAAGTTTGGATACCTAAAGGGCATATAAATAAGGATGATGCCTAGAATATTCAAGGACTCAAATAAAGGGTATCTAAAACTTTGTCTCCCTTGTAGGTAAATCTAAAGAAGGCAAACAGGAGACAAAGCCAAAAAATCTAAAAAACCATATGGTTTTTAGACCGCAGATGTTCAAGTCATACGATGGGCAGTCCTAAATTGTTCACCGAACTTGAACATGTTGAAAATGGAGGAAAAGTAACATTTGGTGACAGCAACAAAGGAAAGGTTATTGGAAAAGGAACAATTGGGGACCCTAACACATTTCAAATACGAAATATGTTGTTAGTAAGTATATTTTATATAATTTACCTAATATCTCTCAACATATAGATTGCGCATACAATGTTTCTTTTCTTCCCAATTCCTGTGATATAATAAATGCTAGGGAGAAACGGTATTAAAAGAAAATAGGAATGGTAATATGTACACCCTTTCCCCAAGTAATATGTGAGATGCTAAGATGAAATGTTTAATATCACATGACTTAGATTTAAATTTATGGCATAGGCACTTAGGCCATATAAGGATTTCTACCATAGAAAAGTTGCCAACTTAGAAAATTTTGAATTGTAACCCACGACTACAAGGCTGTTTTTGGCAGATTTTTTGAGTCAAATGGCAGCCCTCACATGTCCTATTCTCATGGAAAGGAGTTGAGGATTCTTGTGGCATATTTCTTTCTATTATCTTCATTTTGCAAATGATAAATCAAGACATTTCCATGGTGGAAACTTCGGCCATGCTGAATTTCAAGGTGGACCAATCATGTTTCTCTATGTTGCCAAGTTTATGCTGCCAACCAATGATGTGAAGACAACTAAGATTTGATGATGAAGATGGTCACACATGTGTATTCTTATCTTCAAGGCCTATTTCACACTATAAATAGGAGGCTAAGGTGAAGAGAAGAACACACACTTGAAAGCTAAAGTTGATGATTATTGTTGCTATTCTTTCTTCTTCTTGATTATTTCTTTGTAGCCAAGGTGTTTCAGTTCTTGTCTTGTTAAGCTACATTATACACGCCTCTCTTGGTGATTTTGTAAGATTGGTTAGCCAAGTTTATACGGCTGCACCAATAGGTGGTAAAGGTGTTGCAATCAGGAGTTGCTAGAGGTGTTCATTCAAGTCTTGAATAGGGTTGGTGTTTAAACTAATGATCAAGCTTGGTTCTTGTTGTATTTGTGTTTATTGCATAGTGAAATCTAAGGAAATGTGTTCTTTGAGACTGGAGTAGGTCACATTGACCAAACCAAGAAAAATCTTCGGTGTTCTTGTCTTCTTTCTACCTTTCTATTTTTCTGTCCGTTTTCACTGAAGTTTTCACCCAATGTCACGCGGCTTGCAAAAACAGCAAAACACTTTCAAAATTCGTGATTTTTGCTGGAGTTATACTTCAGACTGTTAGTTTTCATTTGCAAAGGAATGTTGTTCGTTAAGTCATCGCAAGATAACTGCTTCGTTCTTGTTGCAATCTAACCAGTCTCAAAGAAACTTCAATTCTGATTTGATCAAGGAGAGTTTCAGGTCAGTGCCTTTTCGAAACTTAAACAAGACATCCTAAGGATTGTTTTGACATAAAGGTCATCCTTTTTTGGTTGAGTAATTAAGGAGAAATACATTTTAAAAGTTCAGCACAATTCTATACAATTTTGTCCAGATTGACCATCTGAATCTTTTTATTTAGTTGAAGGGTCAAACGATCTTATTTTTGGACAGAGTCCAGCCAAGACATTAAAATTAAGCTCTAGAAAGTTTCAGAAGCTCTGGAGTTGTGTACACTGAGTTTTAACTTTTTCAAAAATGGGTATTGAATCTGAGAAGGTCTCAAATTATGTTTTCAACGGGGATTTTATTCAGGATAGTAGTGATTTCCGCTAACTACTATTCACTCCGCCTCTAGTGGTGTTTACTACAGGCGTACGGTCCAACAAGGTCATCATTCCTAGTAATTATGATATCATCTACATATACTATTAGTATGATCAGCTCCCCTTTAGGTGAAATTTTGGTGAACAGTGTGTGATCACTATGACTTTGGCTAAATTTTAGGTCGGTCACTCCTTTAGTGAAGGTCTTGAACCAAGCCCGAGGTGATTGCTTCAACCCATACAATGATTTCTTTAGCTTGCAAATTTTGTCCTAATTTTTTCATTGTTAAACCCTGGTATAATGCTCATGGACACTTCCTCAGCTGAATCTCTGTTCAGAAATACATTTGTTACATCTAGTTGGTGGAGTTCCCAAAGATTTACTGCGGTAGAAAAGATGACCCAAATGGTAAGTTTAGCCACTGGTGCAAATGTTTCTAATTAATCTACTCCATATGTTTGTGTGAAACCTTTAGCTACTAACCTTGATTTATGTTTATTTATTGTTCTATTATTGTTATACTTGACTGTGAAAATCTATCTACACTTCACTTTTATAGTGGCCGAGGTGGGAGTCAGTTCCCACCTTTGATTTCTTATTAACAGATTCATTTCTTCATTTACTACACTTTGCCATTTAGGTTGAATCAGTGCTTATTTTATGTTTTTAGTGATAATCTTATCATCAAGTGAGCGCACAAATGTTCCAAAGCTTAAATTCAAATTATTATAGGATATACACTTTTCTATGGGGTATTTAGTGCAGACAGGATTCTTAGTGCATTTTCGAGTTTATTTCCTTAGTGCAATTGGTCTATTTTCTATTTGGGTTTCATGGTCATACTCATTTATTTCTTCTACTGTGTCTTTGGCTATTAGATGTATTTGTTCTATTATATCAGCTCAGCTGCTACTTTCTGGGACTTTCTGATAATTGGAGACTATGAGAGAATTAAGTACAGATTGGAAATTAGCCTCGCCGACCTGAGATAGTTGGTTGCTGAGATGTGGTGAGCAGCTTGGCTGATCTGTTGAGCTCGGCAGAATTTGCAATTCTGAACTGGAAAGAGTTTTCTCTACAATGTCAACTATTTTCCAGTATTAGTTAATTGTTGAATTGTTTGCTTCAGTTAATGATTTGTAGAATGCATGTCTTTCATCAAAGGTAACATCGAGTGTAACAAACATTCTTTCATGTGTTGGACAGTAACACTTATAACCTTCCTGTAATCCTGAATATCCTAGGAAGATGCATTTAACTGATCTAGGATCCAATTTTACTCTAAAGCTTGGCTGAATATGAACATATGTTGTACACCCAAAATGTTTGAAAGGAAGCTCAGGGAGCAGCATAGTATGAGGGTAATGACTGAGAAGTATTTCTCTAGGAGTTTTAAATGACAGTTCTGGATGGCATTCTGTTTATAAGATAAGTGGATGTAAGGAGGGCTTCACCCCAGTACTGTTTGGATACATTCATGGCAAACATGATAGCTTGAGCTACTTCGAGTATATGCCTATTTTTTCTTTCAACAACTCCGTTCTGTTGAGGAGTATAGGTACAGATGGTTTGGTGATAAATACCATTTTCATGCATAAATGTTTGAATGTTGCTGTCTAAATATCCAGTTCCATTTTCTGGCCTAAGTGTTTTAAATGCGCCGAACTAATTTTTAATAAGCGATACTTATCTCTTAAATACTTGTCCGACCTCACTTTTACTTTGTAACAGGTATACCCATGTTACTCTAGTATGGTCATCTAGAAAGGTTAGGAACCATCTTACTCCATTGGTGTTATTTACCTTAGATGGTCCCTATATATCTGCGTGAATGAGATTAGAAGGCGTAGATGACTTGTATGTTTTAACTAGATAATTCTGTTTAGTGTGTTTAGCTAGTTGACATGTCTCACAAGTAATATCTTTCCGGTCAGCTACCTGAACAACTCTGGCATTAATCGTCTTAAATATACAAAATTTGGATGACTCAGTCTGTTATGCCATAACAAAATTTTCCCTATACATGGATTTCGAGGGTGCAAAATACTAGAGTCTAGGTCATTTGGAAGCTCAGGTGAGATTATTAATACTCTGTTTTCTGACTTCAGCATGTATAGGCCTGGTATATTCCTAGCACTGCCAATCATCCAATTTCCTTTATTTTTTTTGAAAACAACATTCAGTTAATGAGGAGCAGGCTAAGTCGTTATTATCCCTAGTGAGTTTGCCAATAGACAACTGGTTGAAACTTATACTAGGGACATGCAGATCAGTGTGATTTTTTGTTACTTATATTCAAAGCCTATTCCGACAACTTCTAAGGCAATTCTGTAGGATCTGCAAGGCACCACTAGAAGGGAGGGGGGGTTGAATAGATGGTGCGGAAAGTGTGGTTTTTAAAATTTCTTTAAACTTGAACAATTCAAGTTCTGAAAACAGATTCTGTTTTCAGGACCAGTTTTAAAACGTTTTTAAAACTAGGTTAGAGGTCTCCAAAAATTATGAAATTTTGAGAGAACTTAGCCTCAGATGTTATGAGGGTCCCCTAAAAATTTCAAATTAAAATTCAACTGTAACCCCTTCAAAAACCGTTAATACTCAAATTGTGCAAATCTGCCAGAAACGGTAGATGGTTTTGAAAAAATTAATTCCTATTGGTGTGAACGTCCAAATGCTCTGAAAATTTGACCAACAACTCTTTATATACAATATTTAAATGGGTTGAAACAGTTTTGGAAAATTATTTTGGGAAGTAGGTCAAATACAGTCAAAGTCTCAACCTTTGCAAGTCTGAAAATCGGACTGCACTAGTCTCAGAACTTTTGATGTTTGATTGACTTATACTTGTCCAAAGGGGTTGAAACTTGTGCCAAATTAACCCTAGAACGTGTAAGTATGTTTATGAAAATTTTTGTAATATTTGAAAATCTTTTACTATTTTTACGGATGCGAACAAGACGGATAAACAGTGCAGTAACTGAAAAGTAAATGCTGAAAGTAAATTGCACCAAGATTTTTATACTTGTTCGGTTATAAACAACCTACTCCAGTCTTCAAGGAACACCTTCCTTGGTTCACACTAATCACACACACAACACACCTTACAACAGGGTTGATAGAGTTACACCTAACTCCAACCCTTTACAAACCTTGTATTGTTAGTACGATTCGCACGAACATCACCACCTTGCTAAGATGAAGATTGATCACACCTTGATCAATCTTTTACAAAGATATATAAATGGTGGTTTATCTCAAGCCTATTCAAGATTGAAGATATGAATAACAATAGGCTTTACAAGAAAAGAGAAAGAAAGAGATGTAGGAGAAGAAGAGCTTGGCTATTTGATCTCTTTGAATTGCAATGCTTGTTGTTGTTTTTGTTTGATCTCCTCTCTTCTCTTTTAACCTTGCAGCCGTCCACTTAGGGCTTCTCCCCCTCTTGAAAATTTCTTTTAAGTCCTTGAGAGAGTGTAAGACATCATTGTGACAAGGCCTTGCTTACTTGGCAACTTCTCATTGGATGATCATTTAACCTTTGCTTACTTGGCACCTCCTTATTGGTTCAACATTGTCATCATGATGACATGGAAAAAAATCTGAGATATACACTTTAACATGTGCCACAAATCAATTAAAAATCATTCCATAATTTAAGAAATACCATAAATTGCAAGACAATAAAATTCTTCCATAACCTATGCAAATTTCGGCCATTAAGGTGTCTTGCCATGCTGAATTTTCAGCATGTGCAACCTTCCATTTCTTTCAAAATAATAACAATTATTCTTTGATTTTTCATCATAAAATGAATCAACAATATATGGCAAGTATTGCTACCAATTAAGAAATGAACTTGGACACAAAAAGGCTTAAGAATTCGGCCACACCATGTACACATGATGAAAAATTTTCAGCATGTGTGATGTAGAGATATCACCATTTATTTATTTAAATTATATTCAAAACCTTACCATCTTCTTACAATTAATCACCTAATAAAAGATGACAAAATATGTCACATTTAATAAGAAAAATTCGGCCAGCTTAAGGTTAGTATGCTGAAATTTTTAGCATGTGACATAAGAGAGAGATATGTTGAATTCTTACCATTTGTAGCTTTTCTCTTCATTTCACCAACAATGTATGATTGATCCTTGACCAATCAATATGCCAAAAAGCTCCACATGTTCTCCAAATCAGCTGTATGTGACGTTATATGATGTGTATACATGTGCTGAAATTTATTTTTGTTAACTTTGTAAAATAGTGCACATTTAATAATACACACATGTAATATTCCAATCAGCCCTTAATTTAATTTTCTAGAACACTTTAAGATGTATATCATATGTAAAAAGTGTCTAGATACGTGTCACATGATGTACAAGAAAAACGTTCCATGTTATGTGCGTAGAAAACCGAATTTTTGATATTTATCGATTACCCGATTTTTCTCTAATTTAAATTCCAAATTTTGCACATGTTATATATATTATGTTATACATATATATAATATATACTTTAAATCACAGCACTTGTCTGGTTTAAAGTGGTACCATTAGCATGTGACAAAATTAAACTTGGAATCTTCACATTTTGGCCTTAATGTGGGGTGATTAGTGTGTGCCAACATGGAAATTATTTTTGGCAGAACATATCATGTATGGCTCGAAATTTACATCAATTTTTGATGTATATGGGCTGGCCATTTATTTATGGCAAGTACGTGACACGTTGGCGAAGTTTCGGTATTCGCCCGATACGACAATTTTCGGTTTAGAACCTTTTAACGTGTCGTATTTAATTTGTCACCATGACTTATATCATATGATATAAGACCTGAATATACTCATAAATGTGAGTTAAGTATAGTGGTGTGACGTTAACGTACGTACGTAAAAATATAACGTGTCGGTAGTACGTTAGAATACATGTGTATGTGCCTTTTAAAAAATTTGAAATATATATATATATATATCTATATATATATATGTGTGTGTGTGTGTGTGTGCGTGTATGGCGTGTATATTAATGAGGGAAGGCGGAGAATACTTTCCTTCCTTAGCATTGTTGCCTTTGCGCCTTTTCCAAATGTAGCTTCTTCTAATGAACTACTTAGTTTAATAAACTAAGTACTTCACTTAATGAACTAGTTTAGTTCATTAATGGTGGCACCTGAAAATAGTATAAACACAACAAATGTTTGCCATATAATGTAAGCTTTAATGCTTCATGGCTCGTTAGTACGGCAACATAATATATAAGCTAAATAAGGCAAGTAATGGCAAGTTATCATGCATACATGTACACATTTATATATGTATACGTTTATACATATATAAAACATTCAAATTGCTTATTTTGAAATCACTCAAACCTCTTATTTCTACAATCTCCCCCTTTTGATGATTTTCAAAATAACTTCTGTACATGATTTAAATGCTATCTCTCCCCCTTGAATCATGCACAGATTTGAAATTTGAATTTCGAATTTCAAATCCGGCTCCCCCTTGATTTGTGCAATTAAGATCAATTAAGATCAATTAGTGTCTCTCTCCCTCTTGAATCATGCTTTTCTCTCCCCTTTTATTTTGGAAAGTTAATCAAAAGATTCCTGTCAAAAAGGAAAGTAAATCAAATAATATCAAATCAAATCATATCAACGGGAATCATGCCTAATTTAGAACGAAGAGATTCATATGGGGCCTGATTTAGGGCTTTTGTAAAAATATCCGCTACTTGTGATTCTGTGCGTACGTGATCTATGACAATATTACCATTGTTAACGTGATCACGAAGAAGGTGATAGTGTACTTCTATATGCTTAGCCTTAGAATGTAACACGGGGTTCTTAGACAAATTTATTGCACTCATATTATCACAATATATAAGAATTTTATTTACGGTAATTCCAAAGTCCGAAAGTTGTTGTTTTATCCACAACAACTGTGTGCAACAAAGGCTAAAAGCCATGTACTCAGCCTCAGTAGTGGACAAAGCAACACTTGCTTGCTTTTTGGAAAACCATGAAATAAGGGAATTCCTATAAATTGGCAGGTTCCGCTCGTGATTTTTCTATCTGTTTTGCAGCCACAATAATCTTCATCAGTGTAAGCATGTAAGTCAAATGTAGAATCCTTATCGTACCAAATACCTAAGGTGGGCGTGTGCTTAATATAATGGAATATTCTTTTTACTGCATTTAAGTGTGACACCTTAGGTTGACTTTGAAAACGAGCACACATGCATACACTAAACATGATGTCAGGCCTACTAGCAGTTAAATATAGCAAAGAACCTATCATAGATCGATATAATCCATTATCAACGTCTTTACCATGTTCGTCCTTGTCTAATTTAGTAGTGACACTCATAGGGGTGGGGGATGGTTTCAAATTTTCAAAATTAAACTTTTTGATCATGTCATTAACATATTTTGCTTGGCTTATATGAATTCCTTTACTCGTTTGCTTAATCTGCAAGCCAAGAAAATAATTAAGTTCACCAACCATAGACATTTCAAATTCAGATTTCATACAATTTTCAAAATCTTTAACGAGTCTATGTGAGGTAGAACCGAAAATAATGTCATCAACGTAAATTTGAATAATAAGTAAATCTGATTTTTCTTGTTTCAAAAATAGTGTACTATCTATAGTACCACGTTTAAAATCATTTTCTAAAAGGAAAGTAGCAAAACGATCATACCATGCTCTCGGTGCTTGCTTTAGGCCGTATAGTGCCTTCTTTAGTTTGTACACGTGATCGGGATGTTTCAAATCTTCAAAACCGGGTGGTTGCTTCACGTATACTTCTTCTTGTATGAATCTGTTTAGGAAAGCACTTTTTACGTCCATTTGATACAATTTAAAGTCTTTCATGCAAGCAATAGCAAGTAATAGTCGTATAGCTTCTAATCGTGCTACGGGCGCGAATGTTTCATCATAGTCAATTCCTTCTTCTTGTATATCCTTGTGCTACAAGTCTCGCTTTATTTATAACAACCTTTCCTTCTTCATTCATTTTATTCCTAAATACCCACTTTGTGCCTATAATAGTCTTATCTTGTGGTCGTGGAACTAAATCCCACACATCATTTCTAACGAATTGATTAAGTTCGTCATGCATAGCATCAATCCAAGATGAATCACTCAAAGCATCATGCACATTTTGGGCTCAATTTCAGAAATCATAGCATGAAATTCATTTATTTCATCTGATGTGATTCTTCTACGTGGTCGCACACCGTGAGTGAGATCGCCTATGATGAGATCATGTGGGTGATCTCTATGCCATCTTGGTTGATTATTTTCTAAGTTATCATGCATTTCTATGTGATCATGCATTTCTAGTGTCTCATTCATATCATGCATATCAAAAGAGTCATTATCTTCATTCACAACGGGTTTCAATTCAAAATCATCTTCATATTCCTTATCTTTATCAATCTCACCAAATTCATTAAATTTAACATGAATAGATTCTATAATTTGTCTAGTGAGAGGATCATAACATGTATATGCCTTTGAATTTATGGAATATCCAACAAAGATGCACTCAATTGATTCGGATTCAAATTTATCTAAATTATCTTTTGTATTCAAGAAAAACATTTGCATCCAAACACACGAAAATAGTCAATCTTAGGCATGCGATCATTCAAAATTCATAAGGCGTCTTGTTTATTTTCTTTCTTATAGATAGGCGATTTACAATATAGCATGCACAATTTACGGCTTCCGCCCACAGAAATCTAGGCAATTTATTTTCGCAAAGCATGGTTCTAGCGATTTCTTGTATGTGCGATTCTTTCTTTCTACTACTCCATTTAATTGTGGAGTTCTAGGTGGCGAAAACTCATGTTTAATTCCTTTTTCTTCACAAAACGAAATCATCTCTTTGTTTTTAAACTCACCGCCTCTATCGCTTCTTATCTTTTCACATTTACACCGTATTGATTTTCAAGTTGTTTAATTAATTTAGCAATCTCTACGGCGCTATCATCCTTATGTGCAAGAAATAAAGTCCAAGTATAACGAGAAAAGTCATCAACAATTACGCATGCATAGTGACGCCCACCAAGGCTTGTAGTGCGACTAGGACCAAACAAATCGATATGCAATAGTTCTAATATTCTAGTCGTGCTTATTTCATTTTTCGGCTTAAGTGACTCACGTGTTTGTTTGCCTTTTATGCAAGATTCACACAACTGAAAGTTGTCTAAATCAAGCGTAGGCAATCCCCGTACTAGGTTCTTTCGTTGAAGTTTTTCTAGTGTGGAAATGCCAATGTGTCCTAAACGTCTATGCCATTAATTCACATTGGGTTCATTTGACAAAACACTTAACTTTAGCGTCTACTACATCATCCATAGATAGCGTAAAAATATTGCCTTCTCGTTTTCCTTTTAAAACGGTTTCTCCATTTTTATTTATTATGTTGCAATAAGGGTGAGTAAAACACACATTGAAACCATTGTCAACAAATTGAGAAATACTAAGAAGATTGTAGATAAGTTGCTTACCAAAAATACGTTGGAGATTTGGAGTGTGTTCGGATTACCAATCGTACCTTTTCCAATGATCTTGCCTTCATTGTTGTCTCCAAAGGTCACGGATCCGCCTTTTGTGACCTTCTTTAATTTGGAGAACAAGCTCGGGTCACCCGTCATGTGCCTCGAGCAACCACTGTCAAGGAACCACTTTATTGATGTATCTTTCGAGTGTGGTCTCCCTGCAATGTGAAAAGGTGATTTAGGTACCCTTTTAATTTTGGGTCCTTTCGAGTTAGTTAATCACCTTTTGGTAAAGGTACCTTTCGGTACCCATACTTGGGTGATCCTTCTCGGTCTATCAAATGGCAAGAATGTAGATGAAGGTGCAATATAATAGACATGTGGTGCATGCACTTTGGGCCTTTGCCCAAGGACTCCTCTATACTCATTGAATGAAGGACGCTTTTGATATGTCCTTGTGTGTGTGTGCGTAGTGCGTGGATGATATGTATTTCGTGTATGCATTGTTCTTCTCTTTTCATATCTATATGGTACAACGTTATATTTCACATGATATGAGAAGTGGGGCGTGAGGAAGGGGGCGCTTTTTGCGTCATCTTAGACGCCACTTGCGGCTTAGGGGTGTCTACTTTTTAGACACAACAAACTTGGTTGGTTTGGTTGATACTTCGTTAGTATCAACATATCCCAGTCCAGTTTTGTCGCTGTCATGCTTTTGTGATAATATGATGCGATGCAGCATGTTGGACCCTGTATCAAACTGTTTCATCATTTCTCTAAATCGGTATTCCTTGATTTCAAATTTGAAATCTCGGATTTCATTTCATTATTTTGAGAGGTTAATGATGAAATCTCGGTTTTAATGCAGTGATGACACATGAAGACTCTTTCTTTGAATCGCTTAATTGAGCGACAAGATTCTCGTTAGAAGATTCTAACAGTTTCTTGTCTTCAATTAATCGTTTCTTTTCTTTAGCGAGAGTCTTAGTAAATTTATGCAATTCTAGATACTGACTAAAAAGATCATCATAAGAAGGTTCAGAGTCAGAGTCAGAATCAGATGATACCTCATTAGATGCTTTGGAGCAAAGCATACTTGCGGTCTCCTCTTCGGTCTCAGTTTCAGAATCTGATGAATCACTCCAGGTGGAGGCCTTTAGAGCACGTTTCCTTTGTTTGGGTTCTGAGACGAGTCTATTTTTGTTCCGCTCCTTGTCAGGGTACTTAGTAGTTTGCTTTTCTTTGTTTGGGCAGTCATATGATAAGTGTCCGAGTTTGCCGCATTCATAACATTTAATGTCTTTATCATTTGACTTGTTTTATTTCTCTTAGTGTAGTGCCCTTGTTTGTTTCTAAATGACTTCTCATAAATTTTCTTAGTCCTTTAGCCAATAGAATTAGTCATCATTATCCGATTCGGAATCACTATCATCTACGTGATCGGAGGGAGGGGAGACGTATTCATTTGATTTAAAAGCAATGGCTTTACCTTGTTTAGATGATTCCGATTTCCGAATGGTGAGTTTATTTTCATAAACTTTAAGTGACCGATTAGTTCTTCCATCTTTATTGATTTAGTTTCCTTGCTTCTTCTAGCGGTCACTTTAGGGTCCCATTCAGAAGGAAGGCTTCGTAGGACTTTCTGTACCTTTTCCTGCGTAGTAAAAGCCTTACCAAGAGACTCAAGAGAGTTGTAGATGTTAGTCAAACGAAGATCCATATCTACAATAGACTCATTAGGCAACAATTTAAAAGACTCAGTAGAGTGGACATGAGCATATTAATTTTTGACTCTTTTACTTGACTCGTGCCTTCGTGTTTCATTTCTAAATCCTCCACATTTCTTGTGCACTCGAACAATTTGACACATAACTAGACTCACTCTTACTTAATCCATTTAAGAGTAATTGCATAGCCTAGCATTCATACTAAGTTTCTTTTTATCTTCACTCGTATTCTTGTCTAGTTTTAACGACTTCTAAGTGACTCCGTCTACAGTGGAACTTAGATGGGACATAGGACCATCTTCAATGATTGACCAAAGATCTATATCTATAGCCATAAGAAAAAGTTTCATCTAAGTTTCCACTGAATAAAGACTCACCGTCAAAAAGTGGAGGCCTTTGGCTCGACATACCTTCTTGTTCGGTTTTGAGATTTGTGGATGCCATCTCACTGAATCGTTGGATTCCTTGAAGTGAGTACCTGCTCTGATACCACTTGTAGGATCTGCAAGGCACCACTAGAAGGGGGGGGTTGAATAGATGGTGCGGAAAGTGGTTTTTAAAATTTCTTTAAACTTGAACAATTCAAGTTCTGAAAACAGATTCTGTTTTCAGGACCAGATTTAAAACATTTTTAAAACTAGGTTAGAGGTCTCCAAAAATTATGAAATTTTGAGAGAACTTAGCCTCAGATGTTATGAGGGTCCCCTAAAAATTTCAAATTAAAATTCAACCTTAACCCCTTCAAAAACCGTTGGTACTCAGATTGTGCAAATCTTTGGGAAGTAGGTCAAATACAATCAAAGTCTCAACCTTTGCAAGTCTGAAAATCAGACTGCACTAGTCTCAGAACTTTTGATGTTTGATTGACTGATACTTGTCCAAAAGGGTTGAAACTTGTGCCGAATTAACCCTAGAACGTGTAAGTATATTTCTGGAAATTTTGTAATTTTTAAAAAGCGTTTACTATTTTTACGGATGCGAACAAGACGGATAAACAGTGCAGTAACTGAAAAGTAAATGCTGAAAGTAAATTGCACCGAGATTTTTATACTGGTTCGGTTATAAACAACCTACTCCAGTCTTCAAGGAACACCTTCCTTGGTTCACACTAATCACACACACAACACACCTTACCACAGGGTTGATAGAGTTACACCTAACTCCAACCCTTTACAAACCTTGTATTGTTAGTACGATTCGCACGAACATCACCACCTTGCTAAGATGAAGATTGATCACACCTTGATCAATCTTTTACAAAGATATATAAATGGTGGTTTATCTCAAGCCTATTCAAGATTGAAGATATGAATAACAATAGGCTTTACAAGAAAAGAGAAAGAAAGAAGATGTAGGAGAAGAAGAGCTTGGCTATTTGATCTCTTGAATTGCAATGCTTGTTGTTGTTTTTGTTTGATCTCCTCTCTTCTCTTTTAACCTTGCAGCCGTCCACTTAGGGCTTCTCTCCTCTTGAAAATTTTCTTTTAAGTCCTTGAGTGAGTGTAAGACATCATTGTGACAAGGCCTTGCTTACTTGGCAACTTCTCATTGGATGATCATTTAACCTTTGCTTACTTGGCACCTCCTTATTGGTTCAACATTGTCATCATGATGACATGGAAAAAAATCTGAGATATACACTTTAACATGTGCCAAAAATCAATTATAAAATCATTCAATAATTTAAGAAATACACCATAAATTGCAAGACAATAAAATTCTTCCATAACCTATGCAAATTTCGGCCATTAAGGTGTCTTGCCATGCTGAATTTTCAGCACGTGCAACCTTCCATTTCTTTCAAAATAATACCAATTATTCTTTGATTTTTCATCATAAAAATGAATCAACAATATATGGCAAGTATTGCTACCAATTAAGAAATGAACTTGGACACAAAAAGGCTTAAGAATTCGGCCACACCATGTACACATGATGAAACATTTTCAGCATGTGTGATATGTAGAGATATCACCATTTATTTATTTAAATTATATTCAAAACCTTACCATATCTTCTTACAATTAATCACCTAATAAAAGATGACAAAATATGTCACATTTAATAAGCAAAATTCGGCCAGCTTAAGGTTAGTATGCTGAAATTTTCAGCATGTGACATAAGAGAGATATGTCGAATTCTTACCATTTGTAGCTTTTCTCTTCAATTCACCAACAATGTATGATTGATCCTTGACCAATCAATATGCCAACAAAGCTCCACATGTGCTCCAAATCAGATGTATGCGACGTTATATGATGTGTATACATGTGCTAAAATTTATTTTTGTTAACTTTGTAAAATAGTGCACATTTAATAATACACACATGTAATATTCCAATCAGCCCTTAATTTAATTTTCTAGAACACTTTAAGATGTATATCATATGTAAAAAGTGTCTAGATACGTGTCACATGATGTACAAGAAAAACGTTCCATGTTATGTGCGTAGAAAACCGAATTTTCGATATTTATCGATTACCCGATTTTTCTCTAATTTAAATTCCAACTTTGGCACATGTTATATATATTATGTTATACATAATATATAATATATACTTTAAATCACAGCACTTGTCTTGTTTAAAGTGGTACCATTAGCATGTGACAAAATTAAACTTGGAATCTTCACATTTTGGCCTTAATGTGGGGTGATTTGTGTGTGCCAACATGGAAAGTATTTTTGGCTGAACATATCATGTATGGCACGAAATTTACATCAAATTTTGATGTATATGGGCTGGCCATTTATTTATAGCAAGTACATGACATGTTGGCGAAGTTTCGGTATTCGCCCGATACGATAAATTTCGGTTTAGAACCTTTTATCGTGTCGTATTTAATTTGTCATCACCATATCTTATATCATATGATACACATTTATATATGTATACGTTTATACATATATATAAACATTCAAATTGCTTATTTTGAAATCACTCAAACCCCTCTTATTTCTACAAATTCCATTTGAAATTTTGACCTTCTTAGGTACAGAAAATAAAGAGTAGGAGTTCAGAAGGGTACCATTATTGGTCATGTGATCAGTAGCTCCAGAGTCAATGATCCATGAACTGCTGAACCTTGGCTGCATGTAGCCTGCCATAGTTTCTTGGTGCAGGTCAGCTCGGCTCCCTTGTCTATTCAGCAGATTGATTAGAGTGGCAATCTGATCCTTTGTAATCACCTCAGCATCGGCTACTTGGACGAGGCTTGTGTGGGTATGTTTGGCCAAGCTGCTCCAGGATGAGTTGTGCTACTTACTTGATTTGCGGCGCTGTGTCCAGTAGTGAATGGTTTTAGTTATGGTCTTCAGGGTGCATTGCCATTCCTCAGAGGGAACTTTCTGTAGGATCTGCAAGGCACCACTAGAAGGGGGGGGTTGAATAGGTTGTGAGGAAAGTGTGGTTTTTAAAATTTGTTTAAAACTATACAACACAACTTCTGAAAACAGATTCTGTTTTCAGGACCAGTTTTACAACGTTTTTAAAACCAGGTTATAGGCCTCCAAAAATTCTGAAATTTTGAGAGAACTTAGCCTCAGATGTTATGAGGGTCCCCTAAAAATTTCAAATTAAAATTCAACCTTTAACCCCTTCAAAAACAGTTGGTGATCAGATTGCGCGAATCTGCCAAAAACGGTAGACGGTTTTGAAAAAATTATTCCTATTTGTGTGTAAGTCCATATGCTCTGAAAGTTTAACCACTAACTCCTTATATACTACATTTAAGTGGTTTGAAACAGTTTTGCAAAATTCTTTTGGAAAGTAGGTCAATTACAATCAAAGTCTCAACCTTTGCAAGTCTGAAAATCAGACTGCACTAGTCTCAGAACTGTTGACGTTTTATTGACATATACTTATCCAAAAGGGTTGTAACTTGTGCCAAATTAACCCTAGAAAGTGTGGCTATGTTTTTGGAAATTTTCGTGATTTTGAAAGTCGTTTACTATTTTTATGAACGCAAACAAAAAGAATAAACTGTGCAGTAACAGAAAATAAATGCTGAAAGTAAATGGCACCGAGAATTTTATACTGGTTCGGTTATAAACAACCTACTCCAGTCTTCAAGGAACACCTTCCTTGGTTCACACAAATCACACACACGCAATACACCTTACACAGGGTTGATAGAGTTACATACTAACTCCAACCGTTTACAAACCTTGTACGATGAATACAATTCGCACGAACACCACCACCTCGCAAGAATGAAGATTGATCACACCTTGATCAATCTTTTACAAAGATATGGAATATGTGGTGGTCTATATCAAGCCTATTCAAGATTGAAAAATATGAATACAATAGGCTTTCAAGAAGAAGAAAGAAAGAGAATGTAGAAGAAGAGGCTAGGCGTTTTTAATCACTTTGTTTTGCAATGCTTGTGCTTGTCTTGTTTTTGCTCATCTTCTTTCCTTTCATTGCCATGTAGCCGTCCCGTATAGGTATCCTCCCCCTCTTGAAAATTATCTTCTAAGTCCTTGGGAGAATGTAAGACATCATTGTGACATGGTCTTGCTTACTTGTCACCTTCTCATTGGATGATCATTTAAGCTTTGCTTACTTGGCACTTCATGATAGGTTAAATGTTGTCATCATTGATGACTTGGAAAAATCTGAATATATCACTCAAACATGTGCCAATATCAATCATAAAATTATTTTCATAATACACAAAATTGTCACATAAATTGCAAGACAACATTTCTTCCTTACTAAGCAAAAAATCGGCCATGATGAATATTTACCATGCTGAATTTTCAGCATGTGATACATGGAGTTAAAGTTCAAAATAATTCCATTTTCTTTGATTTTTCTAATTAAAATGAATCACCAATTGATGGCAAATATCCTTATCACATTAGAAATGAATTTGGACACCTTTATGACCTTCTATTCGGCCAAGACATACCATACACATGCTGAAAAATTTTCAGCATGTGTGATATATAAAATATCACAATTTATGACTTTGAAAAATATTCAAATTGCTTCCATTTCTTCTTCCAATCAATCACATAATTCAAGATGATAAAATATGTCTCATTAACCTACAAAAATCGGCCAGCCTTTTCAACATGCTGAAATTTTCAGCATGTGCTTTAAATGTAACAAAGTTTGAAACCTTACCATTTGTAGCTCCTTTCTTTAATTCACCAACATTGCATGATTGATTCTTGACCAATCAATATGCCAACAAGGCTCCAAATAGGCTCCATCTCAGCTGTGATATGCGTGTATAATGTATATACATGTGCTAAAAATTATTTTTGCTAACTTTGTAAAATAGTGCACATTTAATAATACACACATGTTATATTCCAATCAGCCCTTAATTTAATTTTCTAGAACACTTTCAGACGTATAACATATGTAAAAAGTGTCTAGATACGTGTCATATGATGTGCCAAAAATATTCCATGTGTTGTGTGTAGAAAAACGAATTTTCGATATTTATCGATTACCCGATTTTTCTCTAATTTGAATTCTAACTTTTGCACATATTATACATAATTATGTTACACATAATATATAATATATGCTTTAAATCTCAGCACTTGGCTGGTCTAAAGTGGCGCCATTAACATGTGACAAAATTAAAATTGGCATCTTCACATTTTGGCCTTAATGTGGGGTGATTTGTGTGCCAACATGGAAAGAATTTTGGCTGAACATATTGCCATATGCACGAAATTTATGATGATTTTTGAGGTGTAGAGGCTGGCCATCTATTTATGGCAAGTACGTGAAACGTTGGCGAAGTTTCGGTATTCGCCCGATACGACAATTTTCGGTTTAGAACCTTTTAACGTGTCGTATTTAATTTGTCATCACCATGACTTATATCATATGATATAAGACCTGAATATACTCATAAATGTGAGTTAAGTATAGTGGTGTGACGTTAACGTACGTACGTAAAATATATAACGTGTCGGTAGTACGTTGAAATACATGTGTATGTGCCTTTTAAAAAATTTGAAATATATATATATATATGTGTGTGTGTGTGTGTGTGTATGGCGTGTATATTAATGAGGGAAGGAGGAGAATACTTTCCTTCCTTAGCATTGTTGCCTTTGCGCCTTTTCCAAATGTAGCTTCTTCTAATGAACTACTTAGTTTAATAAACTAAGTACTTCACTTAATGAACTAGTTTAGTTCATTAATGGTGGCACCTGAAAATAGCATAACACAACAAATTTTGCCATATGATGTAAGCTTTAACACTTCATGGCTCGTTAGTACGGTAACATTATATACAAGCTAAATAAGGCAAGTAGTAAGCAACGTATCATGCATACATGTATAATTAATGCACGTTTGTGTATGCCATGCATTTAAATCACATATTTTGAAATCACTCAAACCCCCTTTTCTCTACAATCTCCCCCTTTTGATGATTTTCAAAATAACTTATGCACATGATTTAAATACTATCGCTCCCCCTTCAAACATGCATAAATTTGAAATTTAAATTTCAAATTTCAAATCCGGCTCCCCCTTGATTTGTGCAATCAGTATCAATTAGTGTCTCTCTCCCCCTTAAATCATGCTTTCTCTCCCCCTTTATTTTGGAAAGTAAATCAAAAGATTCCTGTAAATAAAGAAAAAATCAATTCACATCAAATCAAATCATATCAACGGGAATCATGCCTAATTTGGAACGAAGAGATTCATACGTGGCTTGATTTAAGGCTTTTGTAAAAATATCCGCTACTTATGCTTCTGTGCGTACGTGATCTATAACTATGTCACCATTGTTTACGTGATCACGAAGAAAATGATAGCGTGCTTCTATATGCTTAGCTTTAGAATGTAACATGGGGTTCTTAGAAAAATTAATGGCACTCATACTATCACAATATATAGGGATTCTATTTACGGTAATTCCAAAGTCCGAGAGTTGTTGTTTCATCCACAACAACTGTGTGCACAAAGGCTAAGTGCCATGTACTCAGCCTCAGTAGTGGACAAAGCAACGCTTGCTTGATTTTTGGAAAACCATGAAATGAGTGAGTTTCCTATAAATTGGCAAGACCCACTCGTGCTCTTTCTATCTATTTTGCAGCCACCATAATCTGCATCAGTATAAGCATGTAAGTTAAATGTGGAATCCTTATCGTACCAAATTCCTAAGGTGGGCGTGTGCTTAATATAACGGAATGTTCTTTTTACCGCATTATAATGAGACACCTTAGGTTGACTCTGGAATCGCGCGCACATGCATACACTAAACGTGATATCAGGCCTACTAGAAGTTAAATATAGCAAAGAACCTATCATAGATCGATATAAGTCATTATCCGCGTCTTTACCATGTTCGTCTTTGTCCAATTTAGTAGTGACACTCATAGGGGTGGGGGATGGTTTCAAATTTTCAAAGTTAAACTTTTAATCATGTCATTGACATATTTTGCTTGACTTATGTGAATGCCTTTACTCGTTTGCTTCGACTTATCTTGTTTGAAAAATAGTGTACTATCTATAGTACCTTGTTTAAAATCATTTTCTAAAAGGAAAGTAGCAAAACGATCATACCATGCTCTCGGTGCTTGCTTTAGGCCGTATAGTGCCTTGTTTAGTTTGTACACGTGATCAGGATGTTTCAAATCTTCAAAATTGGGTGGTTGCTTCACGTATACTTCTTCTTGTACAAATCCATTTAGGAATGCACTTTTTACGTCCATTTGATATAATTTGAAATCTTTCATGCAAGCAATAGCAAGTAATAGTTGTATAGCTTCTAAACGTGCTACGGGTGCAAATGTTTCATCGTAGTCAATTCCTTCTTCTTGATTATAGCCTTGTTCTACAAGTCTCGCTTTATTCCTAACGACCTTTCCTTATTCATTCATTTATTCCTAAACACCCACTTTGTGTCTATTCTAGTTTTATCTTGTGGTCGTGGCACTAAATCCCATACATCGTTTGTAACAAATTGATTAAGTTCATCATGCATGGCATCAATCCAAGAAGAATCACTCAAAGCATCATGCACATTTTTGGGCTCAGCTTCAGAAATCATAGCATGAAATTCATTTATTTCGTCTGAAGTAATTCTTCTACGTGGTCGCACACCGTGAAATGTTACGTCTTTATGCGTGGGATCCTTAAAGGTAACTTGCTTTTCACTACAATCTATGTTGGCACAGTTCTTGGAAAGCCAGTCCATTCCAAGAATCACATCGAAATCTGTCATGGGTATGGAAATCAAATCGGTGTCAAACCGATGGCTATTAAATTCAAGTTCACAATTGTTGAACACCTGGTGAGCTACGAGCACCTGCTCTCCAGCTGCTTGGATTCTATAAGGTGCATCACTATAGCTGGGGCCTTTCTCAATATTCTTTGCGAATTTCTTGGATATGAAAGAGTGGCTGGCGCCACTGTCAAATAGTACGTTAGCAGGTATGGAAGATACTAATATAACTCCTGAATCACATAATTCTTACTAAGCAACCAAAAGGCAACGATGTTGTAAAAGAAAAGTAGTAGGTTTCCAGAAAATACCTGTCACTACATTTTCGGCTTCCTCAGCAGCTGCGTCAGTCATAGCGTGGACTCGTGCGTTGGTACGCTGGCGCTGAGGTTTTGATGGCTGTTGTTGTTGGGGTTCCCTTTCAGGACATTCTCTAGCCATGTGTCCCGTTTTCCTGCATCCAAAGCAGGTGGTCCCTTTGTTTTGGCAGTCCTTTAGGATGTGCCCAGTCTGACCGCATCCGAAGCATTTGCCAGCCTGGACATAACATTCTCCTACATGGAACCTTCCACAGTGAGCGCATTTTGGAATGGCAAGTTGTTGTCCCTGATTCTGTGATTGGGTTTTCTGGGAGCGACGTTGAAATCGGTTCTTCCCTTGGTGCCCTGGCCCCTTGGTGTTTTGTTTGGCGGTCTTACGGGGCCCTCCGCTTCCGGTCGTCTCCCTTCCCCTCTTCTGATTAAACTCATCCATGCGGATGATATCTCGCTCAATTCGATAGCAGACATCTAAAAGGGCACCGAAGTTGGCTGGGTTGGCATTAACCAACCAGGTTCGGATTCTAGGGTTCAGTCCTCTCTCAAATTTCAGCATCTTTGTTTCTTCGTCATTCATAGTGGATGGTTGGTTAATCAATTTGTTGAGGGAGTTATATTAGTCCATGTTAATTTTAATGAGTCACTTAGTGACGAACCTAAACTTAATGAGAATTGTGAAGAAAATGAAGATGTGACTCCTCAAGAAGAAATTTTTGAGGATATTCCTATGGTTGCTTATCAACAAGAGATTGTTGATGATCCTCCAAATGGAAACATCTTCATTGACTTGAGAGTAGAACTTATTGAAGGTACTCCTCCACCTTGTGTGCATGAACTTAGTGAGTCAAATAGTAATATTTCTCATACTCATGTCGTTGATACACAAAATGTAGAAAATGCATCGCATGTTCCGGAAAATGAAATTCATTTGAATAATGCAGGTTCATCACTCCCAGAATGTGATCATGAGGAAGTTGGAGGAGACGTCTCCAATCTTCCTGGATCTTTTAAACACAAAAGTTCTCACCCGCACGAGTTGGTCATAGGTGATTTAAATAGGGGTATCACCACACGAAGGCAAAGAATGTCAAAGATGCACTTCTTGATGAAAATTGGATCTTGGCTATGCAAGAAAAATTAAACCAATTCGAGAGAAGTGATGTCTGGGAGTTTCTTCTCAAACCACACGATCATCCTATTATTGGTATGAAATGGGTATTTCGTAACAAGAAGGATGATCAAGGTAATGTCGCTAGAAACAAGGCTAGGTTAGTTGCTTAAGGATACCGTCAAGAAGAAGGTATCGATTTTGATGAGACATTTGCACCCATAGCACGGCTTGAGGCTATTAGGATGTTATTAGCATATGCTTGTTATAGAGATTTCAAACTTTACCAAATGGATGTTAAATCCGCCTCCTTGAATGGTCTTATTCAAGAAGAAGTGTATGTTGCACAACATCCTGGGTTTGAATGTCATGATTCACCATATCATGTCTTCAAACTTAAAAAGGCTCTTTATGGCCTCACACAAGCTCCAAGAGCTTGGTACGAGAGGTTAATTACTTTTCTTCTTAATAATGTTTTCAAGAGGTAAAGTGGAAACTACTTTGTTCATGAAAGAACAAGGTAGAAATCAATCAATTGATCAAGTATATGTTGATGATATTATTTTTGGTGCTACTAAAAATTGTCTTTGTGAGCAATTTGCGAGTCTTATGCAAGATGAGTTCGAGATGAGCATGATGGAAGAACTCAACTATTTCCTTGGATTACAAATCAAGCAAACCGAAGATGGCATGTATATTTTCCAAACCAAATACACAAAAGATTTACTCAAGAAGTACAATTTTGTGAAGGAAGAGAAGTAAACACGCCTATGAGCGCAAGTGCTAAGCTTGACAAGGATGAGAAAGGAAAGCATGTTGAGGTAACCTTGTATCGTGGCATTATACGTAGTCTACTTTATTTGACGGCTAGTAGACCCGATATTTTACATGCAGTGTGCTTATGTGCTAGATTTCAAAGTGATCCTAGGGAGATGCATCTAATTGTGGTAAAACGCATGGTTAGATACCTTAGATGTACTTTGAAATTTGGGTTATTTTATCCTAAAATGCATGTTTTGATTTAAGAGGATATTGTGACTCCGATTATGCGGGGAGTCTTGTTAATAGGAAGAGCACCTCCGGAACTTGTCAGTTTCTTGGAGATTGTCTTGTTTCTTGGTTTTCTAAGAAACAAAATAGTGTGTCTCTTTCTACGGTAGAATCCGAATATGTGTCGGCCGTCTCTTGTTGTGCATAATTGTTATGGATGACAAACACTTCAAATGATTATAACATTCACTTCTCCAAGGTGCCAATTTTGTGTGATAACACGTCTGCTATCAATGCACAAAATACCGTCCAACATAGTCGGACTAAGCACATTGAAGTGAGATATTATTTCATCCGGGATTGTGTACAAAAGAATTTGGTTAGTGTAGAATTTGTTCCTACACAAGACCAATTAGCAGACATATTCACAAAACCTCTACCTAGTGATGTATTTGCATTTATAAGAAGTAGGTTGGGGTTGCTCAACATGGGTTGATAATCACCCATCTTGAGTTTTGAGCAAGAAAATTTTCAAAATTTTCAAGGTCAGTATACATAAGGCGCTTCATTACAGTTACTTCAGGCGTTCGATGTCACATCAAGCGCCTGATGTTAAGGGTGTCACTCGTTCGAAGTGACATCAGGCGCTTTATATTCTTTATCACAAGCATTCAAAGTCGGGTTAAGCGCTTCATCTAAATGAGTTTACTTGTTCGAAGTGACATTAAGTGCTCAATATGCTTTTCCACAACCGTTCGAAGTGACTTCAAGCGCTTCATCTTATTTATGAAGTCGTTCGAAGTCACATTAGGCGCCTCAACCCTAAATCTTCACTGTCATTTCCGCCGTCTCTTCAGTTTTTGCGCCAATCAATGGACATCAATTCCTACAGCCACTACTCTTTGCCACTTTCTTCCACACGACTCCCCACCTTCTCCATTTCCCAACCTCTTCCTTCTCAAAACTCCTCATCTTCTCCACTACCCCAAACATCTACTCCCATCTCCATTATCCTCTTACCATTAACACCAAATCTCTTCATTCCTCTTCTCCCTTTAAATTCCATTCTTACCTTCATCTCTCCTCACTTTGCTCACTTCATTTTCTCAAGCCTTTCTCTTCTATGAACATCAAACAATCTTCTCATGGCATCTGCAGGACCATCCAAACGCCCCTGGAGCCAAAAACACAAGCAAACTGTGGGGGCTGTTGAACCTCAAGAAATAATTTCCATTCGTGAAAACCTCTCCTAGGAAAATTTTCCTTGGTTGAAGAAATTTGACTCTGACATCAAGAAATCACCCCATCATGCAGATAAAGGAGTGCATCTGTCAATGTACTCAAAGCTGCTCTTTGAAGAATGGGACACAAACAATCGTCCCATCATCCCACTCAAATTGCTTCGTCTCAGTAATCTTCCTGAGACTAGCAATGCTTTTCAGATCATCCGCTTACTTGAACATCAAGGATGGATCTCTCTCTGGTCTAGAATTGATATGCGGAAATTCTCTCGCGAACACACCAAGCTGTTCTAAGCCAACATGTGGGTCACCCCACAATCTGAGTCTCAACCTTTTTCCCTTCACACTATTATTGACGGTACTCCTCTCAGCTTCACCGTTCCAGAAATCCGTGAAGATCTGAGAATCCAAAATGAGGGACTAAGTGACTTCTCTGTATTTGACTGGAGTAGCAAATACGGCGTCCGTGAGCAGGACGTAAAATTTGAACTGGGGTATTTTCCCTCAAAGAAGACTCAGAACATGCCCTTGGTGGACCGCATTCTGCTGGCTGTGGTCACCTATTGCGTAAACGGTAAGTCTACTAGAAATCCAAGCAACATGGATTTCTATGTTACTTATCATATCAAACATGAGACTCAGCTGAATCTTGCCTGGATTTTTATAGAAGTCATGTTTGCTGCTCTCCAAAAAGGGTCCAAAGCATTACCTTTTGCAAATATTATCACGATCTTGTTAAAGTCAAAAGGTATTGCAATTTCTGATGTTGATCTAACCCAAGTTGCAAAAACTGACTTCTACGACAACTACAACATCGTCCAAGCCATTGATTCTCAAAAACAGAAGGCCACTACCATTCTTGATCTTGCTGATGAGGTTGACGAAGGACCTCAGGAAGATGCCAGTGGTAGCATTTCATCTGAATTTCTATCACAAGTAGCCTCACTTCAACAGAGTGTTCAAAAGTTGCAGCTTCGTGATGCTGAGCATGAAGCTCGGCATGCATGCAATGAACTTCGCACGACTGCAGTTAAAACTGCTTTCATGCAGATCTGCCTGTGGGCTCTTCCCCCTAATTTTGATGATTTAGGGGGAGAAAGTAGTGGTGGTGGTGGTGGTGCTGCTGGCGGTTCTGGCGGTGTTGAAGGATCCATGGGTGGATTCTCTGACTTTGCAGGTAGTGGAGGTTTTGGTTTTAGTGGGTTCACACCTCCAAGTGGAGGCGCTGCTGATGAACATTTATATTTTTTTGTGTTATGTGAAAATTTCAGATTTGCAATTTTAATTGACTTGGTATTTTGCCATTCTTCAAATGATGTTGTCTTCTTACTTGCATCATCATTTTTAGTTTTTCAGTTCCAAGTTATTTATCTTGCATTAAGTGAGGGGGAGCATAGGTTAAAAGGAGTTAACTTTAAAAGTTATGCATTTTGTGAAATCATCAAAAAGATAGAGAATGTTAGAACAAGTTTAAGTTTTGATGGTTTGCACAATTTGGTACTTCGAACGATGGATTAGGCGCCCTATGTGATGTGGAAGCCAGTAAACTTCGAACGCTTACATTAGGCGCTTCATGTGCCTTGGTGAATTCCAGTACACTTCGAACGCCTACATTAGGTGCTTCATGTGAAGTGTATGGAAGCCTGAACACTTCGAATGCCTACATTAGGCGCTTCATGTCTTCTGGCAAAAAGGCAGTACACTTTGAACGCTTACATTAGGCGCTTCATGTGTACCACCAAGTCAAAAGTACTTTTCCCCTCAAAATTGGCACGTACACCAAGTACTTTCTGAGAAATGTCAGAATTAGTCCGAGCAAGCATGAAGGATGACATTAGGCGCTTCATGTGACTTCGAACGCCTTTAGTTGCCCACATAAGGCGCTTTATGTGACTTTGAACGCCTGTTCTTTTTTACATAAAGCGCTCCATGTCACATTGAACGCATGTGTTATAAACACTTTAGGCGCTTCATGTGACCAACGTTACAAAAGTCTTATGCTTCACTTTCTAACATCATTTGACTCTTTGTATCCTCTTTTAGTGTTATTTTCACAGGTCCACTCTAAAAACCGAAGATGCCAGGTTTCCTTTTTTGGCTTCTTTTTGAAATCTCTCCAAAAGTATTGCTACAATCCAAGAGGAGATCTCCAATGGTGAGGACACACCAACAGAAGATGCCAAAACCCATTATTGGCTTTGCAAGGGTTTTCAAACGGGAAGAATTTTCAAGAGTGATAAAAGAAGGTTTTCTTCTCTTCTTCAATAACTTTCTACCTTTCAAGCTCTCAAGTTTTCTCTCAAAGCTAAGCTCTCAAGATAGTTGTAAACTTTGTATGTTTTTACTTTATTGTTGAGAGTGATTATTGTAAGAAGAAGAGTCTTCTTCTTGGTGAGTAAAGATTATGAGAAGCTGTTTAGATTGTTGGTCAAGGAGCGCTTCTTGTTTAAGATTTCTAGACCTTGGAGGGTTAGTTGATAGTGTTGTGGCGCACTATTCTCCCTACAAGATTTCTTTGAGGCCAAAGAAGATCTTTGGAGGTTAGACTTCAAGGGGTTAGAATTCTTGGTTGTGATCTAGGCGCGTGGTCTAGTTTTCCATCTTGTTGGATTTTATTTTTTAATTGTTGTTTCCCCCATAGAAATAACAATCCCCTTTTCAAAAACCTTCATGTGAAAAATCAAGTAGTTAGAGGAGTAGAGTCATTTGACTTGAACCTCTATACATCCTTGTGTTCTTTACTCTTTGTAAAGTTTTTATTCTTCTTAAAGAACACACCCAACTATTGGCTGTACTCAAAAACGAAAAATATCTAAAAATATCCATACTTGGTGAACACACTATTCAACCATCCTTCTAGTGTGTTATAAGGGACATAACAATCGACGCGCAATTTTCATGATGGGTCATTGAAAACAACCTCTGTGTTTTTTAACACACGATATGGTTGTGTATATCCGACCTTTCCCATGGCCCACCATAGACGGGAGCCTCTAAGGTAATGACGTAATGTTGTTGTTGTTGTAAGGGCTATTCTTACTATGCTAGGCTTCTTTGCTGTAGTAATGAAACATATCTTCAATCATGTGGAGGGTATTTACATGTCTTTTAATTAATAGGGCATCAAATGGTTACTTTAAACCAGGTAGAGGGGTCAAACAGGAAGAACCCTTGCTTCCTCTTCTCTTCATGCTAGCATCGGAAGGATTTAGTAGAGGAATAAAGTCCTTAATTGCAACTGGAACTATAAACGGCTATTCTTACCGGGGTAGGCTTATTTTCTGTAGTAATGAAACTCATCTTCAATCATGTGGAGGGTATTTAGTGGAGGAATAAAGTCCTTAATTGCAACTGGAACTGTAAATGGCTATTCTTACTGGGGTAGGCTTATTTGCTGCAGTAATGAAACTCATCTTCAATCATGTGGAGGGTATTTACATAACAACCATACACATATTATCCCAAGATATAGAGAGCTTGCATAATTTAGTAGAGGAATAAAGTCCTTAATTGCATCTGGAACTGATTCTTGATAATCTAACCGGGTCCTGGGACTTTAATTGTAAAATCAGGTCCTCCATTTACACATGGTGGATGTCTCTAAATGGTAGTAAATTTGCCAAAAATCCCGCATCTAATTGATGGTTGCCTTTCTCCAACTCTGAGACTAAATGTGATACCAAAAACTTTTATAAGGAAATAAATAACATACATTATTATATTCAAAGTGATAGAAAGATAGTAGTATAAAGTACATAAACTTGTCGAATGATAGTTATGGGAAAAGATTGATGGATACTAGAATTATGAAGAATAAATATGGAGAATTCTTTTTCAGATATCTATTTGGGCAATTAAACATTGCCGAAATCAAGAACCGATGATGTGTTTTGAATATTTACAGTTCTACGAACGTTTTAGTGGTAAGTATAGATCTATCTTAAGATTTTAGTGGCTTTTAATTAGTGTGTGAAACACCTATTAAGCAATTGTGTAGAATAGAGAGTGATATGTGAGTTGTATATGTTGACTTCTGCTAGAGCAATTGTCTGGAATATAAAAGGAAAAAGGGAAAAAAGAGAAAAGGGTCGTCGGCAGAGAGAGAAGGAAGGATAAAGAAAAAAAGGAAAAAAGAGGCTGACAAGAGAAAAGGAGAAAAAAGAGAAGAAAACTTTATTGTCCGTCCAAGGATTCGAACCTAGGTGGACAAGTAAGAGGCATAAAGATGAGACCACTTGGCTAAGAAAGACCTTAGTATTATAGAGTAGGATTATTTATTAAGTATTAAGGTATAATGACGGGGTTGTTAAATAATACTCTTTATTATGAAATTGTTAGGTTCAAGTGAAGAACAAAGAAAAAATTATGGTTCGATTTGAGGTAAGTGGTCTAACACTCTTTTGTACATTTGCGAAATTGTTTTATGAAACTTATATTTTAAATGTCTACTTTGATATTAAATTGGATCATGTAGAAGTATATTAAGCTTTACAAGTATGTGCTTCATGTGAAATATTATTGATGATATGTCTTTTGCGAAGTAATATGTTTTGAGCCCTTAAATGAATTATATCTAAGTCGCATGGCCGATTGAATGACAAAAATATAAGTTTTAAGTATATGGTCTAGCCACTTGTGCAAGTTGCCAAAACACGCTGATATTGGGGGGATTAAACACAATACCCTCTTCGTATGGTGGAGATCCAGTGCGTCCGTTTAAAAAGGATTTTCTAGACAGAGTACTCTTGCCGAATGGTATAAGTCAGTTAAGAGCTAATAGTTAAAAGTATTATATATATTGAACATGAGAAACTTGACGCCGCGTTTGATTTTATTTTACGAAAGTTATTTTTATTTGAAACCTTGTTTCAATAGTGATTCCACAAAAAAGATAGTTATATTACTTACTGAGCATGTTGTTTTGCTCTCACCACCATTTACCATTTTTGCAGATGAGAGGGGCTATGAATACATTTACATTTAGGAGGATAACGAGTGGAGATGGTGAAGGAGCTCGGAAGATAGTCTCAAGATTTGATTTGTTATTAGTGCTTGGATTTTAGTTAGTATTTATGAACTTAGTTCATTAGAATTATTATTTTTAATGTTGGACTAGTTGAATTGCAAAGAAATGATATTTTTATTGATCGAGATTATTTTAGATATTATATTGAATCGTTGTGGTTGTTTTTATCGAGTTTATCTATTTGATTGGGAGTGATGTGATTATACCGATATAAGAGAAGCCTTGAATACCTTAGAAAAGGTGTACAATGGATGTAATGTTTCAAATGCTAGTGTTCGGAGCATGAAACTATAAGCTATACAAATTTTGAAATGGAAATTACCTTCCTTCTAAAAACTGAACTTAGATGCCGCTTCAGAAAGCAGCAGAGCAGCTGGCAAGATCATCTTGCGCGACTCCTCTTGCCTCTTTGTGCGTACAATCTTCTTCCCTCTACCTCTTACAACACTCATACAAGCGAAACTCTAGACTTCTTGCATCATCTTCTACTCCATGAGCGTTCATTGATTCGAATTGGAGATGGATTTCTTGAGATTGAAAGAATTTGCATTCATTCATGTTAAAATTTAATTTACAAGGTTTTTCCATTTTATAGAGGTGAAAATCTACTTCTAACGGTTATTTTCACCCCTTGAACATGTTGGACCGTGCACCTGCAATAATCACCACTAGAGGAGAGTGAATAGTAGTTAGTGGAAATTACACTGCTACCCTTGACAAAAAATTCCCTTTGAAAATAGAATCTGAGACTACCTCAGATTCGTAACACGTTTTTGAAAAATTCAAAAATCCCTGTACATAACTCCAAAAATTATGAAAATTTTGAGAACTTAACTTCAATGTGTTGACAAGAGTCTATCCAAAAATCAGACAAAAATAGATTGTTTAACCCTTCAAACAAATAAAAAGATTCAGATGGTCAATCTGGACAGAACTGGACAAAATGTTACTGAAATTGGAAAACAAGTTTCTCGTTGAATACTCAACCAAAAGGGTTAATCTTTATGTAAAAACACTCCTTAGGATGTCTAGTTTATGTTTTCAAAAGGCCCTGACATTAAACAATTCTTGGTTAAAACAGGATTCAAGTTTGCTCAAAACTGGTCAGATGCAGCCAGATTGGAGCAGTTATCGTGCAAAGACTGAAAGACTAATTTTCCCTTGCTCAAATCAATTGATTCTTGTAGCAAATAAAAGACAAGAGTCTAAAGTATAGATCCACCAAAAATCATAAATTTTGAAAGTGTTAAGCTATTTTTTCAAAACGTGAGAAATTGTGTGAGAACTGGCAGAAAACAAAAATGTAGAAACAAGATAAGAACGCCAAGAATTTATCCTGATAGGGTCAATGTGACCTACTCCAGTCCTAAGGAACAGCTTTCTTTGGATTTCACTATGGTATGAATCAACTTACAACAAGAACCAAGCTTGATCCTTGGGTTAAATACCAACCCTATTCAAGACTTGGATGAACAACTTCTATGCAACACTTAGTTGAAACACCTCTACCACCTTGGATGTAGCCTTAAAGAATTGGCTAATAAATCTTATAAATGAAGCTCAAGAGGCTTGTAGCTTTCCAATAAATACAACAAGAACACCTTGGCCACAAAGAATGGAAAAATAATGACAATAAGAAGATAGCTAGACAAATCAACCATCGCTTTCAAGTGGCTTTCAAGTGTGTTCTTCTTCTTCATCATTTGCCTTCTATTTATAGTGTGACATGAGCTTTGTAGATAAGATTACACATGTGTCACCATCTACATCATCAAGATTAAGTGTTTTCTCATCATTGGTTGCCCTTGTACACTTGGCAAAATGAGACAATATAATTGGTCCACCTTGGACACTCATTTGGCCGAAAATTCCACGATGGAATCGTCTTGTAAATGTGAAGATAATATGGAGAAGATAGAGTGACATATTCCTCCATTATACCCTCAACTTTTTGTCACAAAAATAGGACATTTTAGGCTGACTTTTCTTGGATAAAAACAACCCAAATTCAGCTCCAACAACTAATGTAGCCATTGGCTACAATTTTGAAATGTCCAAGTTGCCAACTAGCTCCTTTTTGGTTGGTTCACTTGTCACCAAGTTACAAAATGAATTACACATCATTTCCAACTGCATATGGACGTTTTTTGTAACATATATACATGTATATCAACTCAGCTTTTTGAAGAAGAAATCCACAAATGATAGTTGACAAGATTATATCAACATGTAACACCAAAATTCCCATAATTTCTTCTTGTATGTTATGATCGTTTCCACACCTTTAACATCATTAAATTCTCTGTAAAATTATGATAAATATACTCCAATAAGATATAGAAGAGAGTCTTCAAAAAAGAAATAGAATGTGACATCACAACTCGTTACATATCCTGCTATAGTCAATAATATAATCATGTGAGAGAAATAATATAAAACCATCATATAATCTTCAAGATAACCATACCTCAACTCCAGAATGAAGATAAGGATATACTAAAGAGATTCATTGAGTGAAAATACCAAAAATACCTTTAGGGGTAAAATGACCATAATACCCCTAGTGAGAGAAAACTCCAGAAATGACCCAGATGGTATAATTTCATTTTTGTTTTATTATCATTGAAGTACTTTTGATTGTTTACATTTAGTTTCAAACTTTCGGCATCAGTAGTATACCTTGGATTTTTAGTTTTAGTTGCAATAATTGATAGAATACGTCATGATTGTGCCGTGAGACCATGTCTAAGGAAGAGGGGTGTAGGTAAGGGGAAGAAAAATGAAGATAGTCTAAGGGTAGCCTCTTGGAATGTAGGAACATTAAGTGGTAAATTGTTTGAGATTGTAGATACACTTAAGAGACGTAAGATAGATATAACATGCCTCCAAGAAACTAGGTGGAAAGGGAATAAAGGTAAAGAGTGTAATGGGTATAAGCTATTGTATTCAGGGTCAGATGGGACCAAGAATGGGGTAGGATTCCTATTAAAGATAGAATTACACACGAACGTGATTGATGTGATTAGATATAATGATTGAATTACGGTGTTGAAGTTAGTACTAAATAAGGAGGTGGTGGCAGTGATTTGCGATTTGCCTACGAACCCCAAGTGGGACTAGAAGCACAGAGAAGAAAAGGTTTTGGGATTGCTTAGATGTAGTATTAAAGGCAATACCCAGGGAGGAACGAATTTGTATCGGAGGTGATTTTTATGGACAAATTGGAAAGAATAGCGATGGTTTTCAGTAGGTACCTGGCGGGCTTAGTCATGGAGATAGAAACGAACATGGTAGAGATCTGCTAGACCTAGCAGTAGCCCATGACTCAGGCATTATAAACTCGTTTTTTAAGAAAAAGAATCGTATTTGATCACGTTTAGCAGCGGAGGACGTAACAAGCAGATCGACTATTTTCTGATGAGGCATGAAGACCGACGGTTGTAGAGGGACTGCAAGGTTATACCAAGAGAGACAGCGGTGATGCAACACCGTTTATTAGTGGTAGTTATAGTATTGAGCCAAAAGCTGAATAAGGGGATTGGAAAATTCCCACCCAGGATTCGATGGGGAAGTTTGAGAGACAAAAAAATTAATATATTTAGAGACAAGGTCATCCCTACGAAACTAGATCGTCTGGGTGATGACAATCAAATGTGGGAGGCTATATCGACTACTATTACTCAAGCAGCAAGAGAAACACTTGGGGTAACAACAGGAAAGACTTCCGTACATAAAGAGACGTGGTGGTGGAACGAGGATGTGCAACAAAAAATAAAAGACAAACAAAAGATTTTTAGAGAGCTGTTAAGATGCACAAATGGGGAAGAGAAAGTGAGATTGGAGGAGAATTACAAAATCGCCAAGAAGGAGGCAAAGAAGACAGTAATTGAGGCAAAGACTACAGCTTACAAAAGGATGTATGAGAGACTAGAAACAAAATAAGGAGAGCAGATATGTTCAAGATTGTCAAAGCTAGGGATCGAAAATAGTAGGACCTAGGAGGTGGGAAGTTTATAAGATGAGAAGATGGACATGTGTTAGTCAAAGCACAAGACATCAAGTTGAAATGGCAAACATACTTTCGCAATCTTTTCAACGGCAGTAATCCCGACTACGAAGAACGAAAGCACCACTAACCAACAACGGCAACATAATAACCCCGACTGTCAGAACATCACACAAGGAGAGGTGATGAGAGCACTAAAGAATATGGGAATAGCTAAAGCGGTCGGTCTAGATAACATACCCATTCAGGCGTGGAAGTATTTAGGAGAGGGAGGGGTCCAATGGCTAAATACTCTTTTCAACCGTATTTACAAAACAGGAAAGATGCCAGATGAGTGAAGAAAGAGTGTCGTGGTCCCCCTTTATAAGAACAAAGGAGACGCACAGTGTTGTGGAAATTATAGAGGGATTAAGTTGCTAAGTCATACAATGAAGTTATGGGAGAGAGTAATAGACACTCGAATTAAGAGAGAAACTATGTTACGGTGAACCAATTTGGTTTTATGCCAGGAAGGTCAACTACGGAGGCAATACACATTCTTAGGTGATTAATGGAAAAGTATTGGGAGAAGAAGCGGGATTTATATAGTTTTTATCGATCTTGAAAAAGCGTATGATAGTGTGCTACGTAGCCTGATATGGGATAGTCTGGATGCAAAAGGGATCCCTATGAAGTATATAGACATAATTAGAGATATGTATGCTAGGACAGAAACAACCGTTCGTACGCCTGTGGGAATATGGATTTTTTTCGGTGGAGGTCGGTCTGCATCAAGGGTATGCGTTGAGTCTATTTCTTTTTGCAGTTGTCCTTGACGAGTTGTCAAACTGATACAGGAGGCAGTCCGTGGTGTATGCTTTTTGCTGACAATATTGTATTAGTCGCAGAAAGTAGACATACTCTGAGTATGAGACTAGAGCAGTGGAGAGGTGTTTTAGAGAGAAAAGGCTTAAAGATTAGTTGTTCTAAGACCGAGTATATGCATTGCGACTTCAGCGGCGTAGCAGACAGTGAGGATAGTCAGCTCACCATCGATGGTCAAGCGGTACCACAGGTAAGTAAGTTTAAGTACCTAGGATCATTTGTGCAGCAGAATGGCGGCATAGATAGTGATGTAGCACATCGAGTTCAAGCAGGCTGGTGTAGATGGAGGGCTGCTTCAAGGGTTCTGTGTGACAAAAGTTTCCCAACTAAATTAAAGGGGAAATTTTATAGGGTGGTAGTGCGACCGACAATGCTATATGGGACAGACTGCTGGGCCATCAAGAAGTCACAATTACAGAAGATGGAAGTGGCAGAGATGAAGATGTTGAGGTGGATGTGTGGGCATAGAAAGCTAGATCGGATCAGAAATGAGGTGTTTCGAGAAAGGTTAGGCGTGGCTAGTATAGCAGATAAGATAAGGCAGGGAAGAATGAGATGGTTTGGGCATGTCAAGCGGAGACAGACAACGACGTCGGTCAGAGCAATTGAAAGTCTCATTGTAGAGGGGAACAGGAGTAAAGGCATGCCCAAACTGACTTGGGACGAGCTAATTAGGCACGACCTACTAGATTTGCATCTCTCTAAGAACATGGTCCAGGATAGGAGTTCATGGAGACATAAGATTAAGGTTAACGAGGTACAGGTCATATATAGGGACACTTTAGGGTATATTTAGGGACATAGATAATCGTAGACACTATCTATGCTGTCCACTTGGTTGCGTATATTATACCGTTGTTTTACATTACATGTACATATACACGTGATGTGTATTTTAATATTGAAAGTCTTCTCTTTATATTTCTTGAATATCCTCACTAACACACTAGCACAACATATCTCTATTATTATTATTATTATGTCATTTATGCATGTACATATATAGTCGAGGGTCTCACTGGAAGCAGACTCTCTATCCCTTGAGATAGAGGTATTGTCTACCTATACTTACCCTCCCGAGACCCTAACAATAGCTTTTGCTGTCGTTGGGATATACTGTGTCCGGATGATGATGAAGATGGTAAGTTGTAGAAACTTCCAAGGCACATTGGTCACAAGACATTTATAATCACATAATGAACATATATAAAACATGTAAAAATGAAAACAACCACTTTATCACATTTTAGAAAAATATTTCTTAAAACCATAGACATCGATCGATCGAAGTGCCTCAGCTTCAGAGATCGATGTCTCACAGTGTGTTTCAGAATTTGTCTCTGACCTACATTGATTGATCGAAGTGAGGGTTTGATGTATACATCGATCGATCGATGTGTCTCAGGTTTAGAGATCGATGTCTCACATTAAGGTCTTGAACTTTCACTGCCTTACATAGATCGGCCGATGGAAGTGCAACAACCTGAGAGATCGATGTCAACTTTTTCAACGTTTAATCACATACAACACCATGTGTGACATTTTTATGCATTCACCTCTTGAAATCATGACTTTGAAAATTATCCAAACATATTTCTCAACAGAACAGTGGTTACTGTTTATCTACACTAAAGTGTAACGGCTGTGGTAGCGGCTAGTTACCAATGCATCTCAGCTATGTACAGTAAAATAATTCTAAGTTACAATATTTACTAAGTATGCAGGTCGGTCTTCTTCCCATCTTGTTCTTTACTTTGTCACCTCAGCTCAGCACTTCTTTACATTGTTATCTCTGGCTCGTCTTAGTTCCGTGCTTCAACTCAGCTCCTCTTCAGCTCGGCACGGCCATACTTATCTTTTCTCTTCTTAGTTCCAAGCTTCAACCTAGCTCCTCTTCAGCTCAAAATGGCTACTTTCATCCTTCACTTCTGTCTGCTCAGTCAGGTAAGGTGACAATTTGCCTTCCAGCACGTTGGTTCCCTAGATCAGGTTGGCTGACCTGAGTTTAGTTCGGCTTCAGTTCAGCTCGACTGCAACTTTATTTCCGCACTCTCTATCTCAAGCTTAGTTATGTATATTCATATAACCAAGCATGGACATTAAATACTGGAAAATACTAGTTGAGACTGGTTTTGTGAGAAGGTTAGCTACTTGATCCTTGGTGGAGATGTGTACTAATCTAACATCATTTCCTTCCATCTTTCCTCGGATAAAACGTCTGTCAATTTTTACATGCTTCGATTTGTCCTGCTGAATTGGATTCCTGCGATGCTTATTGTAGAGACACTGTCACATTAGATTTGGATTGGTAGCCTTGCCTTCATATGAAGATCTTCAAGTACTCTTCTGACCCAAATTCCCTCACATATTCCTAATGCAAGTGGTCTCAGCTCAGCCTGTGCACTACTCCTTGAAACCACTGGTTGTTTCTTACTCTGCCATGTAACTAAGTTCCCACAAAGGAATGTTCCATAGACTTTAGTCGATCTCATGTTAGTTTTAGATCCAGCCCAGTCTGCATCTGTAAATATCTTGATACTCCAATCTTTGCTCTTCCTGAAACATAGTCCTTGTCCAGGTGCATTCTTGAGGTACCTGAGAATTGTAAGTGCCGCTTGTAGATGCTCATTAGTAGGACTATGCATTCATTGAGATATAAAACTAACTGCAACATATATCTAGCCTGATATGCGATAGATAGATTAACTTTCCAACTAGTCTTTGATAACTAATTTATTAGTTGGAGTAGTATCACACTGTTCTCTTGGTTTGTATGCAGATTCTACTGGAGCGTTTGCTGGTCTGCATCCGAGTAGGCCAGTTTCTTTTAGAAGATCAAGAATGTACTTTCTTTGTGAAATAAACATTCCCTCTTTATTCCTAGCAATTTCCGTTCTTAGGAAATATCTTAACTTACCTAGATCCTTCATTTCAAATTGCTCAGATAGTTTCATTTTAATATTATTTATGCCGAGGTCTGTTGAGAAATATGTTTGAATAATTTTCAAATTCATGATTTTAAGTGTTACATGTCACATATGGTATTATAAATGAAAAAGTTGAATGAGTGAAGAAAAATAACATCGATGTTTAGGGTTTTTAGAAGAAAAAAATTCTAAAAAGTGATAGAATGGTTTTTTTCATTTGCATATGCTTCATACATGTTTATAAGGATGTAATTATGTGATTTTTATGAATATAATGTCTTATGACTAATATGCTCTGTAAGTTTTTATAACTTACCCAAAAGGACAAAATTGGTATTTTGAGTTTTTGTATGTACTTCAAATGGTGAAAATATTTCAAGAACTTATTCTCATCTTATTTATTGTTACAAAAGGTGTTATTATATTTATTTCTGACCATCGGGGTCATTTCTGGAGTTTTCTCTCACCAGGGGTATTTTGGTCATTTTACCCCCTAAGGGCAGTTTCGGTATTTTTACTCAAAGAATCCGTTGAGTAACTTATTATCTTCATTATGGAGTTTATTTATGGTATTCTTGAATATTATATGGTGGTTTTCTATTATATTTCTTTATTTGGTGATATTATCGACATCGGCGATATATGTGACGGTATCCGATGTCACATATTATTTTTTCTTGAAGACCTTCTTATATATGTTATTGCAGGCTCTCAATCATCATTTTCAGATATTATAAGATGTTCTTGGTGCAAAATTCACCACAATATACAAAGGAGAAAAGTGGGAATTTCGGTGTTATATGTTGACATAATCTTGTCAACTATTATTTGTTGATTTCTCTTTATTAAATTTGAATTTGTACACATATATTCAGCTCCAAAACACCATCATTACAGGTGGAAATGATGTTGTACTCATTTTATGACTTGGTGCCAAGTGGAACAATCAAAACAAGCTAGTTGGCACTTGGAAAATTTTGAATTGTAGGCAATGGCTACAAGGCTGTTTTTTGGCAGATTTTTTGAGTCAAATGGCAGCTCTCACATGACGTATTCTCATGGAATGGAGTTGAGAGATTCTTTTGGCATATTCCTTCCTATTATCTTCATTTTGCAAATGATAAATCAAGACATTTCCATGGTGGAAAATTCGGTCATGCTGAATTTCAAGGTGGACCAATCATGTTTTTTATGTTGCCAATTGTACAAGGTGATTATATAGCCAACAAATGATGTGAAGACAACTAAGAATTGGTGATGAATATGGTGACACACGTGCATTGTTATCTTCAAGGCCTATTTCACACTATAAATATGAGGCAAAGATGAAGAAGAAGAACACACACTTGAAAGCTAAAGTTGATGATCGTTGTGGTTATCTCTTTTCTTCTTCTTGATTCTTTCTTTGTAGCTAAGTGTTTCTTTTATTGTTGTTGTTGAGATACATTATACATGCCTCTCTTGGTTATTTTGTAAGATTGGTTAGGCAAGCCTATAAGACTACACCAATAGGTGGTAAATGTTTGGTGGTATAAATCTTCGGTGTTCTTGTCTTCTTTCTACTTTTCTGTTTTTATGCCTGTTTTCACTGCATGTTTCAACAACTTAACATGCCTTGTAAAAATATCAAAATAATTTCACAAATCGTGATTTTTGGTGGAGTTATACTTCAGACTGTTATCTTTCATTTGCAACAAGAATCACTTGAGTTGAGAAAAAGAACATTAGTATTTTAGTCGTTGCAAGATAACTGCTCCATTCTAGATGCAGTCTGACCAGTGCCAAAGAAACTTAAATTCTGATTTCATCAAGGATAGTTTCAGGTGAGAGCCTTTTTGAAACTTAAATAGACATCTTAAGGAGTGTTTTGGCATAAAAATCATCATTTTTGGTTGAGTAATTAAAGAGAAACACGTGTCCAAAGTTCAGCACTATTCTATCCAATTCTGTCCAAATTGACTATCTGAATCTTATTATTTGGTTGAAGGGCCAAACAATCTTATTTTTGTCTCATTTTTGGATAGAATCTAGCCAAGAAATTGGAATCAAGTTCTTGAAAATTTCAAAATTTTTTAGATCTGTGTGCACTGAGTTTTGAATTTTTCAAAAACAGGTACTGAATCTGAAGAGGTCTCAGATTTTGTTTTTCAAAAAAGATTTTATTCAAGTGTAGTAGTGTAATCTCCGCTAACCATTATTCACACCCCCCTCTAGTGGTGTTTACTGCAGGTGTACGGTTAAACAATTGGTATCGGAGCCAGGCTAACACCACTCTAAAAAGCAAGATTCAACACCATACGAAGAAGACAATGCCAAGAAACAACAATTCATAGTAGCCTGCTTATCTCAAATCAGAGATACATAAAATGGCCATAGTTTTTCACAAAGGTGAGTTGGAAGGTATGTGCACCCAACACCATCCTGTTTTCGATGTTAATAATTTTGTTCATTGGAAACTTAGGATGAGCCTATTCTTAATGGCTATAGACATCGATTTATGGTCTATAGTTGAAGATGGGCCATATTCCAATGAAAGTTGTACAAGTAAATGATGTAACACAAGAAGTAGAAAAGTAGAAAAGTGAATGGTCATCTGAAGATAAAAAGAAAATGACTATTAATGCTAAAGCTATGCAATTCCTTTTATACGGACTTACTACTTCTGAAGCAGGATATGTGTCAAATTGCACTAGCGCACACGATATGTGGAAATCACTAGAATTAAAACATGAAGGTACTAGTGGTGTGAAAGAGTCTAAAATAAACATGCTTATGAATGTACTTGAATCTTTCAAAATGTTGTCGAACGAATCCATAACATCATGGATTTGGGATTCCTAAAATTTTTAATGCACTTCAAGCTTTAGGTAAATCGTTTTCCAGCAACGAGAAAGTTCAAAAAGTGCTACGGAGTCTTCTTGCTGAATGGCATCCGAAGGTGACAGCAATTGAGGAAACAAAGTCAATCACTAAAAATGGATGTCAGTTCACTTAGAGTTTAAAAGGTGGAAATGAACCAACGAAAGTCCGAATCATCTAAATCATCCGGTAAGTCTATTGTTTTCAAATCAATCGAGTCCCATATAAAGAAATGATGAAAGTAATAGCGATAGTGAATTAGACGATGATTTAATATTAATAGCTAAAAAACTTAGAAAGTTTTCAAACGGCCTAATAGAAATAGACAACAATCTTCTTCTTCTACTTCTTCTCAACTTAGGAAAAATAATTCGAATAACTCTAATAATAACAAGTGGTATAATAAAGAGTTAAAATGCTACGAATGTGGTCAAAAAGGACACATCTCTTATGATTGTCTGACAAAGAAAAATGCCAACAATAATAACAATAAACAAGACAAGGAGACGCAGAAATCTAAAGCAAAGGAGCCCAAGTCAAGGAACGGCAAACGGGCAATGAAAGCAAGCACATTGAGCGACTCCTCCGACTCAGAATCAGAAAATGAAGAAGCTCAAGTCTGCTTCGTACCCAGCGAGGTAATTTCTTCTGATGTAGATTCTGATAATGAAATGTATTTTGATGAAATACACGAAGAATTTTTAAAGATGCACGCTCACTGTAAACGGTATCTAAAGAAAAGAAAAAACTAATTGAAGAAAATGACAAGTTGAAGATGTCCAACTTAGAATTTTCTAATCAATTAGAATCTTTTAAACAAGAGTCTACTACTACTACATCAACAATAACATTACCTATTGCCTTAGAAGCTCCCGCCTATAGTGAGGTGCAGGGGGTCGGATGTACGCAATCATATCATGTGTTAAAACACACAAAGGTTGTTTTCCGATGACTTATAATGAAAATTGCGTGTCGATCAACTGCTACTTCACAATATAAGAAGCGCAACCAATTTAATGAGTCATTTTGCTTTATTCTATCATATTCCAAAGTCAAAGAAGAATGTGTCGTTGACTTTATCGGAAATAGAAAGAAAGAAAAGTCTACTAATACTCTTGATTCTTTAGAGATTAAAATTGAATCATATAGGAAAGTGAACAAACAGTAAAAATCGAAAATAGCATGTTAAAATATAAGTTAGATAATTGTGAAAAAGAAATTTTTCAACATAAATCATCTAAGCTAGACTTAGAAAAGATGTTAGAACAATTTGAATCCAGAAGCAACATGTTAGACACTCTGATATCATCACAGAAATATGGAAACGATAAAATAGGGTTAGGATATAAAGAAGGAAATGTCAAAGTAGATAAAAAGACTAAGTTTGTTTCTTCAAATGCTAAACAACCTTATAAGGAAATTAAAATAAATTCCACTTTGTCTGCTACTCCTGCTTCTACTCATTCTAAGGTAAAAATGCAACATGCACCTACAAATGCGCACACATATCAACGTGCAACAAGGCAAAATTATGCATCTAGACCAACTAACTATTATGCATGTATGTATACAAATGTAAATAGACAAAATAAAATGCATGCAACTCACTATGATGCATATAGACATAAAAATATGCAATCTTCGCATTCTTCTTATAAGGCACATAGGAACAACCTATATCATATGATTACATTTGTATGGTGCCGTTTAAAACTCAAAATTGTATGCCTTACACTTAATATGAAAAACAGTCACGATATAATACATTTACACCAAGATATAACACTTATATGCATACACCTACATTTGAATGGAATGGTCTAATGTTTTCTAATCCTTTGTATTCTGCAACTTATTATACTGCCAAATATGTGCCGAAAAGGTACATCCAAGTTTGGATACCTAAAGGGCATATAAATAAGGATGATGCCTCGAATATTCAAGGACTCAAATAAAGGGTATCTAAAACTTTGTCTCCCTTGTAGGTAAATCTAAAGAAGGCAAACAGGAGACAAAGCCAAAAAATCTAAAAAACCATATGGTTTTTAGACAGCAGATGTTCAAGTCATACGATGGGCAGTCCTAAATTGTTCACCGAACTTGAACATGTTGAAAATGGAGGAAAAATAACATTTGGTGACAACAAAGGAAAGGTTATTGGAAAAGGAACAATTGGGGACCCTAACACATTTCAAATACGAAATATGTTGTTAGTAAGTAATCTTTTATATAATTTACCTAATATCTCTCAACATATAGATTGCGCATACAACGTTTCTTTTTTCTCAATTCCTGTGATAATAAATGCTAGGGAGAAACGGTATTATAAGAAAATAGGAATGGTAATATGTACACCATTTCCCCAAGTAATATGTGAGATGCTAAGATTAAATGTTTAATATCACATGACTTAGATTTAAATTTATGGCATAGGCACTTAGGCCATATAGGGATTTCAACCATAGAAAAGTTGCCAACTTAGAAAATTTTGAATTTTAACCCACGACTACAAGGCTGTTTTTGGCAGATTTTTTGAGTCAAATGGCAGCCCTCACATGCCCTATTCTCATGGAAAGGAGTTGAGGATTCTTGTGGCATATTCCTTTCTATTATCTTCATTTTGCAAATGATAAATCAAGACATTTCTATGGTGGAAAATTCGGCCATGCTGAATTTCAAGGTGGACCAATCATGTTTCTCTATGTTGCCAAGTTTATGCTGCCAACCAATGATGTGAAGACAACGAAGATTTGATGATGAAGATGGTCACACATGTGCATTCTTATCTTCAAGGCCTATTTTACACTATAAATAGGAGGCTAAGGTGAAGAGAAGAACACACACTTGAAAGCTAAAGTTGATGATTATTGTTGCTATTCTTTTCTTCTTCTTGATTATTTCTTTGTAGACAAGGTGTTTCAGTTCTCTTGTTAAGCTACATTATACACGCCTCTCTTGGTGATTTTGTAAGATTGGTTAGCAAAGTTTATACAGCTGCACCAATAGGTGGTAAAGGTGTTGCAATCAAGAGTTGCATAGAGGTGTTCATTCAAGTCTTGAATAGGGTTGGTGTTTAAACTAATGATCAAGCTTGGTTCTTGTTGTATTTGTGTTTATTACATAGTGAAATCTAAGGAAAGTGTTCTTTGAGACTGGAGTAGGTTACATTGACCAAACCAAGAAAAATCTTCAGTGTTCTTGTCTTCTTTCTACCTTTCTGTTTTTCGTGATTTTTGCTGGAGTTATACTTCAGACTGTTAGTTTTCATTTGCAAAGGAACGTTGTTCGTTAAGTCATCGCAAGATAACTGCTCCATTCTGGTTGCAATCTAACCAGTCTCAAAGAAACTTCAATTGTGATTTGATCAAGGAGAGTTTCAGGTCAGTGCCTTTTCGAAACTTAAACAAGACATCCTAAGGATTGTTTTGACATAAAGGTCATCCTTTTTTGGTTGAGTAATTAAGGGGAAATACGTTTTAAAAGTTCAGCACAATTCCATACAATTTTGTCCAGATTGACCATCTGAATCTTTTTATTTAGTTGAAGGGTCAAACGATCTTATTTTTGGACAGAGTCCAGCCAAGACATTAAAATTAAGCTCTAGAAAGTTTCAGAAGTTCTGGAGTTGTGTACACTGAGTTTTAACTTTTTCAAAAATGGGTATTGAATCTGAGAAGGTCTCAAATTATGTTTTCAACGGGGATTTTATTCAAGGATAGTAGTGCTATTTCTGCTAACTACTATTCACTCCGCCTCTAGTGGTGTTTACTACAGGCGTACGGTCCAACAAGGTCATCATTCCTAGTAATTATGATATCATCTACATATACTATTAGTATGGTCAGCTCCCCTTTAGGTGAAATTTTGGTGAACAGTGTGTGATCACTATGACTTTGGCTAAATTTTAGGTCGGTCACTCCTTTAGTGAAGGTCTTGAACCAAGCCCGAGGTGATTGCTTCAGCCCATACAATGATTTCTTTAGCTTGCAAAATTTGTCCTAATTTTTTCATTGTTAAACCCTGGTATAATGCTCATGGACACTTCCTCAGCTGAATCTCTGTTCAGAAATACATTTGTTACATCTAGTTGGTGGAGTTCCCAAAGATTTACTGCGATAGAAAAGATGACCCAAATGGTAAGTTTAGCCACTGGTGCAAATGTTTCTAATTAATCTATTCCATATGTTTGTGTGAAACCTTTAGCTACTAACCTTGATTTATGATTATATGTTCTATTATTGTTATACTTGACTGTGAAAATGCATCTACACTCCACTAGTTTTATAGTGGCCGAGGTGGGAGTCAGTTCCCACCTTTGATTCCTTATTAACGGATTCATTTCTTCATTTACTACACTTTGCCATTTAAGTTGACTCCGTGCTTATTTTATGTTTTTAGTGATAATCTTATCATCAAGTGAGCGCACAAATGTTCCAAAGCTTAAATTCAACTTATTCTAGGATATACACTTTTCTATGGGGTATTTAGTGCAGACAGGATTCTTAGTGCATTCTCGAGTTTATTTCCTTAGTGCAATTGTTCTATTTTCTATTTGGGTTTCATGGTCATACTCATTTCTTCTACTGCGTCTTCGGCTATTAGATGTATTTGTTCTATTATATCAGCTCAGCTGCTACTTTCTGGGACTTTCTGATAATTGGAGACTATGAGAGAATTAAGTACAGATTGGAAATTAGCCTCGCCGACCTGAGATAGTTGGTTGCTGAGATGTGGTGAGCAGCTTGGCTGATCTGTTGAGCTCGGCAGAATTTGCAATTCTGAACTGGAAAGAGTTTTCTCTACAATGTCAACTATTTTCCAGTATTAGTTAATTGTTGAATTGTTTGCTTCAGTTAATGATTTGTAGAATGCATGTCTTTCATCAAAGGTAACATCGAGTGTAACAAACATTCTTTCATGTGTTGGACAGTAACACTTATAACCTTCCTGTAATCCTTAATATCCTAGGAAGATGCATTTAACTGATCTAGGATCCAATTTTACTCTAAAGCTTGGCTGAATATGAACATATGTTGTACACCCAAAATGTTTGAAAGGAAGCTCAGGGAGCAGCATAGTATGAGGGTAATGACTGAGAAGTATTTCTCTAGGAGTTTTAAATGACAGTTCTGGATGGCATTCTGTTTATAAGATAAGTGGATGTAAGGAGGGCTTCACCCCAGTACTGTTTGGATACATTCATGGCGAACACGATAGCTTGAGTTACTTCGAGTATATGCCTATTTTTTCTTTCAACAACTCCGTTCTGTTGAGGAGTATAGGTACAGATGGTTTGGTGATAAATACCGTTTTCATGCATAAATGTTTGAATGTTGCTGTCTAAATATCCAGTTCCATTTTCTGGCCTAAGTGTTTTAATGATGTAGCCGAACTAATTTTTAATAAGCGATACTTATCTCTTAAATACTTGTCCGACCTCACTTTTACTTTGTAACAGGTATGCCCATGTTACTCTAGTATGGTCATCCAGAAAGGTTAGGAACCATCTTACTCCATTGGTGTTATTTACCTTAGATGGTCCCCATATATCTGCGTGAATGAGATTAGAAGGCGTAGATGACTTGTATGTTTTAACTAGATAATTCTGTTTAGTGTGTTTAGCTAGTTGACATGTCTCACAAGTAATATCTTTCCGGTCAGCTACCTGAACAACTCTGGCATTAATCGTTTTAAATATACGAAATTTGGATGACCTAGTCTGTTATGCCATAACAAAATTTTCCCTATACATGGATTTCTAGGGTGCAAAATACTAGAGTCTAGGTCATTTGGAAGATCAGGTGAGATTATTAATACTCTTTTTCTGACTTCAGCATGTATAGGCCTGGTATATTCCTAGCACTGCCAATCATCCAATTTACTTTATTTTTTTTGAAAACAACATTCAGTTAATGAGGAGCAGGCTAAGTAGTTATTATCCCTAGTGAGTTTGCCAATAGAAAACTGGTTGAAACTTATACTAGGGACATGCAGATCAGTGTGATTTTGTTGTTACTTATATTCAAAGCCTATTCCGACAACTTCTAAGGAAATTCTGTAGGATCTGCAAGGCACCAGTAGAAGGGGGGGTTGAATAGATGGTGCGGAAAGTGTGGTTTTTAAAATTTCTTTAAACTTGAACAATTCAAGTTCTGAAAACAGATTCTGTTTTCAGGACCAGTTTTAAAACGTTTTTAAAACTAGGTTAGAGGTCTCCAAAAATTATGAAATTTGAGAGAACTTAGCCTCAGATGTTATGAGGGTCCCCTAAAAATTTCGAATTAAAATTCAACCTTTAACCCCTTCAAAAACCGTTGGTACTCAGATTGTGCAAATCTGCCAAAACGAGATGGTTTTGAAAAATTAATTCCTATTTGTGTGAACGTCCAAATGCTCTGAAAATTTGACCACTAACTCTTATATACTATATTTAAATGGGTTGAAACAGTTTTGGAAAATTCTTTTGGGAAGTTGGTCAAATACAATCAAAGTCTCAACCTTTGCAAGTCTGAAAATCAGACTGCACTAGTCTCAGAACTTTTGATGTTTGATTGACTTATACTTATCCAAAAGGGTTGAAACTTGTGCCAAATTAACCCTAGAACGTGTAAGTATGTTTCTGGAAATTTTCGTAATTTTTGAAAATCGTTTACTATTTTTACGGATGCGAACAAGAAGGATAAACAGTGCAGTAACTGAAAAGTAAATGCAGAAAGTAAATGGCACCAAGAATTTTATACTGGTTCGGTTATAAACAACCTACTCCAGTCTTCAAGGAACACCTTCCTTGGTTCACACTAATCACACACGCAGTACACCTTACCGCAGGGTTGATAGAGTTACACCTAACTCCAACCCTTTACAAACCTTGTATTGTAAGTACAATTCGCACGAACACCACCACCTTGCTAGAATGAAGATTGATCACACCTTGATCAATCTTTTACAAAGATGTATGAATGGTGGTTTATCTCAAGCCTATTCAAGATTGAAAGATATGAATAACAATAGGCTTTACAAGAAAAGAGAAAGAAAGAAGATGTAGGAGAAGAAGAGCTTGGCTATTTGATCTCTTTGAATTGCAATGCTTGTTGTTGTTTTGTTTGATCTCCTCTTCTCTTTTAACCTTAGCCGTCCCTTAGGGCTTCTCCCCTCTTGAAAATTTCTTTTAAGTCCTTGAGAGAGTGTAAGACATCATTGTGACAAGGCCTTGCTTACTTGGCAACTTCTCATTGGATGATCATTTAGCCTTTGCTTACTTGGCACCTCCTTATTGGTTCAACATTGTCATCATGATGACATGGAAAAAATCTGAGATATACACTTTAACATGTGCCAAAAATCAATTAAAAATCATTCCATAATTTAAGAAATACACCATAAATTGCAAGACAATAAAATTCTTCCATAACCTATGCAAATTTCGGCCATTAAGGTGTCTTGCCATGCTGAATTTTCAGCATGTGCAACCTTCCATTTCTTTCAAAATAATACCAATTATTCTTTGATTTTTCATCATAAAAATGAATCAACAATATGGCAAGTATTGCTACCAATTAAGAAATGAACTTGGACACAAAAAGGCTTAAAATTCGGCCACACCATGTACACATGCTGAAAAATTTTCAGCATGTGTGATATGTAGATATCACCATTTATTTATTTAAATTATTTCAAAACCTTACCATATCTTCTTCCAATTAATCACCTAATAAAAGATGACAAAATATGTCACATTTAATAAGCAAAATTCGGCCAGCTTAAGGTTAGTATGCTGAAATTTTCAGCATGTGACATAAGAGAGATATATGTTGAATTCTTACCATTTGTAGCTTTTCTCTCTTCAATTCACCAACAATGTATGATTGATCCTTGACCAATCAATATGCCAACAAAGCTCCACATGTGCTCCAAATCAGCTGTATGTGACGTTATGATGTGTATACATGTGCTGAAATTTATTTTTGTTAACTTTGTAAAATAGTGCACATTTAATAATACACACATGTAATATTCCAATCAGCCCTTAATTTAATTTTCTAGAACACTTTAAGATGTATATCATATGTAAAAAGTGTCTAGATACGTGTCACATGATGTACAAGAAAAACGTTCCATGTTATGTGCGTAGAAAACCGAATTTTCGATATTTATCGATTACCCGATTTTTCTCTAATTTAAATTCCAACTTTTGCACATGTTATATATATTATGTTATACATAATATATAATATATACTTTAAATCACAGCACTTGGCTGGTTTAAAGTGGTACCATTAGCATGTGACAAAATTAAACTTGGAATCTTCACATTTTGGCCTTAATGTGGGTATTTGTGTGTGCCAACATGGAAAGTATTTTTGGCTGAACATATCATGTATGGCACGAAATTTACATCAATTTTTGATGTATATGGGCTGGCCATTTATTTATGGCAAGTACGTGACACGTTGGCGAAGTTTCGGTATTCGCCCGATACGACAATTTTCGGTTTCGAACCTTTTATCGTGTCGTATTTAATTTGTCATCACCATATCTTATATCATATGATATAAGACCTGAATATACTCATAAATATGAGTTAAGTATAGTGGTGTGACGTTAACGTACGTACGTAAAATATATAACGTGTCGGTAGTACGTTGGAATACATGTGTATGTGCCTTTATTTAAAAAATCTGAAAATATGTATAATATATGTATGGGCGTGTATAATAAAGATGGAGGAGGAGAAAACTTTCCTTCCTTAGCCTTGTTGCCTTTGTGCCTTTTCCAAATGTAGCTTCCTTTAATGAACTACTTAGTTTATTAAACTAAGTACTTCACTTAATGAACTAGTTTAGTTCATTAATGGTGGCACCTGAAAATAGTATAAACACAACAAATGTTTGCCATATGTAAGCTTTAATGCTTCATGGCTCGTTAGTACGGCAACATAATATATAAGCTAAATAAGGCAAGTAATGGCAAGTTATCATGCATACATGTACACATTTATATATGTATACGTTTATACATATATATAACATTCAAATTGCTTATTTTGAAATCACTCAAACCCTCTTATTTCTACAATCTCCCCCTTTTGATGATTTTCAAAATAACTTGTGTACATGATTTAAATGCTATCTCTCCCCCTTGAATATGCACAATTTGAAATTTGAATTTCGAATTTCAAATCCGGCTCCCCCTTGATTTGTGCAATTAAGATCAATTAAGATCAATCAGTGTCTCTCTCCCCCTTAAATCATGCTTTTCTTCCCCCTTTATTTTGGAAAGTTAATCAAAAGATTCCTGTCAAAAAGGAAAGTAAATCAAATAATATCAAATCAAATCATATCAACGGGAATCATGCCTAATTTAGAACGAAGAGATTCATATGTGGCTTGATTTAAGGCCTTTGTAAATATATCCGCTACTTGTGATTCTGTGCGTACGTGATCTATGACAATATTACCATTGTTAACGTGATCACGAAGAAAGTGATAGCGTACTTCTATATGCTTAGCCTTAGAATGTAACACGGGGTTCTTAGACAAATTTATTGCACTCATACTATCACAATATATAGGAATTTTATTTACGGTAATTCCAAAGTCCGAAAGTTGTTGTTTTATCCACAACAACTGTGTGCAACAAAGGCTAAGAGCCATGTACTCAGCCTCAGTAGTGGACAAAGCAACACTTGCTTGCTTTTTGGAAAACCATGAAATAAGGGAATTTCCTATAAATTGGCAGTTCCGCTCGTGCTTTTTCTATCTATTTTGCAGCCACCATAATCTGCATCAGTGTAAGCATGTAAGTCAAATGTAGAATCCTTATCGTACCAAATACCTAAGGTGGGCGTGTGCTTAATATAACGGAATATTCTTTTTACCGCATTTAAGTGTGACACCTTAGGTTGACTTTGAAAACGAGCACACATGCATACACTAAACATGATGTCAGGCCTACTAGCAGTTAAATATAGCAAAGAACCTATCATAGATCGATATAATCCATTATCAACGTCTTTACCATGTTCGTCTTTGTCTAATTTAGTAGTGACACTCATAGGGGTGGCGGATGGTTTCAAATTTTTAAAATTAAACTTTTTTGATCATGTCATTAACATATTTTGCTTGGCTTATATGAATTCCTTTACTCGCTTGCTTAATCTGCAAGCCAAGAAAATAATTAAGTTCTCCAACCATTGACATTTCAAATTCAGATTTCATACAATTAATCTTTAACGAGTCTATGTGAGGTAGAACCGAAAATAATGTCATCAACGTAAATTTGAATAATAAGTAAAATCTGATTTTTCTTGTTTCAAAATAGTGTACTATCTATAGTACCACGTTTTAAAATTATTTTCTAAAAGGAAAGTAGCAAAACGATCATACCATGCGCTCAGTGCTTGCTTTAGGCCGCATAGTGCCTTCTTAGTTTGTACACGTGATCGGGATGTTTCAAATCTTCAAAACCGGGTGGTTGCTTCACGTATACTTCTTCTTGTATGAATCCGTTTAGGAAAGCACTTTTTACGTCCATTTGATACAATTTAAAGTCTTTCATGCAAGCAATAGCAAGTAATAGTCGTATAGCTTCTAATCGTGCTACGGGTGCGAATGTTTCATCATAGTCAAGTCCTTCTTCTTGATTATATCCTTGTCCTACAAGTCTCGCTTTATTTCTAACAACCTTTCCTTCTTCATTCATTTTATTCCTAATACCCACTTTGTGCCTATAATAGTCTTATCTTGTGGTCGTGGCACTAATCCCACACATCATTTCTAACGAATTGATTAAGTTCGTCATTGATAGCATTAATTCAAGATGAATCACTAAAAGCATCATTGCACATTTTTGGGCTCAATTTCAGATATCATAGCATGAAATTCATTTATTTCATCTGATGTGATTCTTCTACGTGGTCGCACACCGTGAGTGAGATCGCCTATGATGAGATCATGTGGGTGATCTCTATGCCATCTTGGTTGATTATTTTTTAAGTTATCATGCATTTTTATGTGATCATGCATTTCTAGTGTCTCATTCATATCATGCATATCAAAAGAGTCATTATCTTCATTCACAACGGGTTTCAATTCAAAATCATCTTCATATTCCTTATCTTTATCAATCTCACCAAATTCATTGAATTTAACATGAATAGATTCTATAATTTGTCTAGTGAGAGGATCATAACATCTATATGCCTTTGAATTTATGGAATATCCAACAAAGATGCACTCAATTGATTTGGATTCAAATTTATCTAAATTATCTTTTGTATTCAAGACAAAACATTTGCATCCAAACACACGAAAATAGTCATCTTAGGCATGCGATCATTCAAAATTTCATAAGGCGTCTTGTTATTTTCTTTCTTATAGATAGGCGATTTACAATATAGCATGCACAATTTACGGCTTCCACCCACATAAATCTAGGCAATTTATTTTCGCAAAGCATGATTCTAGCGATTTCTTGTAATGTGCGATTCTTTCTTTCTACTACTCCATTTAATTGTGGAGTTCTAGGTGGAAAAAAACTCATGTTTAATTCCTTTTTTCTTCACAAACGAAATCATCTCTTTGTTTTTAAACTCACCGCCTCTATCGCTTCTTATTCTTTTCACATTTACACCGTATTGATTTTCAAGTTGTTTAATTAATTTAGCAATCTCTACGGCGCTATCATCCTTATGTGCAAGAAATAAAGTCCAAGTATAACGAGAAAAGTCATCAACAATTACGCATGCATAGGGACGCCCACCAAGGCTTGTAGTGCGACTAGGACCAAACAAATCGATATGCAATAGTTCTAATATTCTAGTCATGCTTATTTCATTTTTTCGGCTTAAGTGACTCACGTGTTTGTTTGCCTTTTATGCAAGATTCACACAACTAAAAGTTGTCTAAATCAAGCGTAGGCAATCCCCGTACTAGGTTCTTTCGTTGAAGTTTTTCTAACGTGGAAATGCCAATGTGTCCTAACGTCTATGCCATAAATTCACATTGGGTTCATTTGACATAAAACACTTAACTTTAGCGTCTACTACATCATCCATAGAAAGCATAAAAATATTTCCTTCTCGTTTTCCTTTTAAAAACGGTTTCTCCATTTTTATTTATTATGTTGCAATAAGGGTGAGTAAAGCACACATTGAAACCATTGTCAACAATTGAGAAATACTAAGAAGATTGTAAGATAAGTTGCTTACCAAAAATACGTTGGAGATTCGGAGTGTGTTCGGATTACCAATAGTACCTTTTCCAATGATCTTGCCTTCATTGTTGTCTCCAAAGGTCACGGATCCGCCTTTTGTGACCTTCTTTAATTTGGAGAACAAGCTCAGGTCACCCGTCATGTGCCTCGAGCAACCACTGTCAAGGAACCACTTTATTGATGTATCTTTTGATGTGTGGTCTCCCTGCAATGTAAAAAGGTGATTTAGGTACCCTTTTAATTTTGGGTCCTTTCGAGTTAGTTAATCACCTTTTGGTAAAGATACCTTTCGGTACCCATACTTGGGTGATCCTTCTCGGTCCATCAAATGGCAAGAATGTAGATGAAGGTGCAATATAATAGACATGTGGTGTATGCACTTTGGGCCTTTGCCCAAGGACTCCTCTATACTCATTGAATGAAGGACGCTTTTGATATGTCCTTGTGTGTGTGGTGCGTAGTGCGTGGATGATATGTATTTCGTGTATGCATTGTTATTCTCTTTTCACATCTATATGGTACAACGTTATATTTCACATGATATGAAGAAGTGGGGCGTGAGGAAGGGGGCGCTTTTTGCGTCATCTTAGACGCCACTTGCGGCTTAGGGGTGTCTACCTTTTTAGACACAACAAACTTGGTTGGTTTGGTTGATACTTCGTTTGTATCAACGTATCCAGTCCAGTTTTTTTGCTGTCATGCTTTTGTGATAATATGATGCGATGCAGCATGTTGGACCCTGTATCAAACTGTTTCATCATTTTCTCTAAATCGGTATTCCTTAATTTCAAATTTGAAATCTCGGATTTCATTTCATTATTTTGAGAGGTTAATGATGAAATCTCGATTTTGAATGCAGTGATGACACATGAAGACTCTTTCATTGAATCGCTTAATTGAGCGACAAGATTCTCGTTAGAAGATTCTAACAGTTTCTTGTCTTCAATTAATCGTTTCTTTTCTTTAGCGAGAGTCTTAGTAAATTTATGCAATTCTAGATACTGACTAAAAAGATCATTATAAGAAGGTTCAGAGTCAGAGTCAGAATCATATGATACCTCGTTAGATGCTTTGGAAGCAAAGCATACTTGAGCGGTCTCCTCTTCGGTCTCAGTTTCAGAATCTGATGAATCACTCCAGGTGGAGGCCTTTAGAGCACGTTTCCTTTGTTTGGGTTCTGAGACGAGTCTATTTTGTTCCGCTCCTTGTCAGGGTACTTAGTAGTTTGCTTTTCTTTGTTTGGGCAGTCATATGATAAGTGTCTGAGTTTGCCGCATTCATAACATTTATTGTCTTTATCATTTGACTTGTTTTTATTTCTCTTAGATGTAGTGCCCTTGTTTTTGTTTCTAAATGACTTTCTCATAAATTTTCTTAGTCCTTTAGCCAATAAAATTAAGTCATCATTATCCGATTCGGAATCACTATCATCTACGTGATCGGAGGGAGGGGAGACGTATTCATTTGATTTAAAAGAAATGGCTTTACCTTGTTTAGATGATTCCGATTTCCGAATGGTGAGTTTATTTTCATAAACTTTAAGTGAACCGATTAGTTCTTCCATCTTTATTGATTTAGTTTCCTTGCTTTCCTCTATCGCAGTCACTTTAGGATCCCATTCCGAAGGAAGGCTTCGTAGGACTTTCTATACATTTTCCTGCGTAGTAAAAGCCTTACCAAGAGACTCAAGAGAGTTGTAGATGTTAGTCAAACGAAGATCCATATCTACAATAGACTCATTAGGCAACAATTTAAAGGACTCGAGAGTGGGCATAAGCATATTAATTTTTGACTCTTTTACTTGACTTGTGCCTTCGTGTTTCATTTCTAAAATCCTCCTCCACATTTCTTGTGCACTCGAACAATTTGACACATAACTAGACTCACTCTTACTCAATCCATTTAAGAGTAACTGCATGGCCTTAGCATTCATACTAAGTTTCTTTTTATCTTCACTTGTATAGTCTTGTCTAGTTTTAACGACTTCTAATGTGACTCCGTCTACAGTGGATAACTTAGATGGGACATATGGACCATCTTCAATGATTGACCAAAGATCTATATCTATAGCCATAAGAAAAAGTTTCATTCTAAGTTTCCACTGAATAAAAAACTCACCGTCAAAAAGTGGAGGCCTTTGGCTCGACATACCTTCTTGTTCGGTTTTGAGATTTGTGGATGCCATCTCACTGAATCGTTGGATTCCTTGAAGTGAGTAAACCTGGCTCTGATACCACTTGTAGGATCTGCAAGGCACCACTAGAAGGGGGGGTTGAATAGATGGTGCGGAAAGTGTGGTTTTTAAAATTTCTTTAAACTTGAACAATTCAAGTTCTGAAAACAGATTCTGTTTTCAGGACAAGTTTTAAAACGTTTTTAAAACTAGGTTAGAGGTCTCCAAAAATTATGAAATTTTGAGAGAAATTAGCCTCAGATGTTATGAGGGTCCCCTAAAAATTTCAAATTAAAATTCAACCTTTAACCCCTTCAAAAACCGTTGGTACTGAGATTGTGCAAATCTGCCAGAAACGGTAGATGGTTTTAAAAAAATTAATTCCTATTTGTGTGAACGTCCAAATGCTCTGAAAATTTGACCAACAACTCTTTATATACTATATTTAAATGGGTTGAAACAGTTTTGGAAAATTCTTTTGAGAAGTAGGTCAAATACAATCAAAGTCTCAACCTTTACAAGTCTGAAAATCAGACTGCACTAGTCTCAGAACTTTTGATGTTTGATTGACTTATACTTGTCCAAAAGGGTTGAAACTTGTGCCAAATTAACCCTAGAACGTGTAAGTATATTTTTGGAAATTTTTGTAATTTTTAAAAATCGGGGCTATTTTTACGGATGCGAACAAGACGGATAAACAGTGCAGTAACTGAAAAGTAAATGCTGAAAGTAAATTGCACCGAGATTTTTATACTGGTTCGGTTATAAACAACCTACTCCAGTCTTCAAGGAACACCTTCCTTGGTTCACACTAACCACACACACAACACACCTTACCATAGGGTTGATAGAGTTACACCTAACTCCAACCCTTTACAAACCTTGTATTGTAAGTACAATTCGCACGAACACCACCACCTTGCTAGGATGAAGCTTGATCACACCTTGATCAATCTTTTACAAAGATGTATGAATGGTGGTTTATCTCAAGCCTATTCAAGATTGAAAGATATGAATAACAATAGGCTTTACAAGAAAAGAGAAAGAAAGAAGATGTAGGAGAAGAAGAGCTTGGCTATTTGATCTCTTTGAATTGCAATGCTTGTTGTTGTTTTTGTTTGATCTCCTCTCTTCTCTTTTAACCTTGCAGCCGTCCACTTAGGGCTTCTCCCCCTCTTGAAAATTTTCTTTTAAGTCCTTGAGAGAGTGTAAGACATCATTGTGACAAGGCCTTGCTTACTTGGCAACTTCTCATTGGATGATCATTTAACCTTTGCTTACTTGGCACCTCCTTATTGGTTCAACATTGTCATCATGATGACATGGAAAAAAATCTGAGATATACACTTTAACATGTGCCAAAAATCAATTATAAAATCATTCCATAATTTAAGAAATACACCATAAATTGCAAGACAATAAAATTCTTCCATAACCTATGCAAATTTCGGCCATTAAGGTGTCTTGCCATGCTGAATTTTCAGCATGTGCAACCTTCCATTTCTTTCAAAATAATACCAATTATTCTTTGATTTTTCATCATAAAAATGAATCAAAAATATATGGCAAGTATTGCTACCAATTAAGAAATAAACTTGGACACAAAAAGGCTTAAAAATTTGGCCACACCGTGTACACATGCTGAAAAATTTTCAGCATGTGTGATATGTAGAGATATCACCATTTATTTATTTAAATTATATTCAAACCCTTACCATATCTTATTCCAATTAATCACCTAATAAAAGATGACAAAATATGTCAGATTTAATAAGCAAAATTCGGCCAGCTTAAGGTTAGTATGCTGAAATTTTCAGCATGTGACATAAGAGAGATATATGTTGAATTCTTACCATTTGTAGCTTTTTTCTTCAATTCACCAACAATGTATGATTGATCCTTGACCAATCAATATGCCAACAAAGCTCCACATGTGCTCCAAATCAGCTGTATGTGACGTTATATGATGTGTATACATGTGCTGAAATTTATTTTTGTTAACTTTGTAAAATAGTGCACATTTAATAATACACACATGTAATATTTCAATCAGCCCTTAATTTAATTTTCTAGAACACTTTAAGATGTATATCATATGTAAAAAGTGTCTAGATACGTGTCACATGATGTACAAGAAAAACGTTCCATGTTTGTGCGTAGAAAACCGAATTTTCGATATTTATCGATTACCCGATTTTTCTCTAATTTAAATTCCAAATTTTGCCCATGTTATATATATTATGTTATACATAATATATATAATATATACGTTAAATCACAGCACTTGGCTGGTTTAAAGTGGTACCATTAGCATGTGACAAAATTAAACTTGGAATCTTCACATTTTGGCCTTAATGTGGGATGATTTGTTTGTGCCAACATGGAAAGTATTTTTGGCTGAACATATCATGTATGGCACGAAATTTACATCAATTTTTGATGTATATGGGCTGGCCATTTATTTATGGCAAGTACGTGACACGTTGGCGATGTTTCGGTATTTGCCCGATACGACAAATTTCGGTTTAGAACCTTACATATTTAATTTGTCATCACCATATCTTATATCATATGATATAAGACCTGAATATACTCTTAAATATGAGTTAAGTATAGTGGTGTGACGTTAACGTAGGTACGTAGACTGTATAACGTGTCGGTAGTACTTTGGAATACATGTGTATGTGCCTTTTTCAAAAAATCTGAAAATATGTATAATATATGTGTATGGGGCGTGTATAATAAAGATGGGGAAGAGGAGAAAACTTTCCTTCCTTAGCCTTGTTGCCTTTGTGCCTTTTCCAAATGTAGCTTCCTTTAATGAACTACTTAGTTTATTAAACTAAGTACTTCACTTAATGAACTAGTTTAGTTCATTAATGGTGACACCTGAAAATAGTATAAACACAACAAATGTTTGCCATATAATGTAAGCTTTAATGCTTCATGGCTCGTTAGTACGGCAACATAATATATAAGCTAAATAAGGCAAGTAATGGCAAGTTATCATGCATACATGTACACATTTATATATGTATACGTTTATACATATATATAAACATTCAAATTGCTTATTTTGAAATCACTCAAACCCTCTTATTTCTACAAATTCCATTTGTAATTTTGACCTTCTTAGGTACAGAAAATAAAGAGTAGGAGTTCAGAAGGGTACCATTATTGGTCATGTGATCAGTAGCCCCAGAGTCAATGATCCATGAACTGCTGAACCTTGGCTGGATGTAGCCTGCCATAGTTGCTTGGTGCAGGTTAGCTCGGCTCCCTTGTCTATACAGCAGATTGATTAGAGTGGCAATCTGATCCTTTGTAATCACCTCAGCATCGGCTACTTGGACCAGGCTTGGGTGGGTATGTTTGGCCAAGCTGCTCCAGGATGAGTTGTGCTACTTACTTGATTTGCGGCGTTGTGTCCAGTAGTGAATGGTTTTAGTTATGGTCTTCAGGGTGCATTGCTAGTCCTCAGAGGGAACTTTCTGTAGGATCTGCAAGGCACCACTAGAAGGGGGGGGGTTGAATAGGTTGTGCGGAAAATGTGGTTTTTAAAATTTGTTTAAAACTATACAACACAACTTTTGAAAACAGATTCTGTTTTCAGGACCAGTTTTAAAACGTTTTTAAAACCAGGTTATAGGTCTCCAAAAATTCTGCAATTTTGAGAGAACTTAGCCTCAGATGTTATGAGGGTCCCCTAAAAATTTCAAATTATAATTCAACTTTTAACCCCTTCAAAAATCGTTGGTGATCAGATTGCGCGAATCTGCCAAAAACGGTAAACGGTTTTGAAAAATTTATTCCTATTTGTGTGTAAGTCCATATGCTCTGAAAGTTTAACCACTAACTCCTTATATACTACATTTAAGTGGGTTGAAACAGTTTTGTAAAATTCTTTTGGAAAGTAGGTCAATTACAATCAAAGTCTCAACCTTTACAAGTCTGAAAATCAGACTGCACTAGTCTCAGAACTGTTGATGTTTGATTGACATATACTTATCCAAAAGGGTTGCAACTTGTGCCAAATTAACCCTAGAACGTGTGGCTATGTTTTTGAAATTTTCGTGATTTTTGAAAGTCGTTTACTATTTTTACGAATGCAAACAAAAAGAGTAAACTGTGCAGTAACAGAAAATAAATGCTGAAAGTAAATGGTACCGAGAATTTTATACTGGTTCGGTTATAAACAACCTACTCCAGTCTTCAAGGAACACCTTCCTTGGTTCACACAAATCACACACACGCAATACACCTTACCACAGGGTTGATAGAGTTATACACTAACTCCAACCCTTTACAAACCTTGTACGATGAATACAATTCGTACGAACACCACCACCTTGCAAGAATGAAGATTGATCACACCTTGATCAATCTTTTACAAAGATATGGAATATGTGGTGGTCTATATCAAGCCTATTCAAGATTGAAAAATATGAATACAATAGGCTTTCAAGAAGAAGAAACAAAGAGAATGTAGAAGAAGAGGCTAGGCTTTTTTAATCACTTTGTTTTGCAATGCTTGTGCTTGTCTTGTTTTTGCTCATCTTCTTTCCTTTTATTGCCATGTAGCCGTCCCGTATAGGTATCCTCCCCCTCTTGAAAATTATCTTCTAAGTGCTTGGGAGAATGTAAGACATCATTGTGACATGGTCTTGCTTACTTGTCACCTTCTCATTGGATGATCATTTAAGCTTTGCTTACTTGGCACGTCATGATAGGTTGAATGTTGTCATCATTGATGACTTGGAAAAATCTGAATATAGCACTCAAACATATGCCAATATCAATCATAAAATTATTTCCATAATACACAAGATTGTCACATAAATTGCAAGACAATATTTCTTCCTTACTAAGCAAAAAATCGGCCATGATGAATATTTACCATGCTGAATTTTCAGCATGTGATACATGGAGTTAAAGTTCAAAATAATTCCATTTTTCTTTGAATTTTCTAATTAAAATGAATCACCAATTGATGGAAAATATCCTTATCACATTAGAAATGAATTTGGACACCTTTATGACCTTCTATTCGGCCAAGACATACCATACACATGCTGAAAAATTTTCAGCATGTGTGATATATAAAATATCACAATTTATGACTTTAAAAAATATTCAAATTGCTTCCATTTCTTCTTCCAATCAATCACATAATTCAAGATGATAAAATATGTCTCATCAAACCTACAAAAATCGGCCAGCCTATTTCAACATGCTGAAATTTTCAGCATGTGCTTTAAATGTAACAAAGTTTGAAATCTTACCATTTGTAGCTCCTTTTTTTAATTCAGCAACATTGCATGATTGATTCTTGACCAACCAATATGCCAACAAGGCTCCAAATAGGCTCCATCTCAGCTGTGATATGCGTGTATAATGTATATACATGTGCTGAAAATTATTTTTGCTAACTTTGTAAAATAGTGCACATTTAATAATACACACATGTTATATTCCAATCAGCCCTTAATTTAATTTTTTAGAACACTTTAAGATGTATAACATATGTAAAAAGTGTCTAGATACGTGTCATATGATGTGCCAAAAATATTCCATGTGTTGTGTATGTAGAAAAACGAATTTTTGATATTTATCGATTACCCGATTTTTCTCTAAGTTGAATTCCAACTTTTGCACATATTATACATAATTATGTTACACATAATATATATAATGTATGCTTTAAATCTCAGCACTTGGCTGGTCTAAAGTGGCGCCATTAACATGTGACAAAATTAAAATTGGAATCTTCACATTTTGGCCTTAATGTGGGGTGATTTGTGTGTGCCAACATGGAAAGAATTTTTGGCTGAACATATTGCCATATGCACGAAATTTATGATGATTTTTGAGGTGTAGAGGCTGGCCATCTATTTATGGCAAGTACGTGACACGTTGGCGAAGCTTCGGTATTCGCCCGATACGACAATTTTCGGTTTAGAACCTTTTAACGTGTCGTATTTAATTTGTCATCACCATGACTTATATCATATGATATAAGACCTGAATATACTCATAAATATGAGTTAAATATAGTGGTGTGACGTTAACGTACGTACGTAAAATATATAACGTGTCGGTAGTACGTTGGAATACATGTGTATGTGTCTTTTAAAAAAATTGAAATATATATATATATATATATGTGTGTGTGTGTGTGTGTGTGTGTGTATGGCGTGTATATTAATGAGGGGAGGAGGAGAATACTTTCCTTCCTTAGCATTGTTGCCTTTGCGCCTTTTCCAAATGTAGCTTCTTTTAATGAACTACTTAGTTTAATAAACTAAGTACTTCACTTAATGAACTAGTTTAGTTCATTAATGTCGGCACCTGAAAATAGCATAAACACAACAAATGTTTGCCATATGATGTAAGCTTTAACGCTTCATGGCTCGTTAGTACGGTAACATTATATACAAGCTAAATAAGGCAAGTAGTAAGCAACGTATCATGCATACATGTATATACTCAAACCCCCTTTTCTCTACACTTTCTTTCTCGGACCATCTTTGGTTGTACTTTCCAATAGTCATCGAATGTATGGCCTTCTCTTTTGCTGTACTATATACTTTACCCCCAGTAGAGGCAAAGTGTCTTTTAACAGCCAGCCCAGAGGACTCTGCTGGCTGTTCAGAGTGAAGCGCTGAGGACTCCACAGTTGTAGGTCCTCCCATCATGACCTTCTTCTGGCTTTCTTTGTGTTTTATTTCGGCAAAGGCAGCCTTCGAGGTCGGTAGTGATTTTGTACTCATAATTCGACTTCTTGCTCTGTCGAACTCTGGGTTCAGTCCAGTCAGAAAGCGAAAAACTTGCTTCTTTTCTGTTATTTCTTTGTAGAGTGCATCATCAGTGACGCGGGACCGCTGATGTGCTTCAAAAGTGTCAATCTGCTGCCACGCATTTATCAGAAGTATGTAGTATTTGTGGACAGCTAGACTACCTTGTTTCAGCTCACGAAAATGAGTTCGATTTCACATAACTATGAGATGTTATCCTGCTGGGAATACATCTCATTAACCGCATTCTAGATCTCTACTGCAGTATTATACATCATGAAATCGTCCGAAATATTTGGCTGCATAGAACGTATTAGCCAAGAAATAATCATACTATCCTCTGACTTCCATAATCAGAAGTTTGCATTAGATTCAGATGGCACAGGGACTCTTCCATACAAGTATTCCTCCTTGCCTTTATCCGCAATGAACATCTCTACCCCCTGAGACCACGGAGCTAGTTATCTCCATTGAGTTTGTGGCTGGCGATGACAATGGATGAATCATCAGTGAGTTGAGGAACACGCACCACTCCTAAGGATTGATCAAAAGTGAAGGTTGCCTCTATAAATTCAGTGGGCTGAAGGGAATAGTCATTTTGAAGAATTTTTAAAAAATTGCAGAGAACAAATTATAAAACCCCAGGTATTTTGTATCAGACCAATTCTAATACCACTTTGAGATTGAAAGAATTTGCACTCATTTAAGTTAAAATTTAATTTACAAGGTTGTTTCCCTTTTATAAGGGAGAAAATCTACTTCTAACGACAGTTTTCACCACTTGGACTGTGGTTACTGTTTATCTATAATGAACTATAACGGCTGTGGTAACGGCTAGTTACCAATACAGCTCAGCTATGTACGATAAAATTATTCTTAGCTACAATATTTACTAAGTATGGCAGGTCGAGCTTTTCCTATCTTGTGCTTTACTTCGTCATTTCAGCTCAGCACTTCGTTACGTTGTTATATCTGACTCGTCTTAGTTCTGTGCTTCACCTCAGCTCCTCTTCAGTTCAGCACGGCCATTCTTATCTTTTCTTGTCTTAGTTTCGTGCTTCACCTTAGCTCCTCTTCAACTCAGCACGGCTACCTTCATCCTTCATTTCTATCAGCTCAGCTGACAGTTTGTCTTTCAACACGTTGGTTACCTAGATCAGGTTGGCTGACCTGAATTCATCTCGTCACTTCAATTCAGTTTGGATTGACTTTATTTCCACAGGATTGCTTGCTTCTAATCCGTGCCCCTGAGACAAGAATACAATAGGGCATTGTCAATAGAAATGGGATGCTACATCTAGAAATACCTATTGAGCCTTGATACATTAATTTAAAAATTAACATAGCTGTGGGAGTAATGACACTTGAAATTTAATTAATAGTAGTGTACTATTTATACACAAGTAGTTTCGTAACTCATGATTGGATATATTTTTATTAGCATTAAAGGATTAGTAAATAAGAAAAGAAAATATATAACACCAAGTATAAAAAATAATATAGATAATAGTTAAACAAATAAATGGGCCGGTGAGGATATTGTACAAAACAAAAAAAATAGATTAATAATCAAATAAATAAAAAAAGGGGATAACGTGATTTAGGGGGAGGAATAACACCCCTGTCCCAAATTTGCTAAATGGGGCATTATATGGCAGGAAGCCCTAGAGTGGAGGGAGTAAACAATAAAACAATCAAAGAGAAAGAGAGGGCAGAAGGGTGGCGGCAGAAAGGGAGAAAGGAAGGGGGATGGAAGAAGAGAAAAGGGAAGGGGAAAAGAGAGAAGAGAGGGAAAAAAGGGGAAAAGAAAAAAGGAAGGAAGCAAGAAAATTCATCCATCTTCTCTGCGTAATAGTGAAGTTGTATGCAATCAAGGTATGTTTCCTTTTCTCCTTCCAAATTGGCACAACTCAAGCATGCTTTAGTGGCATTGTATGTGTTTTGTTGTTTTTGTTGTTAAATTCCGTAGCATGATGTTAACGTGTGAGAAGCATGAACGTTGCAGACTGTGGTTGCGTGTATTCTGTTTTGCGTGCTTTAGATTTGATTTTAAGAAAAAATTTGATAATCAAAATAACACAATCTTTGTATGATTAGGGGTTTTATGTTTATGTTTTGGCCTTAGAATAGGTTCTCATAGACTGGAAATAGGCGAAAATACATATCAGAAACGAAAAACAGACGCTGGAGGACGCAGGTGCGCCTTACACGCCGCCAGAAATGGTCGTGCGTGGCCGTCACGCGCACGTGGGCTGCACGTGCCTCCTGGTGTTGCTGAATGCGATATACAAACTAAATTAAAAAATATATGTATAATTCGGCTATAGGGTCGGCCTCCCAGCGCGCAGACCAGGCCAGCCCCACAATGGTCCGCTGGCTGGCAGCTTCAGGACCAGCCTATTTATTCTATATATTAAAAAAGGGTGCATGCTAGTGGACCGGGCCGAATGACCAATGGACCGGGCCAGTAGAGGCGCTGGACAGGCCGGATGCCATCATGGGCCGGGCCGACATTTGGCAGACTGGGGGCTGGCAGAAACAGGCCGACCCATTGCAATTATAATTACCTAAATGATTTATGAATTTCTGGAAATTGTATAAATATTATTTAATTAATTTAAAATAGTAATAATTATAACAAAAATATAAATAAATATCAAAAATTATAAATAAATTTCAGAAATTATAAAATGATGAAATTAAATTACTTCCATTAAATTTCAGTAATTGTGATAATTTATTTAATTTGGATAATTAGGTAATAAATAGAAATAAATAAGGAAAAATGAGGAAATATATAGAAAATGCATGATAAATGTATACAAGCCATGGAAAAATGAGTTTGACTTCAAACAACGTTAAATCATTATTCAGATAATAAATGAACTTGGATCTGAGTGCTGGAGGATGGTGAGGATGGGCCAGGGGCCTCAGACGATTGTGTTTTTGCATTCATAGCACGTGCATTGCATTTATGATGGGTCGTGACGTACGGGTCGCGGGCGCTCAATATGGTGTACGGTGGCGGGGCCAAGTACACTCAGTATGGTGACTGTGGGTGGGTACGACCCACAAACACTCTGTAGGTCCCCGGATCATGCATTGTACGGTGGAGATATCGGCATCATGTGTGACATGACTTCGTTGCGTGTAACATGCATAGTAGGACATGCATCGCGACGTTGTGTATTCTTTATCCGGAGTGAATTACCTTTTCGCATTCTTTCATATACTTATGTGATATCATGTTATGTGCTATGTGTCATATCATTTCGGTATGCTCACCTTGTATTAGTTGGAGGCACGTGCCTACTGGGTGATATCCCGTCACTCACCTTTACTCCCCCCCTCCAGGTGAGCATGAGGATAGTATACGATTATGTCTTTGTTGAGGACGGGGCTGATACGGTAGAGTGGACAAACTGATGGCCGCACCTAGGACATGAGGAGACCTTGTGGCTGCCTGTCATTATTTTACTAAAATTCCATCTTACACTACTTGGTTTAGACTGATATCACTTAGATGATAGTACATTGACTCTATGGTCAAGACTTATTTATCATTTTAATGAGGATTTTCTTTTATTCATGTAATTTAATGTTATTGTAATTTGTTTCCGCGAGAAAAAATTTTTTTGCATCTTTTCGGACATGTAAGAATTTGATTTGACGCCTTGTATTCTCCTTAGCAAGATACGGCAGGTGCATTGTTCCTGATACTAGCGCTAAGGAGCAGGCCGCTACAGGTGGTATCAGTGCTGAGGCTTCAAATCCGCCTCGGAAACGCAGGATTAACTAGATCACTTAGACAGAAGCTATGATCTATACCTAGAAATGACAAATATACCCGTAATGAAATGAAGTAGACTTAGGTTATGATCGGGTTATGGGAGGTGTGTACCGTTGGTAAGATTTGTCTAATTAATTACCGTTGCACCCTCGAACCTCCACATGAGCCCATAAATGCTCAAATCCCTCGATTACTTTCATTCAATCTGAATTCTTGTCAAGGTTCGCATGAAATCCAAGAAAATGCCACCGTGTCCTGAACAATCTGGTAAAGGAGGAAACGGTGGTTATTGTAATGTCTACCAGGATCAGTGGGTCATCTTCCAGGCATTGGCCAACACCATTGCCACCACTTTGGTGCAACATCAACAGTAGAATGCACAGTGGCAGTAACAGTTGAACCAGCGGCTTCCACCGTCACTGCCGTCGGATCTAAGGTTCTACTAGTTCAGAAGGACCTTTCACCGGAGGAGGTAGAGATATGCGACATGGCCGCTAGTAATCACAGGACCGGCCATGACAGAAGTAAAACAAGGAGGAGTGCATGGCCATCGCCGCCACCATGTGCTCATTGTAGATGCCACACTCGGGTCAATGTGGAAGAAATTATGCAAGTATGAGCATGACTATCAGGACGTTTTACAAGAGAGGGCACTGAGCAGAGGCCGACGCCACTATCACAATAGAATCAGGAGTAGCATAAAAGGAAGAAAGGGTCACTCGGATCCACATGATGACTGATGCGGACGTCTAGGAGGCTGGCAATGTCATACCAGAGTCAACCGCCGGTAACCAGGTATCAATGACTCATCATCAGTACAGAGTATGCCAGTAAAAAGATAAATGATCAGAGTTGTGCAGCGAAAGCGTGGCCTTCCTAAGTCACATAAGTTCGGAAGAGGAGACCTTAATGGATCCGAAGAAGATTAAGGCTATCTCTGAGTAGCACTGACCGACCAAGGTGACCGAAGTAAGGAGTTTTTTTTTCTTTCTTGGTTTGGGTAGCTGCTACAGGAAATTTGTTGAAGGATTTTCGTCGATATAGTTGCCCTGAACAGACAGAAGCAGAAGAAGATTAAGTTCGAGTGGACCGTTGATATCAGCAAAGTTCGCTGAGTAAAAAAATATATATTAAACATAAGACTATAATACACAATTTTGGTAATTAATGATATATACACACACTGACCAATACAACATTCCTTAAGGACACATTTCCACATATCAAACATGTACTATAACATCAACTATACACAACTACACAAAGGAACATAACACAGTACAAAAAGAAAAGAAAAAAGAGATATCACATAACATAATGAACTATGAATATACGGCAACATAAATCAACAATATGCATACACACATATATACAAGTATACATATGCATATAAAGAGACCACATAAAAATACAAAGTAAGAGGTAAAAGCCCGTAATATATGTAGAATACGATAACAACATAGGAGTAGTGAACATATAAAAGAAATACGATAAGTCAAAATTATATTTGCTAAATGATCACTACAAAAAAATAACCAACTTAGGAATTTAAAAATGTTATGCTGTTTATACACTTCATGGGTTACGAATCCATAGTGTAATACATAATTAAGAAAACACTCAATCTCTTACAATAATAAAGAACCATATGGCTACTCACAATTTGTTACAACATTAGTGATATAATGTCAATACGTCGATCTAAAAACATACAAATAGATACACGAAACAAAACGTAATTAAATGATTCTAAGTAAATGTGCACAAGTCAATTGTATCAATGACACCGTTACATAACTAATACAATAAAACAGTAATATACATCATAATATATAACGACAACAAACAACACAATTACAAAGAATACAATAGCATAAATACTTTACATACAAGACATGGGTTATGATATCGGCATACATTTACAAGGTTTAAAACAAGTCATTAACATATACAATTGAAGTAAAGCATGCTAGTTACGAGTTAGGAACGACATAGTACTGCATGACAGCATAGTAATAGATTAAAATGTGAATAACTTAATAACATGACATATAAAAACAAAAGAAAAATTTTTATCATGTTTGAACACCCAAATAAATTATACATTTTAAATTACAGTAAAATATATTATTTTATGTATTTCCTTTGGAATAATGTATATAACAATATTTATACAACAATAAGATAAGCTTGTACGAGAAATATAGCGTACATGTATCAAAAATTATTAACAACTAACATAAGTACAAAAAGAGATATCAGATTAAAGAAAGACTAAAGTAAACGCGCATAGCGTGTATACCGCTTAAAACTCAACTAACAAACAATATAAACATAGTACACGTAACGAACTATAGATAACGGTTGTGGATTTGTGAGCTACATATGATACATAAGTCATACATGAGTTCAAAATAAGGATACACAGAATACTATATGTCCATACAAAACATATTTAACAACTTAACAATTAAAACGACAACGCATATTAAACTTCAAAGGGGAACTGGGACGGTATGATCAAGTTTATTGAGTTCTCCTACAACAACAGCTATCATAGCGCCATCATCATGGCACCATTTGAGGCGCTCTATAGGCGTATGTGGAGATCCCCAGTCCACGGAGACGAAGTTGGAGAGCGTACTATTACCGGTACATAGCTGATTGAGCAAACCATAAAGAAGGTAAAGTTCATTCGAGAAAGACTTAAGGTTGCCCAAGACATAAGTAAGAGTTGGGCAGATTCAAAAGGACGTGCCCTGTAGTTTACTGTCGCGGCAAAGGTTTTACTTGAAAGTATCGTCTACGGAGGGAGTTGCATGTTTTGTTTTTTTTGGTAAGCTAAGGCCTCATTACATTGGTTCCTACGAAGTGCTGAAAGGTATTGGTTCGTTAGCTTACTGTTTGGCGTTACCTCCGTCGCTGGCCCAAGTGCACAACATATTCTATTTTTCTCAGGTTAGAAGGTACGTTTCTGATTCGAGTCATGTACTGGGTGCACATAGCTTGAGAATCAAACCTATGCGTCATATGAAGAAATTCATGTTCGGATTATAGACCGCAAGAAACAAGAACTGAGGAGGTGGATCATTCCATATGTCAAGGTGCAATGGAGCAATCATAAGAAAAACGAAGCGACGTGGGAGCTAGAAGATCAGATGCACGAAAGCTACCCCTACCTATTAAATAAGGTACGACAAGTTTCGAGGACAAAACTTCTTGTAAGGTGGTAGGATGTTACATTCAGAAATTTCGATGAGCCTTGATACAATAATTTATAATTAACGTAGCTGTGGGAGTAATGACCCTTGAAATTTAATTAATGGTAGTGTACTATTTATACACAAGTAGTTTCGTAATTCATGATTGGATATACTTTTATTAGCAATAAAAGATTAGTAAATAAGAAAAGAAAATATAAAACACAAAGTATAAAAAATAATAATATAGATAATAATTAAACAAATAAATGAGCCGGTGCGGATATTGTGTAAAACAAAAAAAAAGAAGATTAATGAATCAAATAAATAAATAAATAAATAAAAGGGAGGATGACGTGATTTAGGGGGATGAATAACTGCCCTCCCTCAAATTTGCTAAATGGGGCATTATATGACAAGAGGCGCTGGAGTGAAGGGAGTAAACAATAAAAAAAGTAAAGAGAAAGAGAGGGCAGAGGGGTGGCGGCAGAAAGGGAAAAAGGAAGGGGGGAGGAAGAGAAAAGGGAAGGGGGAAAGAGAGAAGAGAGAGGAAAAAAAAGGAAAAGGGAAAAGAAGGGAAGCAAGAAAATTCATCCATCTTCTCTGCGTAATAGTGAAGTTGTCTGCAATCGAGGTAGGCTTCCTTTTCTCCCTCCAAATTGGTACAACTCAAGCATGCTTTAGTGGTATTTTATGTGTTTTTGTTGTTTTAGCTGTTAAATTCCATATCATGATGTTAATCTGCGAGAAGCATGAACGTTGCAGACTGTGGTTGCGTGTATTCTGTTCTGCGTGCTTTGGATTTGATGTTAGGGAAAAATTTAATAATCAACATAACACAATCTTTGTATGATTAGGGGTTTTATGTTTAAGTTTTGGCCTTAGAATAGGTTCCATAGACTGGAAATAGGTGGAAATATAGATCGAAAAAGAAAAACAGACGGTGCACCTCACGCACCGTCGAAAGTGTCCGCGCGTAGCCTGACTTGTAAAGTACTGAGTCGAAGATCCTTCTAATGACGACTTTTGTGAGTATATCGGCTAGCTGATCTTTTGACTTTACAAACGGGAGCTCAATGATACCTTCCTCAAGCTTCTCTTTGATGAAATGTCGATCTACTTCTACATGTTTGGTTCAGTCATATTGCACTGGGTTCTCGGAAATACTTATTGCCGCCTTGTTATCACACATTAGCTCAGTAGGCAGCCTTAGGGAAAACCGATCTCGTGCATTAGCTTCTTCAGCCAAAGTACTTCTATGACACCCTTCGCAATTCCTCTGAATTCAGCTTCTGCACTTGATAACGCCACTACCTTCTGTTTCTTACTTCTCCACGTAAGTAAATTCCCTCCGACCATGGCAAAGTACCTGGAAGTAGACCTCCTGTCACTTAGGCTGCCTGCCCAGTCAGCATCAGTATACACCTCTACGTCTAAGTGTCCATGTTTTTGAAACACGATCCCCTTGCCTGGTGTTCCCTTCAAATACCGTACTATCCTCATTACCGCTTCCATGTGTTCTTCTTGTGGTCGATGCATAAATTGGCTCACAACTCCCACGGCATATGCTATATCCGGTCTAGTATGGGAGGGATAAATTAATTTCCCTACAAGTCTCTGATACTGTTCACGATTTGCCTTCGGAGCCCCTTCTTGGATTTGCAGTTTATGATTCACGCATATCGGTGTCTCACTTGGTTTGGAATCAATCATTCCAACCTCAGCTAGCAAGTAAAGAACGTACCTCCGTTGCGACACAAAGATTCCCTTCCTCGACCGGAGAACTTTAATTCCAAGAAAGTACTTCAATCCACCTAAGTCTTTCATCTCGAACTCTGTAAATAGCTTTTCCCGGAGCCGCATGATTTCCTCTTTATCATTTCCTGTGATGATCATATCGTCTACATATATAATTAAATAGGTGATTAGGTCTCCTCTTTTCTTGAAGAACAAAGTATGATCAACGTTACTTTGTTTGTATCCGTTCTTTTTCATGACCATAGTGAACATTCCGAACAATGCTCGTGGCGACTGCTTTAAATCATAGAGTGCTTTTCTGAGTCGTCAGACTTCACCCTCTCGAAACTCATCAGAAAAACCTGTTGGAGCCTTCATAGATGCCTCTTCTTCTAACTCCCCATGTAGGAATGTATTTTTAACGTCAAACTGATGAAGAAGCCAATCTTTATTGGTTGCGACTGAAAACAATACTCTGATGGTGTCAATCTTTGGAATCGGAGAAAACGTCTCTGAGTAGTCGATCACATCGTCTGTGTGTATCCTTTCGCCACAAGTCTAGCCTTATATCGCTCAACCGTCCCATCTGCCTTGTATTTGATAGTAAACACCCACCTACAGCCCACCGGTTTCTTTCCTTTCGATAGCTCACACTTTCTCCATGTCTCATTTTTTCTCCAGGGCATCCATTTCTGCTTTCATTGCCTTTCTCCACTCAACACTTTTGTTCGCCTCCTGAACGATATGTGGAATAGACTCAGAGCACAGAGTAGAAAAGAACACCTTAGCACATCCTGCAACTCTCCCCTGGCTATATTGACAGGATATCTAGAAGTCCAGGACACCGTTCCGGTGAGTACTTGTTCGGTGGTATACCACTGTTTTTTCTTTCAGGAAGAACCCGTACCTGTCTCTCAATCAGACCATTAATATTCACCACATTAGGCAGAATAGAGAGTTCTTTATTAGGGTTTGGATCACTTAACTCTTGTTGGACATTCAACAAAGGAGACTCATCAATAATGGGAACTGGCTTGTTGCCCTTCCTTCATTGGGAGAGGTCTCTTAGGTGGCGTCATCTGCTCGTTCTTGTTGGACAGTCTCTAGACAGCCAAAGCTACGTAACCAGTCTAACAACTCATCAATTCCTCCATATGAGGGCTAGGGTGGTTATCAAAAAAATACTCGGGCGCAAGGAATACACAGTCCATTGTGACATGGATTCGATGGTTAGTAGGATTATAACACCATTAGCCTTTTTGGTGGACAACATACCTGAGGAACACACATTTCTCAGCACAGGAGTCCAATCTGAAGCGTTCGGTTTTGGGATATGTACAAACACGGAACACCCAAAAGCCCGAGGGGGAGAGTTAGAGATGACAGAATGGTTGTTTTAGAGGCTAACGTTTGTAGAGGAGACTTAAGGTCAAGAACTTTTGTGGGTAGTTGGTTTATGAGGTAGAGTGAAGTAGCGATAGCTTTGACAAGAAATGTTTAGGGGCATGTGACTCGAGTAACATAGCTTGTGTCATTTCGAGGATAATCCTGTTTTTTCTTTCAGCTACACCATTTTGTTGCGGTGTATTTGGACAGGTTGTTTGATGTATCAATCTGTTATCTCGGAAGAATGATGCTAGACGTTCATTCACATATTCGCGGCCATTATCAGAGCGTAGGATCTGAATTTTGGTGTTATATTGTGTTTGAACCATTTGAAAGAAATGAATCAATTTTTCTGGGACTTCAGATTTGCGTTTCAGGAAGTATACCCACATCATTCGAGAGAAATCATCAATGAATAATAAGAAATATTGAAACTGACCTTGACTAGGTATATGTGCTGGTCCTCATATGTCAGAATGCACCAACAAAAATATATTGTCAACTCGAGTATTATTTGGTCGAAAGGTAGCACGACGACTTTTTGCACGAATACAGTTCTCACAAGGCATATGAACTGTCTTATTGGTAAAAAAACTCAGAAACAAAAGTTTAAGGTAATTGAATGAAGGGTGACCTAGACGTCGGTGCCATAGCCACAGTTGCCTGTTGACAGTCATGTGAGCGAGCATAGACCGACCCTGTTGAGTGACCTCGTCAACATAGTACAAACCTCCTCGCTCAGTTTCACGTCTACTTATCTCTTTTGTATGTAAGCCCTGCAAGAAGCAAAAATGAGGATACATGAGAGCTACACAATTCAGTTCTTTGGTGGCATGGCTGAGTGATAACAACTTTGAGGATAAAGCAGGAACATAAAGACAATTATTGAGTCGCATGTGTGGAGAAACCATGATGAGGCCTTCACCTTGTATGGAAACTAATTCACTGTTAGCAGCTTCAATATGCGCTTTCGAGGGTTTAAACAGGTATATAAAGTCGTTGGGGTCGTTAGTCATAGTGTCACTGGCTCCACAGTCGAAGATCCGCTCATTGCTTCTGTTGAACATTTATGGGAAACGGAGTTCGTGCAGTAGGCTTTTGGCAATTTTCTAGGTTCTGGGGTCCTTTTTGGAATTTTGGTAAAATTATGGGATCTGTCTGTAAATTCATACAACTCACATGGTGACCTTGTAATTTCAAGAAATTCGGAGACTCCATCTATAAATTCAGACATTTTGGGGACTGCATCTGTAAATTCAGATACTTCATGGGCTAAAGGTGCAAATTTAAACACTTGGGGTTGGGGATAAAAATCTCTAACCCCTGTACCTTCTGTCTGTTGCATATGTTCACCGAAGAGCTGGACAAGGATCCCTGCAGCCACACCATCATCCTCCATGGCCGGCCATCTATCCTCCTCTGTCTCCAGCAATCTACCCCTCTTCTTGTCGGCGCAACCTCCTGGAATGTTGTCAACGGAACCTTCAATTATTGACCATGGGTCATTCAAGGGAATTTTCTTCGCACAGTCCTCCGGTGAAGCGGGCACCATCAAATGGACGGCGGCGGCTTTCAGAGGTTCTTGTTTGATAGAATCCATAAAGACCAGTACTTCTTCTTCTGCCACTGTTTTGATGGTGAATTTACACACTGGACAGTTGAATTCGATGTCAGGGGAGTTTAGCTTCAAAAGAATTGAGACTTTTGAGAAGAGTATTTCTCCACTGGCTCATTCCTTTACGCAATACACTTATGCACAAATTGCTTTTGCCACCTGCAATTTCATCAACGGCAGCGGTTTGGGAAGAGCTGCATTGAGATTTTTTTTTTCTTTTGCAATGTAGACTGTTTTGAGGTGGCTGAAAGAGTAGGGTGGGCAACGGTTTGCTGTTCTCGGTGTGTATAATAAGGAAGCAGATTCACTGACGCTCCCCTTGGTGACGATAAGAAGACGCGGCCAATGCCTGGCCGCCACGTGGCCAGGCTGGCAATTTTTTTTAAAAAAAAAATTTCGTTTTTTAAATTTATCAAATAAAAAAACCCCAAAATAACATTAAACTCTCACGCAGAAGTTTTCTTCCTCAGACGCAGTTCACGCAGCGCATTGCCAAACTTCCGGCTTCCTCCCCTTCCTGCTGTCATCTCCACTCCTTCAAGCTGAACAGGGTTCCTTGGCTTCAAGTATAGCAGGTAATTCCCTACTTCCACCATCCCTCCTTCCTTCCTTCTTCTTCCCCTGTTTTTTTAGTTTAGGGTTTTATTCAAAATAAATTGGAATTTCTAAGGATTCTGCGATGTTGTTTTCGGGAATGGCCTTAATCAGGGATGTAGCCAACTAACACTCCCCCACAAGATGAACGGTGGGGTCTACAACGTTCAACTTGCACAGTGCAGTCTCAAAGTTTCTCCCACTTACTGCCTTGATCAATATATCAGCCAATTGATCTTCTGATCTAACATACGACAACTCGATTATCCCTCCTTCTAACTTTTCTTTAATAAAGTGTCTGTCGATCTCGAGGTTGATTCACTGGCAGTCCAATGTCACATAGCAGTGGCGTAGGTTGATTCACTGGCAGTCCAATGTCACTGAGTAATTTTTGGATCCACAAGACTTCAGTTATTCCTTTTGTGATTCCGTGGAACTCTGTTTCGGCACTTGACAAGGCTACGACTTTCTGCTTTTTGCTTCTCCAGATCACCAAGTTTCCTCCGACGAGTGTGAAATATCCTGAGGTAGATTTCCTATCCACCAAATTGCCAGCCCAGTCAGCATCAGTATAGGCATGTATCTCTAAGTGTCCATTGTTTTGGAATACTATGCCTCGTCCGGGTGTATTCTTCAAATACCTCAAAATGCGCACAACCGCCTCCATATGGTGTTCTTGTGGATTATGCATGAACTGACTTACCACTCCTACGGCATAGGCAATGTCTGGTCGTGTATGTGACAAATAAATCAACTTTTCCACAAGTCTTTGATACTGACCTTTGTCGGTAGAAGGAGCTCCTTCAATGATCTACAACTTATGATTCACCACCATAGGAACATCACATGGTTTACAATCAAGCATCCCTACTTCCGCAAGCAAGTCCAGAATATACTTTCTCTGAGCTATGTAGATCGCATCCTTTGATCTTAAGACTTCAAATTCCAAGAAAATATTTTAGTTTTCCAAGATCCTTCATTTCAAAATTTGTGAACGAATGCTTTCGAAGTCGGGCGATTTCTTCTTCATTGTTTCCTGTAATCACCATATCATCAACATATATAATTAAACACGTTACCATACCTTGTCTCCTTTTATTGAATAGTGTATGATCCACATTGCTTTATCGATAACCATCATGTCTCATAACCTCAGTGAATCTTCCAAACCACGCTCGAGGAGATTGTTTTAATCCATACAGAGATCGTTTCAGCCTGCACACTTCTCGAGCTCTGAATCATTCCGAAAAACCTGGAGGTGGCTCCATATAAACTTCTTCTTCCAATTTCCCATGTAGAAAAGCATTTTCCATATCGAACTGATGAAGGGGCCAATTCTAAGTTACTGTAATAGAGAAAAGTACTTTGATCGTATCTATCCTAGCCACTGGTGAGAAAGTCTCTGAGTAATCAACATTATAGGTCTGGGTATATCCTTTTGCCATAGGCGCGCTTTATACCTCTCAACACCTCCATCAACATTATACTTGATCGTGAATATCCACCGGCATCCAACAGGCCATTTCCCAGGGGGCAGAACACACTTTTCTCATGTCTTGTTCTTCTCTAATGCATGCATCTCAGTTTCCATGGCTTCTTTCCACACCTATTGAGTTTGTGCTTCTTCTACTGTCCGCGGGATCTTTTCTAAGCACAAGGATATAAAGAAGGCTTGTGCTTGATCAGATATGCCACTTGCAGATGAATTTATTGGATACCGAGATGATTTGGACACCTTGATTGGAGAGTACCTTTTGGATGGTACCCCTCGCTTAGCCCTGGTTGATAGGATTCGTCCCTGCTGTTGCTCGTCTGATTCGGGTACGATTGGGTGATCAAGTATGAGATTATCTATGGAGACACATGGGTGTCTGGGAATAACATTAGTATCTGAGTCAGTATCCATAGAAATCGACTGATCATTACTTGTATTACTTACCTATGGCGTTTCATCCACCGGGAAGAATCATCAGTGGGTACTGGAACGAGAGACTTTCCAATGTCAAGATCGTCAGCGCAGGCGGCGCCATCTGCTGACCATGTTGAAACAACTGATTGGCTTGTAGGTGGTGGCATCAGCCAATCTAGGGTTCCATCATTTTTACCGCCTAAGGTGGTGGTGGTCTCCCTCTGAACCCGAGATTGGGTAAGGTAGTAATACTCGGTTTCCATGAATGAGCAATTCAAGGTAATATGTATGCGATGAATGCAGGGGTTATAACATCGATAACCCTTTTGGGTAGTGGCATATCCAACGAAGATGCGTTTTTCGGTGCATGAATCAAGTTTGGTTCTTTCATGTTTTGGTGTATGTAAGAAGACTGTGCAGCCAAATACTCGTGGGGGAAGAGTAAAGATAGAAGGGATAGTGTGTTGGGTTGAGAGTGTTTGATTGGGGACTGGTAGTCAAGTGTTTTGGAGGGTAAACGGTTTACGAGGTAGGTGGCTGTAGGCATTGCCTCCGGCCAGAAACTCATCGGGACATGGGACTCCAACATCATTGCCCTAGTCATTTCAAGAATAGTGCGGTTCCGACGTTCCGCAACACCATTTTGTTCAGGTGTGTGTGGACAGGTAGTCTGGTAGATAATGCCATGGTTTTGAAGGAATAGCTCAAGACTCTTATCCATATATTCCCCCCGTTATCTGATCGTAGAATTTGAATTCGAGTGTTGAACTCGGTATGAATCATGTGATACAATTGCATGAATTTTTGATATACTTCAGATTTATGTTTGAGAATATATAACCAGGTCATTCGAGAAAAATTGTCAACAAATATCACATAATATTGAAAACCGAGGGCAGTGGTATGAGGAGAGGGACCCCATACGTCAGAATGGACTAAAGTAAACATTCGGTCGACTCGAGTATTATTAGATGAATATGATGCTCGAGTTTGTTTCGCCTGAAGGCATGTGTCACAATGCATGTCTTTAGGGTGGGAATTAAATAAAGTAGGAAACAAGTGCCTTAAGTAGTAAAAAGATGGATGTCCTAGTCGACGATGCCATAACCATACTTGTCGTGTAGTTGTTCCGGTGGCAAGATTAGAATGTTCCTGTTGCGCAACACTCTCAACATAGTACAGTCCTCGATGCTCAATACCACGCCTAATGATTGCCCCCGTATGAATGTCCTGCAAGAGGCAAAAATTAGGACACAACATCACGATGCAGTCTAATTCTTTGGTAACATGACTAACATATAATAACTTTGAAGATAATGTGGGTACATATAGGCAGTTTTTTAAGGTAAAGGTAGGTATTATGGATATGGATCCACCTCCTGTAACGGGAATGGTGTCTCCATTGGCTACTTCAACAAAGGTTTTGGTTGGAGGGGTAGTTGTGATAATATCAGAAGGGTCATAGGTCATGGTGTCTGTAGCACTACAATCAAGGATCCATTGAGATTTAGACTTGTGATTGGTTTTGGTTAAATGGCATATGGTTGATTTGTTCTTATTTTGGTGTTATGGGGGTAAATTTTTGGTTTTAGGATGGTTTTGGACTGTTGTGGTATGTAAAGGAACTTCGGAGGACTTAATGGAAATTGTAGGAGAGTTTTGGGCTGCAGGTGTAATATTGAGGGGTTCTGATGGAGTTTCATGTTTTGTAAGGACTTTATTTGGACACTGGACGATTGGGGGGTTTAGTTCAGGGCTTTTCAGAAGTTTAGGGTCAGGATTGCCTGGTTCACAACAGTCAGGGACGTTTCCTGCAATTTCTATAAAATTATCATACTTAAATGCAGATATAGGGTTGGAGAAAACTCCAACTCTTTTACCTCCCGCCGTCTCCTCTTTGCCCTCATCTCTAGATCCTTCTACGCTGCTTCCTACGGTTGCAGCCACTGCAGTTCTCTTTTCTCCTTTCTTCTTCTGGAACTCTTCCCACCACTCTGGATATCCATGCAGCTTGAAACATTTTTCGCGCGTGTGGCCCTTGCGCTTACAGTGAGTGCATTCTTGCGATTTGTCTTCACCACCACGCCTTGATGGGTCGCCTGAGTGTGGTGGTGGTCCTCCATTTGGTTTAGTGTGTTCTGGTTGTCCTTTGGTAGCCAATCCTTGCCCTACCCCAAGGAATGACTTCGGGTCTGATAGGGTTGTACCAAGTACTCCAGTTTGGATCTCTGACCGTCGAAGCTCGTTATAAGATGTTTCAACCGATGGTCTGGGATCCCTCTTAAGTATTTCCTTCTTTGTATCTGCATAGCGTTCATCAACTGCTAAGAGCAGTTGATAGAGCCTTTGCTCTTGTACCTTTTTGGCGCAAATGGTGATATCAGATGGGGATTCTATAGGATCTAGGTCCATTGTGTCTATGGACATCCAAAGTCCTTGAAATTGGTCACATGGAGCCTCTAGTGATCTGTTCCCTTGTTTGATTGTGTAGCATTGCTTGTGTAAATCAAATATTTGCAACGGGTCACTTCCCGACCCGTAGGCAACCGCCAGTCCATCCCACAAAGTTTTTGCGGTGGAATATCTTGAAACATTATTGACTAGACTGTCATCGATGTTATCAATCAATCATGTAAAAACCAATTGATCCTGTTGTTCCAACGCAGGATAGGCAGGATCTGAGGGTAGAGGAGGTTGAGGATGCCCTGTGATACGGGAGCTCTTTCCTCTGCCCCCAAGTGCGATTTTCATAAGCCTGCTCCAGAGGATGTAACTCGTGCTGTTTAACTTGACCTTCAATGTGAGGTTGGCAGCGGGTGGTGCAGATGGCATGGTGAGACTTTGTTGTAAGAACTTTGTAAACTGTTCGGACAAATCGAAATTTCCAGGGAAGTTTGGTTTATTTTCTAATGTTTCATGACCTTTTTCTGAGGATTCAAGATTTTGTGACATGGTGTTTGTGATTTTTGCAGATACTATGGTGATAAGAACAGAGATGATGCACTTAGTCTTGGACGGGATGAAGGGTACTATATGTAGGCAATGAAGAGTCCAGATTCTGAGCCTCTTCTGGTAAGATTGATATGGTGGGTATTGTATGTGGGCAATGAAGAACCCAGATTCTGAGCCTCTTCGGGTAAGATAGATACTATACTTGATCAAGGTTAGAATTTGGAAGTGATGAACTCGTTTCTGAGCCAACACTACCACTGGGTCACTGCAGGTTCACTAGAGTGATTCCTACTCTGATACCATGTGTAGAATAATAGAGGTAAAACAAGAAGATGGTATTTGGACCGATACAAGTTGCAAGAAGAATTTGAGAATTTTTTCTTGTATTGTATTCATCTTCTGTTACTGTAATTTATACACACATTCCTGCATTTGTATAAGGAAATAAAATAATGCTACTTCAACCTTTACCATTTACACATACAATCAAATTTTCCTAATTACTCACAAATCTCCCTTAATCAGGGAATGCCATTACTCACAAATCCCCCTTAATCTGGGAATGCCCTTAATCAAGGATGTAGGTCGCGAACACTCCGGTGGTGCTAGAGTAGTGGCTTCGGTTTGCCAGCAGTTTGCCCATAGGTTTTTAGGATTTATCTTTGGAACCAAATGCTCTGATACCATGTTAACATGCATCACGTGAATGAAAGTTGTTTTCATTGATTTGTAGAATAGTACACAGGTCCTATTTATAGTCTAGTCTATACACTATTTATGGTATACATTTAATGCAATAAATACAGAATGATATGATATGATCCTGGAAATAAATTGCTAAGATATGTTCAATGATATGATTTTTTTTGATTAATTTTAATTGATTCTTTCTAACACGTTGTTTTTTCTATAAAAACAAGAGGTCTCTCTCAAATTCAAAAGGGTCCCCTTTGAGGGTGTCAAGCTTTTACACCACAATTCCAAGGGGGTGATGATGTCACGACCACGTGACACGTAGAGACTGTAATACTGGACGAAGGGTGTCCATCAGAAGATGTAAAGCTAGATACGAGGGGATGATCCTCAGTGCAGATGAAAGGATCTCATTTGTTAAACAAAAGAAAGAAATTAAAATATCACTTTTACACATAAGACATAAAAGTGAGATCGAGAGTTGAATCAGGAAATCCGGTCTGATGGTTGGTGATTGTTGATTAGTTATAATCGAGTGACATTTCGGTACATAACGCCTGGACCATTACTAGTGTTTTCCTTGAAATGTGTGCTGACTACAATTCTTCATTGCAAAAGGCTGAACTCCAAGGGCCCTCTACACTTCCGTCTGACGAGGTAGCTGCAATGATGTAAATCAGGTACTCAACAGCTTGTTAAGAGGAAGACACAGAATACGCAGACACATACTAGAGACCCACCCCCACTACAGTTCTGACTCATAGTTGATTGTTTCTTGAATTTCCATAAACCGATGACGAAATTAGACTCCAAATTTGCATTAAATATATCAAATCAACAATATTACCTATCCAAAGAGAACAAAATCAATTAAATTTCCAAATTTATTATTATAAATCAGATCCTTTAGTTTTCTACATTGTTGATTGAATTTATCTTTTAAATCCACGAAATATTAGAAACCGGATATGTATAAAATATGACTCTCAAATAACTGATGCGCGGTTGTCACGCCTCGTACAGATCGTCTCCTTTAACACTTGGATCCTTAGCGGTTGTAGGCAAGAGTTTAACTCCCTCCTAGCCATTGATTCACCAAGGTTTTTGTTTGAGCATTCATCCTTCAAAAGTTACCCGTTTCCCAAGCAAGTTTGCACCCTCTTGGACGGCCACACCTTTGATTTTGGATATCCCCCAAAAGGTTGCTCACTCCTTGATTGGATTCTAACTTTGATCTTCAAAGAAACAAAGAAAACACTCAACTTGTTCTTAAGAAGAATCAAAAACAAAACTCACAAGTGTTTATGAAGAGAAAATAGGCTAATTTTGCACAAGAATTCTTATGAATCAATTTTCCAACTTTCTTACTCTGTTTGGACGTCCATGACTCCTTTAAATTGGGCCAAGAAGACCAAAAAAAAGTCTAGTATACAAAGCTAAAGAAAAGGCTAGTCAAAAGGCTACAAATGTGTAATCTGTTGTCAAACGGTTTGACCTCTTCTAGAAGCAGAATATGGTCTTTATCACTTCTTGCGAATTTTAGATCACGTTTTAAAATTGAATTTGGGGTTTTGAATCACCTCATTTGGATATGGGACGAGTTAGATATGGCCCTCCAAAGTTTGGGTGTCCTGAATGCTTTCTTTACGGGCTCCTCAAAACTTGTATGAATTGTGGCCTGTTTTTGGATCACTTGCAGCTCGAATTAGGCCTTGACTCCTCTTAAAGAATTGTATCCCATTGAGTGTAGAAAATAAACATATGCAGTTCTCTAAATTTGGCCCATCCATTAAAGAGATAAGTCCAAGTTACTAAACATGTGTCACAGAATTCGGCAGAGTCAATACTTGAACTTCAATGCAGTTTTTGGCCATTATAACGGCAGATCTTAGAAATGTGCAAAACATGAATGTGCTAGATATTTGTCTTGTGTTTTCAAGGAAACTTGAATCACTTGATTTGCCCTTGTGGTTGAAGAGATACGGCAGTTTTACGAAAACTTGTTCTGCCAGAAAATTACATTCTGAAATGGGCTTGCTTCTCTTCAACTCCTTTGGTCTTCAAACGTCTCCAGCAACCTTACAAGTCCTTAAAATAATTCTAATAAGTATATAAACATAATAAACAACCCTAAAGGCCTAACAAGCTAAAAGACTCATGGTTTGGTCATGCAAGAACGAAAGAACAACCTTTACAAACAAGAAACTTTAAGCAAACGACTCAAGGAATGAAAGAAATAATACAAACGACTCATATATGTTACAACACATAAAAACTCAAAGATTGGGCTCAATTAAGTGAATCCAACAACACTCTTTGTTTACAGGCTCGTCTTGCACGTGTCTGAACAAGAATGCATCAACTTCTTGGCTCAAACTCTTTGTCCTACTTCTTGTCTCTTGTCCTCGACTTGCCTCGTCTTTGTTGCCGCTTGACACCTGTACCTCATCATTCCCCCGCTCCTCAAAAGGATTCAACCTCGAATCTAAAGCATCACTAAAAGGAGACAGATCAGAAACATTAAAAGTATTTGAGACAGAACCATACTTACCTTTGCGGGAGGTCAATGATGTTGGCATTGTCATTGATCCTCTCAAGCACCTTGAAAGGACCATCACCTCTTGGCATCAATTTGGATTTCCTTTCATTAGGAAACCGCTCTTTGTGCAAGTGCAACCATACTAATTCGCCTGGCTCAAAGACAACTCTCTTCCTTCCTTTGTTGGCTTGTTTAGCATACTGCTTGTTCTTCTTTTCAATTTGTAATCTCACTTTGGCATGCAATTTCTTCACCAATTCAGCCTTTTCCTTACCATCTAGGTTTAATTTTTCATTTGTAGGTATAGGCAATAAATCAAGTGGGGAAAGGGGATTGAAGCCATAAACAATTTGAAAAGGAGAATACAAAGTACCACTATGCACACTCCTATTATATGCAAACTCAATATGTGGCAAACAATCTTCCCAATTCTTTAAGTTCTTCTGAATTAGAGAACGTAAAAGTTGAGACAACGTCCTATTTACTACTTTGGTTTGACCGTCAGTCTGTGGATGAGCAGTAGTAGAAAATAAGAGCGTAGTACCAGACTTGCCCCAAAGGACACGCCAAAAGTGACTCAAAAATTTTGTATCCCTATCACTAACAATAGTTCTAGGCATACCATGCAAACGAACAACTTCCTTAAAGAACAAGTCAGCAACATGGGATGCATCATCAACTTTTCTGCATGATATGAAGTGAGCCATCTTAGAGAAACAATCCACAAAAACAAAAATACTATCCTTACCCGTCTTTGATCTAGGCAGTCCTAGAACGAAATCCATACTAACATCAACCCAAGGTGAAAGGGGTACGGGTAGTGGATGATATAAACCATGTGGATGCAACGTAGACTTTGCTTGCTTACATGTAATGCAATGAGCACAAATCTTTTGTACATCTGCACGCATGTGGGGCCAAAAGAAATGCTCACGCAATGCCTCAAAAGTCTTAAAGACACCAAAGTGACCCATAAGGCCGCCTCCATGTGCCTCCTTAACAAGCAATTCACGCAAAGATGATTGCGGTATGCACAACTTACCTTTCTTAAACAAGAATCCATCATGAATGTAGAACTTACCAAAAGATGATTTAGCACATGCTGCATAGATAGAATGAAAATCATGATCACTAGCATATAACTCCTTAATTAGTTCAAATCCAAGCAAACGAGAAGACAATGTAGTAATCAAGGAATATCTCCTAGACAATGCATCAGCTACTACGTTATATTTTCCTTGCTTATATTTAATCACATAAGGAAATTGTTCAATGAATTCCACCCACTTAGAATGTCTTTTATTCAACTTACCTTGGCCTTTAAGATAATTAAGAGCACAAATTCCTTAGGTTGCAAGTAATGCTACCAAGTTTGCAAAGATCTTACCAATGCATACAACTCTTTATCATATGTAGAATAATTCAATTGAGGACCTTTTAATTTCTCACTGAAGTATGCAATGGGACGTTTAGATTGTGTTAACACGACTCCAATTCCTATACCACTAGCATCACATTCAATCTCAAATGTTTCTTCAAAACTTGGTAGTTTAAGAATAGGTGATGTCATTAATCTTCTTTTAAGCTCATTAAATGCCAATTGTTGTGCCTCCCCCCAATGAAATCCAACATCTTTCTTTACAATCTCATTTAAAGGGGCAGCAATAGATGAAAAATCCTTAACAAACCGCCTATAAAAAGCTGGCTAAGCCATGAAAACTTCTAACTTCACCAACTGTTTTAGGGATAGGCCACTCAAGGATTGACTTCACCTTTTCTTGGACCATTTCAATGCTATTTTCACTAACAACATATCATAAGAATATCACTTTGTCCAAGCAAAAAGAACACTTTTTAAAATTAGCATATAGTTGTTCTTTCTGTCAAGTCTCAAACACAGCTCTTAAGTGTCCTATATGTTCATGCAATGTCTTAGAATATATCAAGATATCATCGAAATAGACAACAACAAACTTCCCAATGAATGCACGTAAGACTTCGTTCATTAACCTCATGAATGTACTAGGTGCATTAGTTAAACCAAAAGGCATTACTAACCACTCATACAAACCAAACTTAGTCTTAAATGCAGTCTTCCATTCATCTCCCTCTTTGATGCGCACTTGAAAGTACCCACTTTTCAAATCAATTTTAGTAAAGTATTTAGCTCCATGCAATTCGACTAACATGTCATCGAGTCTAGGAATAGGGTACCGATACTTTATCGTGATCTTATTAATAGCGCGACAATCAATGCACATTCTCCATGAGCCATCCTTTTTGGGCACGACAATCACTGGTACAGCACATGGGCTCATGCTCTCCCTCACCTTGCCCTTGACTAGTAGCTCCTCTACTTGGCGTTAGATCTCCTTTGTCTCCTCGGTATTTTCCCTATAGGCTGGTCTGTTAGGCAATGTAGCACCGGGTATGAAATCAATTTGGTGCTCTATCCCGCGCAAAGGTGGCAATCCAGCAGGTTCCTCCTCAAGAAACAAATCTGAAAACTCTTCAAGCAAAGATACAACTCCACTAGGCAATGTAGATGGTAAGTCACTTACAAAAAACAATGATTCTTTGTAAAGCATCATATAAACAGACTTGCGATCATATAAAGCATGTGAAACCTCAGAATGACTAGCAAAGAATGCATGCTTCTTTTCTTGCTTGATTAAGTTTTTCTTCGCCGAAGATTCAGCCTTGGCCGAACCCTCTTTTGTTGTCCCCTCCTTGGCCAAGCCCTTACGGAAATTGAGCCAAGTCTTTTCTTGCTTGAGGCTTTCAAGAAACTTCTTTTCGGCCTCTCTTTCAGTAGGATCTGAACTCTTTTACGCAAGGCGTTTTTGATCCTCATAGACTTTATGCGGGGGCAATGCACAGCAATCTATACGTCTTATTATCCATCTTAAATGAATATGTATTAAGGTAACCATCATGAATGACTCTCCTATCGAATTGCCATGGTCGTCCCAAGAGAATATTACTAGCATGCATGGGTGCAACGTCACAAAGAATGTCATCCTTATAATTACCTAGGGACAATGAAACCAAAACTTGCTTACTCACTTTAATTTCACCACAGTCATTAAGCCATGTCAAACTATAAGGTCGCGGATGTTTAGTCATGGGTAAGTCAAGTTTCCGAACTAATTCTGCACTAGCAACATTAGTACAAGATCCTGCATCTACAATCATGGTGCACACTTTTCCTTTTATCATGCAATGTGTATGAAATATGTTCTCCCTCTCTTGTTCATGCTCATCTACTTTAGTTTGTGGGTTAAGTGATCCCTTAACAACTAAAAGCTCACTAGATGCAAGTTCTTCCTCAATAGTGCATTCCTCAACCTCATTCTCTTCTACTCCCTCATCAACATGCTCCTCCTCTTCATGCTCGAAATCAGAATAATACTCTCCACTCTCCTCCATGTACATGATACGTTTAACATTAGGACATTCAGATGCAATATGACCTATACCCTGACATCTAAATCATTTAATGTCCCTAGATCTTCTTGAAGAGCTAGAAGATTTACCTTGAGGTTGTTCACCAACCTTTTGTTTGCCTTTGTCAATTCGGGAGGGAGCTTGTGGTGTACGATCTTGCTGCTGAGGTGGACGGTGTAGTGGCTACTGCACACGGCCTTGAAATGGTGGTGGTGGACGGTGTGGAGCTTGGCTTGACCGTGTAAACAGTGGATTCTGTCGTGTGCTAAACCTGTTCATGGGTTGGGTAGAGGGCCGAATATTACCTTGTGTTGAAGGCCTCCTCGACTGTCTTTCAACCTTTTCTGCCAAGTGTACCATCGATCCTAAGGTTGCACAAGATTGCAACTCCACAGGAAGGGCAATTTCTTTGTTCAGTCCTTCTAGAAACCTTACCATGGTAGCATCTTCTCTTTCATCAATCTGTGCTCTCATCATCAACAACTCCATTTCTTTATAGTATTCATCAACAGTTCTATTTCTCTGCTTGAGTTGGGTTAGTCTTTGAATCATAGTTCTTTCATAAAATTGAGGCACAAACCTTTTTCTCATTTCTCTTTTCATCTCCTCCCATGTTTGAATGGGACCTTCTCCACTCCTTCTTCTTGAACTTAACGTTTGATCCCACCAAAGAAGAGCATATTATGTAAACTCAATGGATGTAAAATGCACTCAGTTCAGAAAAGGAGGTACAAGAGTAAATGAGTTCTACCTTTCTTTCCCATTCGAGGTATGCTTCAGGATCACCTCGCCCCTGAAATGGAGGAATGTTCATCTTGATCTTATGTGAATCATCATCATGCTTATTGTGCCTAGGATAGTACCCACGATTAAGAACATCATAGTCACGGTTTTGACGTTGAAAGTTACGGGTTTCAAAATCAAACGGTTCCTCATAATCTCTTCCTCGTTGACCATCATGGATATGTTGATCATCCTCAGGATACCTCTCTTCTAATGGTGGCATGTACACTGGGGCGTGTTGTAGGCATCCTCTGCCCCGTCCTCTTTATCCCATCATTTGACCATGAATGACTTGCCGTGGTGGATCAACTGGAATACGGCTTGGACCCTCAAATTGGGTAGCCATGTTTCTAATCATGGAGCCATTTCCTTCGATGGTTCCTGGTTGAGATGTTTGGTGGCGGGGGTTAGATCTTTCAGCCTCTAGTAGGTCTAACCTCTTGGTAATCTTTCTAAGCATTCCAAGTACATTCTCTTCCGTCACTGAATTCCTCATATCCTCCAAAGATGGGGGAGTATTGGAAATTTTAAACGGTATCTCATCCATCTAAAACTGAAAAAAAATTAAAAGAACAAAAAAAGGAAAACTAACACAAAGAGTAAAGAAGATTTGTTACGTTAGTGCAAAGAGAATTTCAACTTGTGCCTGTCCTTTCTTACTCGTATTTTGACACTCAAGGCTTTTACCTCCCTTCTTTAAGTCCTTTCAAGCCCTTACAAGCCTTTTACCTCTCTTTTCTTGTGCCTCTAATCCAATCGTGGGCTAGAAGCAACCAAGACGAGCAACAATGTGGAGGTCTTCAGCAGCTTGTACAATCTTCAAAAACGGGGTTAGTATCACCGAAGGAAGAATAGATACCGAGCAAAGGACACAAAACACACTTGGACAAACTCTAAGATTCAAGAAAATTATGAAACCAAATGTGATGTAAAGGACTGAGACAAAGAATTGCTAAGGGGTTGCCTTGGGCAATCCTTAACTACACTTAGACTCAATACACTTAATCACACGTATGCAATGTCCAAGATGCATAAAGGAAGAAGTGTCCGAAGTTGTATATAAAAGGGTTTTTTGTTTTGGTCGTAGGTGTTGTAGGAAGGTTTTCTTTGATTGTGCAAGGAGACCGTTTCAAGCAATTCAAATTTGAATAATGGCTATTTTGTGTTCCTCTTTTTTTTTGTAACGCTCCTTTTTTTTGACGTTCTTTTTTTTGGGGCTGAAATACAAGAAACTCAAAGTAACCAAAGGATTAATCAAAGAACACAACAACCTTCTTGCTCCATTTTTTTTGTTCTAAGGCGAATCATATACAAAAGGATGTTTAAAGATGCTCTTGTAAAAAAAGACTCAATCTTTTGTAGTGTAAGGATTGTATGAGTATGGATCACTTGTATGCATCAATAAACACAACATACAATGCAAGTAAGATGCATAAACCCAAACATGACTAAGAGCTTCAAATAGCAACAAGATTTAAAGTTAACAACGGTAGCTTTTTAGGCTAGTAGAAGCAATATAAGTGTGGCTGAAATGAAAGCTCTCTATGCAACGATCCTAATACCCAAGTATGTATTCAAGCAAGAGTGGATACAAGACAAAGTAACCCAAATGAAAATAGTTGTCAACAACAAAGATGCAATCTTTTGAATGTTTTAAGATGTTTTAAAGATTGTCCCTGTCCTTGTGTAGGGTCCTTGTCAAGGTATCTCCAATACGTCACGGTCCTTTGTCAAAATGTCCAAGGAGTTTGGTATTTGGTCCTGTCCAATTTGTCCAAATTGTCCAATATAGTCCAATAGGTCCAAAGTGTCCAATAGGTCCAATATGTCAAATAGGTACAAAGTGTCCAATAGTCCAATATGTCAAGAAAATTTCGGTCCTTTGTTCAATATGTCAAGGTATTGATATTGTCAAGTCCAGAACGATAGGTTGTTATTTTTTTTTGATAAAATTTCAAGTTGGATGAAAGTTTTAAGGCTGATTTTTTTTTGGAACGGGATTTTTTTTGATGACACAAAAATGAAGACAAAAAAAAGAAGACACGAAATGAATGATAGATTAAAGGAGAACCTTTGCTCTGATACCAAACTGATGTGCGGTTGTCACGCTTCGTACGGATCGTCTCCTTTAACACTTGGATCCTTAGCGGTTGTAGGCAAGAGTTTAACTCCCTCCTAGCCGTTGATTCACCAAGGTTTTTGTTTGAGCATTCCTCCTTCAAAAGTTACCTGTTTCCCAAGCAAGTTTGCACCCTCTTGGACGGTCACACCTTTGATTTTGGATATCCCCCACAAGGTTGCTCACTCCTTGATTGGATTCTAACTTTGATCTTCAAAGAAACAAAGAAAACACTGAACTTGTTCTTAAGGAGAATCAAAAACAAAACTCACAAGTGTTTATGAAGAGAAAATAGGCTAATTTTGCCCAAGAATTCTTATGAATCAATTTTCCAACTTTCTTACTCTGTTTGGACGTCCATGACTCCTTTAAATAGGGCCAAGAAGACCAAAAAAAGTCTAGTCTACAAAGCTAAAGAAAAGGCTAGTCAAAAGGCTACAAAAAAGGCTAAAAATGTGTAATCTGTTGTCAAACGGTTTGACCCCTTCTAGAAGCAGAATCTGGTCTTTATCACTTCTTGATAATTGTAGATCACGTTTTAACATTGAATTTGGTCTTTTGAATCACCTCATTTGGATATGGGACGAGTTAGATATGGCCCTCCAAAATTTGGATGTCCTGAATGCTTTTTGTACGGGCTCCTGAAAACTTGTATGAATTGTGGCGTGTTTTTGGATCACTTGCAGCTCGAACTAGGCCTTGACTCCTCTTAGAGAATTGTAGCCCATTGAATGTAGAAATTAAACGTATGCAGTTCTCTGAATTTGGCCCATCCATTAAAGAGATAAGTCCAAGTTACTAAACATGTGTCACAGAATTCGGCAGAGTCAATACTTGAACTTCAATGCAGTTTTTGGCCATTATAACGACAGATCTTGGAAATGTGCAAAACATGAATGTGCTAGATCTTTGTCTTGTGTTTTCATGGAAACTTGAATCACTTGATTTTCCATTGTGGTTGAAGAGATACGTCTGTTTTACAAAAACTTGTTCTGCCAGAAAATTACATTCTGAAATGGGCTTGCTTCTCTTCAACTCCTTTGGTCTTCAAACGTCTCCAGCAACCTTACAAGTCCTTAAAATAATTCTAATAAGTATATAAACATAATAAACAACCCTAAAGTCCTAACAAGCTAAAAGACTCAAGGTTTGGTCATGCAAGAACGAAAGAACAACCTTTACAAACAAGAAATTTTAAGCAAACGACTCAAGGAATGAAAGAAATAATACAAACGACTCATATATGTTACAACACATAAAAACTCAAAGATTGGGCTCAAGTAAGTGAACCCAACAATATTCTTTGTTTACAGGCTCGTCTTGCACGTGTCTGAACAAGAATGCATCAACTTCTTGGCTCAAACTCTTTGTCCTACTTCTTGTCTCTTGTCCTCGACTTGCCTCGTCTTTGTTGCCGCTTGACACCTGTACCTCATCAATAACATACCACGTTTGTCTTTATGTCTAAATACAAATAGGTATTACTCCTAATTTTCAACTTGTGGAAGCATACATGCATTTTTTATGCGAATAAAGTGAAACAAATAGCTGTGGTATAGGTGTCTTAGCGGAGCATATAGATACAATAAGCATGTGAAAATACCGTTGGATAGTTACACGAGACAGTGAGTGATTAAATAAAAAAGATACGTTATCTGATGATTTTTTATTTTTTTATTGTATTCCTTTTTTAAAAATTAAATTTGAACTTGCTGGTTATGACCACGGCCTTTTCCACTAACCCACACAATCAATGGTTGTACAACGTTAGCAATTTTGAGTATCTCATTCTTTTTTATGTCAAAATTTGATTTCCACCCGCTGTGATCACTACTTGAAAAGTTTGCTTAAACAACCAATTGTTTAACAACATGCAACCAATATTTGTCATTTATATCATACTTCTTGAGTATAGCTAGATCTTTGTAATGATCTGAATTTGTCCATCCGATCCAACGGCTGACTCCTCTTTAGATCCATGACATCACTGTTAACAAACACTACTAAATGTTCAATGAATATAATAAGGTTAATGAATAAAATGAGACTAATCTTTATTGATATTTACTACCTAGGTGATACTTATATTTCATACCACTATCTCTTTTCTTTTAACTAAAACATTTTTAAGGTCTTTATATTCCACCTCTCTAAATGAATAAAGGTCCTCGTTGGACTGTATTAAGAGATCATGATTCTCCAAAAATCCCAGAGTTGGTCATTTTGTCCGGGTAACACTAGTCGGTTAGGATACCACAATTTAACAAGTCGGATATATTTCTCCAACTGACTATAGGTAAGGGTGACGGTTCGTATCCAAAAGTGTCACTATAATTAAACAATGTTCGATATCATCTGAATCTGACTAAAATGTCTTTGTTGGTCAAGGAGTTATTTCATATTTTTTATGTCACTTGATTCCCACCACCTATACTTGAACAGTTTGCGTAGACAGCCAATTATTAACGACTGTCACCCAACATTTGTCATTTATCTCATTTGTTTTTGTGTGAAAACTGGATCTTTGCCGGCTACAATCACCACGTGGAGAGTTTGCCGACACAGTTAATGTTCAAAAACCTTATGCAACAACTGTCAGTTATCTCATGTTTTGTCTGTCGAAGCTCCCCTCTGCCGGCTACAATCACTCTTTGGAGAATTAGTCTCGATAGCCAATGCTTTAACAACTTGTATGCAAAATTTGTCAATTATTTCATAGTTTTCAATATCACAACTCCAAGTCTACAAGCATAGTAAATCAAACATACCAACAAGAGTATTTTTGAAAATGAGTTAACTCAAATATTAGATAAGCTGCACTTTGAAATTCTTATGTGTGACATACTATTTTGTAGCGCATGCCAATCGCAAAATCATAGACGAAAGATATATTGTAATGACGACATAATTCAACTCTTAACGTATGTTCAGGTCCGGCGACATCATTATGAGCAAGTATTGCTGAATGTTAACTGAATCGGACTTATGATTACTAGTCCCAAAATGACTAATCATTGTTGATACTTGATTATATATATATTTCCTAGGTCAAAAGTTATTGTTGAAATTAAAAACTAACAATATTTTTAGAATGGAGAAGTATTTATTTATTTTATTTATTTATTTTTGCAATTGCCGTTAGTCATGTATTTGACGCATTAAAGCGACTCCCTGTCCATCTATGACCCAATCTGATAGTGAGTGATTGTTGATTAGTTATAATGGAATGATACTTTCGGCAATCATTCTTTTATATACATTAACCTAAATCATGCGATAGAACACCTAGATCGGCTAATCCTTCTCCAAAGAATCAGACAATGACGTTCTCTTACAACAATCTGCTCCGTTTCCTCGTTGTACTCTGTAAGTCCTCGTGTTTCCCTTATGCAAACATCTTTCTTGATACAACAACATTATCCTATTACTTTAGATGCTTCTGTCTGTGGCAGGGTATAAGTGGTCGGATGTATGCAATCATATCCATGTGTTAGAAACACATTGAGATTGTTTCTCGATGATCCATAATGAAAATTGCGTGTCGATCAAATGTTACTTCACAATATAAAAAGCACAAACTATTTATTGAGTCATTTTTCTTTATTTGTATCATATTCTAAAGTTAAAGAAGAATGTGTTGTTAATTCCATTAGAATAGAAACGTACATTCTCTTTCAAAACAAAACCCTTACTTGTGTTTCATAATATGCTTAGATCTCTTTGGTATGGAAGAGATTTCTCTTTGATATGCAAAAATACAGATTGATTATTTCTTTCACTTCCTTTTCATTTACAGATTTGCTCGCTCATGTCCTACCCACAAACCTGATGGGAGGGAACCTAAATGAGGGTATTGACACCATGATTCCTGGAAAATACCTCCCACCTAATGTTGTTTCGAGGCAAATCCTCAAGGATTATGACTGTAGCTTCTTTAGTTATTGCAGTGATTATGTAGGATGTCCTCATCCCATGTGCAAGTGCTCTCCATTGGGTTATTGTGTTCATAACTGATGCAAGAGCACTCGTTGATCTTTCAAGAAAATGTGATATGCAACTAATGCTTCACTTGATTGTACCATTTTATCTGAATGATGTACAACTGAAACAATGTACTCTTGATTACCATGTAACGATCCGTGAATGGATCGCTATTAGTGTTGTATCTTTTCCCCAAATCAATAACACTGAATGAATTGTGTGTGCATCTACAGTGTTTTAGATATAACAGTCATTTGATCGATAATATCGACGCACATATACAACACAACACAACACACACGCAACACAACACACGTGCATACGCATACGCACATACACACACATATATATAAGTATATATATACACACACATATTTATTTATATATATGTATGTACATTTCTAGAATATGCATATATATATATATATATATATATATATATATATATATATATATATTTTATATATTTTAATAGTAAGTGCCTTTGATATTATCCGGTGAGGTCACCCTCAAGCTATTCTTCTCAACCACGAATCGACCAATAGCAGAACGACTCACGGTCAGCAGCAACAACCCTAGCAAGATTGCAGCTTTAGATTTTCCTGGACGGTTCCCAGGGGAAATCGAAAAGAAAACTTGCTCCAGTGAATTTGATCGAGCAATAAATCTTCAGGCCTGTGTGTCCGCAGGAAGGCAGAGGAAAAAAGAAATTGATCGAGCAATAAATCTTCAGGCCTGTGTGTCCGTCGGTCAGCGATCTCCATCGTTTGGGCATCTTCCACACATTGCCGCATCAAAGCTGCTCTCTTTTATCTATTTCAATAACAAACGACATGGCGGCTGCGCCTACTTTTGCCGCAGTCGTGGCCGGCACCGCTGCTCCTCCGATCTCCATTTAGCCAAAGGTTGCGACACGTTACAAAGGTATCCCCATGGTTTCTTTCCTCGATTCGGAAATTGATGCCCTTGCTGCTCCTTTTCGATATTCTCTTGTTGGTACGTTTTGGTATGGTCGTCCTCCGTTAACGGTTATACGTGATGTTTTTGAGAAGATTGGCTTTCATCACGACCTTCGGATTACCCTCATTGATCAAATGCATATTCTGATGACTTTTCACAATGAGGCGGATTATTTGCGATGTTTTTATCATCGTTCTTGGCATATTTCTGGTTGCCACATGAGGGTTACGAAATGGACAGTTGATTTTGATCCCACATCCGATGCTCCCATCGTACCGGTTTGGGTTGCACTCCCTGCGCTACCCGTTCATCTACATCAACAGGAGGCATTATTTGAAATTGTTCGCACCATTGGTTTGCCCATTAAACTCGATGTCGCCACCTCTAAGGGCCTTCGGCCATCGGTAGCTCGAGTATGTGTGGAACTTGATGTCTCTCAGGACTTGCCACAAAAGATCTACCTGCAAGCAAAGGGACGTTTGATCTTGCAAACGCTAGTTTATGAGGATCTGCCTTTGTTCTGCACAGACTGTCGCCGGCTGGGACATGCGATTGGTGATTGCTCTGTTAGCAAGACACGATTGGAACGAATTGTTTTTCATATATCTTTCAAAGGTTACAATGTCCTATTTATGTTTACATCAGGATCCTAAGTATGGTATGTACTAATGGTGATTGATCGTAATTGATCGTAATTGATTCTTTTCCTTTTTCTATACAAGGTAACGTATATCTTGCTTTTATGACACAAATATGGTAACTATGGTAAGACAATCTTAACACTCCCCCTCAAGTTTAATTGTGGGATCGCCAATATTCAACTTGCACAGTGCATCTTCAAATATTCGTCCATTTACCGCCTTGGTTAGGATGTCCGCGAGTTGATCTTCAGAACGTACATGCGGAAGCGTAATTATCCTCTCGTCAAGTTTTTCTCTGATGAAATGCCTATCAATCTCAACATGTTTGGTGCGATCATGTTGCACAGGATTTTCTGAGATACTGATGGCCGCCTTGTTATCGCATTTTAACTTTATTGGTTCAGACTCCTGAAAACCGAGTTCACCAAGCAGCTTTCGAATCCAAAGTATTTCCGTGATACCTTTTACAATGCCTTGAAACTCTGCTTCTGCGCTAGACAGCGCCACAACCTTTTGTTTCTTGCTCCTCCAAGTTACCACATTGCCGCCCACTAACGTGAAGTACCCAGATGTCGAACGTCGATCAACGTGACTTCCTGCCCAATCAGCATCAGTGTATGCCTCGATCTTGAGATGTCCATTGTTCTTGAAGAGTAGCCCGGTGCCTGGAGTCTTCTTTAGATACCTTAAGATTCTGAACACAGCGTCTAAGTGATGTTTCTGGGGATTGTGCATAAACTGACTGACTACCCCAACTGCATAAGCAATGTCTGGTCTGGTGTGAGATAAGTAGATTAACTTGCCCACTAGTCGCTGTTATCTTTCTCGATCAGTCGTGGGTCCTCCTGGTGTGAACTCCAACTTATGGTTCTGGACTATTGGGGTATCTGCTGGCTTGGCATCAAGCATACCCACTTCCGTCAGTAGATCGAGAATGTACTTCCTTTGACATATGTATATGCCTGCCTGTGATCGTAGCACCTCAATTCCCAAGAAGTATTTCAGTCCTCCCAAGTCTTTCATCTCGAATTGAGTGAACAGATGTTTCCTGAGACGAGAGATTTCATTAGTGTCATTTCCAGTAATAATCATATCATCAACATATATAATAAGACAAGTAACAAGACTTCCCTGTTTCTTGATGAATAAGGTATGATCTGCATTGCTTTGTCTATACCCGTCTTTTTTCATGACCGATGTGAACCTTCCAAACCATGCTCGAGGAGATTGTTTAAGTCCATATAATGCTTTCCTTAGTCTGCACACTTGTCCTGGTTTAAAGTCATGTCCAAACCCCGGGGGAGGCTCCATATATACTTCTTCTTTCAGGTCGTCATGGAGAAATGCATTCTTTATGTCGAATTGCTGTAGTGGCCAGTTCTCAGTTGCTGCAATGGAGAATAGGACCCTGATAGTATCAATCCTTGCGACTGGAGAGAATGTTTCAGAATAATCTACCCCATAGGTTTGAGTGAACCCTTTTGCCACCAGCCTTGCTTTGTAACGTTCAATGCTTCCATCGGACTTGTATTTAATGGTGAAGACCCACTTACATCCCACTGGTTTCTTTCCGACTGGTAGTTCACACACTTCCCACGTTTCATTTTTCTTAAGTGCGTTCATTTCAACTTTCATTGCTTCCTTCCATGATTGATTCGTACATGCCTCCTCTACATTCCGGGGAATCTCCTCTGAGCATATGGTGGTCAAGAAACTCTTTGCGGTACCACTGAGACTACTTCTCTGAATAGGATATTTGGATGCGCGAGCGATTTTTGTGGGTGAATATCTGTCAGGTGGAACTCCTCTGGTTTTCCTTGGTGGCAAGACACGTCCCTGTTCTCCTGTTATAATATCAGTGTGGTCCAACTCAAGTTGTCCAGAGGTTTCAGTTAGATTATCAGAGGGTAAATTAACAAGTTCAATGATAGGTGAATTTTCGGGAGATTGCGGAATGTTGTCAAAAAGATTACCAGTGTCATATGTAGACTCTTTTGGGTGTTGCATTCCATTCACCTCGGGATCACCACTGTCGGATACTGATGCTGTATTTGTATTATCATAGGGAGCTATAGCACAGTCGGAGCCATCTACTTGCCGTGTTGGCTCAATCATCGGCCAGTATAGGCTAGACAACCAATCGAGTGGGTCACCATCATTACCTGTTATCTCCCCCTGAGACCGAGATTGGGTGGCAAAGAAATATTCGGTTTCGACAAATGTGCAGTTCATGGTGATATGGATTCGGTTGGTACGAGGGTTATAGCATCTATAACCCTTTTGGGTGGAAGCGTAACCAACGAAGGCGCATTTCTCGGCACAGGGGTCAAATTTAGTTCGATGGGATTTAGGTACATGAATAAAGACGGTGCAACCAAAGACCTTTGGTGGTAGGGTCAACATGGAAGGAATCGCTGTTTGGGTAGAAAGTGTTTGTAATGGAGTTTGATGGTTTAGGATAGTAGTGGGTAAGCGGTTACAAAGGTATGTGGCAGTGGACACCGCCTCCGGCCAAAAACCTCGAGGGACTCCAGAGTCGAGCATCATGGCACGAGTCATTTCTAGTATGGTACGATTTTTTCTTTCGGCAACCCCATTTTGTTCAGGGGTTTCAGGACAAGTAGTTTGATGTACTATGCCTTTTTCACGGAGAAAGTCTTTTAGTGCCCCATCAAGGTATTCTCCCCCATTATCAGATCGTAGGATCTGGATATCTGTTTTATACTGGGTATGAATCATATTATAGAATTCAACAAATTTGCTGGCAACATCTGATTTGTGTTTGAGAATATATAGCCAGGTCATTCTAGAACAATCATCGACAAAAATAACAAAGTAACGGAAGCCAAGTGATGTAGGGTGTGGGGATGGTCCCCAAACATCTGTATGTATTATGGAAAAGATATGACTCGCACGAGTATTATTAGAGCGGTAAGTCGCCCGAGGTAATTTAGCCCGGAGGCAAGTGTCACAAGTCAAACTAGGTAATTTATTGGAAAACAAATGAGGAAAAAGTTTCTGAAGATAACCAAATGATGGATGTCCCAGCCGACGGTGCCATAACCACAACTGGCGCGAGACTGTACCGGTGGCAAGATTAGACTTACCCTGTTGCGCCACTGCATCTACGTAATACAAACCGCCGCACTCAGTACCACGTCCAATGATTTCCCGAGTATGAATGTCCTGCAACACACAAAACAAAGGATACATAAGAACTATGCAATCTAATTGTTTAGTGAGTTGGCTAACGGAAAGTAATTTAGTCGATAATGAAGGACCGAATAAACAGTGTTTAAGTGTGACATCCGGTGTAATTTTGATTGAGCCACTGCCACACACTGGAATTGTCTCACCACTGGCTGTTTCTACGTGGGTTTTGTGTGTGGAAGAGTGTGTAACAAAGTCATTTGGGTCGAAGGTCATGGTATCTGTGGCGCCGCAGTCAAAAATCCAAAGGGACTTATTTGTGGTATTTAAAAGGTTATTAGGACTGAGTTGGGATATTCTGGGATTAGAGGGGTCTGTTTGGGCCTGATTGGTAAAAGTAGCGGTGTATTTGTAATTCTGGGAAGTTGGTGGGGTGGATTCTCGCATTTGAGGAACTGCAGGGGTATTGTTTCGGGAGCTGGTTTCTTGAGGGACCACTCTGATATTATCTTTAGAGTTTAGGGCCTGTCCTGCAAATACTTGAGGGGGCAAAGGGGTAATATCCGGCGGTATTAAATGTTGGGGGTTAAGGTTACCACCTAACCCCCTTTTACCTGGGTTGCCCTGTCCGTTGTTTTCTCCGCCGCTGCTCTGTTCCTTGTTCTCCCCTCCTTCTTCGAAGCTCTGAGTTACTGCTGCCTTTCCTCCAGTTTCTGCAACTGGAATTTTTCGTCCCTCCCACCAGTCTGGGTAGCCCAGAATTTGAAAACAACTTTCCTTTAGGTGACCTTTCTTCCCACAGTGGTCACAAAGGAGATGACTTTTGTCAATTTTTGGGTTTTGACGGGTTGGATGTGGCCCTTGCTGCAACCCCCTGTCACCTCCTGTGCCTCGGTCCTTTCCACGGCCCCTTCCCTGTGATGATTTTATGGCCATCCCTTAGCCAATCCCCTGTGATGATGATAGATCTGAGGGGCCATGCTTCGTAAGTCCAGCTCTTACCTCTGCTCGCTTAATCTCGAAGAAGACTGCTTCGACGTTTGGTAAAGGCGTCCTTTTGAGTAATTCCTTTTTTTCAGATTCGTATTTATCACTTATAGCTGTAAGAAACTGGTAGAGCCTAAACTCCTGTAATTTTTGATTATAAGAACTGATGTCCTCTGGACATTTCATGGGATTGGTATCTAGGGTATCAATTGATACCCACACGTTCTGGAGACTGTTCCAGCAAGCTTCTAATGAACTTTCGCCTTGTCTGATGCTATTAGCTTTTCGGTGTAGATCAAATACCTGAAGAGAGTCCCCACCGGATCCGTAGGTTAATGCAAGCCCATCCCACAGGGCCTTTGCGGTTGGATATCGGGACACGTTATTTATCATGCTTGGATCCACGTTTTGGAGGATCCAAGTAAATACCGAATTGTCATCATGTTCCCATTTTGGGAAATCATGATGCGTTGGTGTGGGTGGTGGAGGTACCCCCGTCAGATGAGAGCTCTGTCCTCTTCCTAGGATAGCTCGATAAATTATTCGGGACCATAAGGCAAAATTGCTGCCGGTTAGTTTGATAGTAATATGGAGATTTTCTGGTAATGATGTTTGTGGCTGTATTGTTGGTTTTAGGCTGTCTCTCAGAATATGAGCCACCTGAATGGCCAGATCTCCAGGACTGTTTGGCTGTGAGAATTCTTGTTTGGGGTTTTCAGATGATTCGGGGATGTCTGACATTGTGATGGTTGGTTTGTTGCAGGTGATGATGGGTATAACGGATGGTGATATGAGTTCGGCTTGGAAGGCTGTTTTTCGGATTCAGCAACCAGCAGACTCAGTCAGGTATGCTGGTAAGGCAGGTAAGTCTCTTGGCCGAAGCTATTGGCCGAGAGAGGTATGAAGGCAGTGATGAATTTTTCTTCTGAGCCTATGCCCAGAAAGACAATTTTCGTAAGAATCGTGCCTGCTCTGATACTATGTTAGCAAGACACGATTGGAACGAATTGTTTTTCATATATCTTTCAAAGGTTACAATGTCCTATTTATGTTTACATCAGGATCCTAAGTATGGTATGTACTAATGGTGATTGATCGTAATTGATCGTAATTGATTCCTTTCCTTTTTCTATACAAGGTAACGTATATCTTGCTTTTATGACACAAATATGGTAACTATGGTAAGACAATCTTAACATGCTCTTCCAAAGGAGCCACTAATATCCCGCCGCCGCCTCCTCCTCCGCCTACTACTTCTCGTCCGTCCAAGACACGTTGGACTCCGGTAAAGCGCAAGCCAACTGCGCAACACTCAGCCCAGGAAGGGATCGTTGATGTTGAAACTCTCATGGATCCACCTCCAAATGAAGAAATTCCTATAGATAACAATGCTCAGCAGCCCTCTGTGCCTGCAGTTGATTCAGTTCAGTGCCTACATGATCCATGCTACGCAGATCCTGGACCAGGCCCAGAAACCTCGTTGACGGCTGCTCCCCCTCCTGAACCTCTGTCGCAAGATGATGCAGCTGATACCACGCAACACCCTGCGCCTACTGCTGATCCATCTATATCGCAGATTTTCTCTCGGCTGACTGCAGATTTAAGTCCGGTACTAGTAGTGCCGCCAACATTGGAGATTCAACAGCAACAGGCTCAGCAGCACATCGATACATCTACACTAACTCTACAGGCCACTGAAGCTAACATAGCAGAGAGAGAGGTTCACATATCTCCTCCGCCCTTGGAGGTTTTAGACACGACCGTACAGCATGCTCACGAGATGAACCCATCGTCTGAAGTGGCTCCGGAAGTCCAAATTCAATCCATTCAAGTTGAATTGCCAGTTCCACTAGCGATAATGCCAGCCATTGTCCAGCCTGCTTATGATCCCTTAATTGAACAATTCTATCAAGACCACTTTCGGGAAGAGGAAGCGGAAGGTGATTTGGAACTAGGTTCGGACAATGAAGCTTCTCTCTCATATACTCGCCGTAAAGGGATTGAATATGATGATCTACGCGAGAGTTTGCTCATTGCGGGAGATGATATGGATTTTTGCAGGACATCGACTGGTGGCGGGACTCTTCTTGGCGGACTATCTCGGAAAAAGCGCAGATCTCGGAAGGATCTTCCACCACCTCCACCGTCCTCAATGGTTACTAGACGGCGCAGTCATCGTTCATTTGAAATATAGATAGATTAGCAGTCCCTCGACTAATCATTTGATTTCTTTTTCTTTTATTTTAGCTTGTAGTAACGGCTACCCTCGGCCATTAACGCGGGATATGATACATAAATAAAAGCCGGAAGGTATCCTTCCGTTTAAATAAAAAAAATATATATATATATTTTAATAAATGGAAGGAAACCTTCCGGTCTTTATTTATTCAATAAATATCCCGCGTTAAATGGCCGAGGGCAGCCGTTTACTACAAACTAGAAAAAGAAAAACGAAATCAAATGATCCTTCACGGTACATGAGGCATGCTAATCACACTATAGTTCAAAAGAACGATGACTTCCTCGTCTAGTAACCATTGATGACGGTGGAGGTGGTGGAAGGTTCTTCCGAGCTCTGCGCTTTTTCCGAGATAGTCCGCTAATAAGAGTCCCGCCACCAGTCGATGTCATTGGACAATCCATATCATCTGCCGCAATGAGCAAACTCTCACGTATATAGATCGATCGATCGATGTGCAGGTAGTCTGAGAGATCGATGTCCCCAGACGGACATCGATCGATCAATGTAGGTGCAGGTTGAGAGATCGATGTCCCCAGAAGGACATCGATCGATCGATGTGCAGGTAGTCTGAGAGATCGATGTCCCCAGACGGACATCGATCGATTGATGTAGGTGCAGGTTGAGAGATCGATGTCCCCAGTTGGACATCGATCGATCGAAGTAGAGAGATCGATGTCCCCAGTAGGACATCGATCGATCGAAGTAGGGAATGAAGTCCAACATTTTGTGGGAAAGTAGAAGGAAAGAAGCTCGGAGAATTTTTGGGTGACCTTAGAGACTTCTTAAGAGCTGATTTAAGTTAGCCTAAGCCTCGGGAACATGACTTAGGACGGTGAAACAATTTGGAGAGTTCGAAAGAGGTTTTCGAATCGTAGCTCAATGTATATGACTTAGAGGGGTTAGGAGATGAACGTACGAGGTGTTTGAGAGTGCGACGAAGAATTGTTTGGGGATACTTGCCTTAGGTTATGAACTTTAGGATCAGGACTAAGTGTTGACGCGATAGACGAAGTCTAAGTTATCACGTGTAAGTTAGTGAGAGCTTGTGTGTTGCCGTACGTGCGCATGTGTACATGAATGACTTATATGAATGTGAATTGCATGCAAGAATGAGAAATGAGAATGAAATGACGAGTCTTGTATCATGGCACGTGCATTTGCATATTGATTTGAAAAGAAAGGTGCTTCGGCACAGATTTGCGAAGGTGACCTGCAATGTTAACCGGGATGGAAATTTAAGCCGGGGTGCATTGCAGGGCACAAAAGACTGTAACGTAAACCGGGATGGAAATATAAGTCGGGGCGCGTTACAGGGTATAAAGTTGTCTGTAATGCTAATCGGGATGGAAATATAAGCCGAGGTGCATTACAGGGTATAAAGTTGGCTGTAACGTAAACCGGGATGGAAATATAAGCCGGGGCGCATTACAGGGTATAAAGTTATGTGAAGTGACCGGACATTGTGACATGCATTGCATTGTTTTAAAAGAGAAAGTGTGCATGCATATGTGAATGTGTAATGTAGTGCATATTTTGACATGCATCACGAGAGTCAAGGTGACATGAATGTAAGTAGCGTTTGATTGCCAATGAATTGTTATTTGCGCGTAAATTGCTGTACTTGCTTGAATTACGTTACTCGCCTATGAATATTTGAAAGTTTACAAGACATGTGCCCCACGATTCCCTTGAATTACATATTACTCATGTCTTGCCATGTGTTGATCCCGTATGTCTTATAAGCGGGTTACTTGCTAGCGTTTTTGCTAAGGGTACTGCCTTTGTGTTACAGGAGAACCTGAGTATGACATGATTTTCATTGAGGACGACGGCGAGTGGGCAGAATGGGATGTTTAGACCTGATGGAGAGAATTGATTAGACAGTTTATGTTATTTCTGTTTCTTATTTCATTTGAGGTTTTAGAGGGCTGTGACCATATACAGTTTTGATCTGCATTGATGATTTAGATTATCGAGATATGTTTCCGCGTTTATTTCTCTTACGTCATCGATGATGTGTATTCGAGAGATGAGACGTCTTGTAGTCTTCTCAGTAAGCTACGACGGGTGTACCGATTCGGATTCCGCTGTTCGGGTCGGGGCGCTACAGGTGGTATCAGAGCCTAGGCTTCAGATCTACCTCGGAGACCTAGGTTATGACATGTAGAGTCTTAAGCAATGATTTTCATCTTAAGCTGATCTCTAAGTCTAAGTATGCAATCTTAGGTGTAAGTCGATTGGGATGGGTGTGTGTACGAGCGCGATTAAGTGTAATCAATAATTGTAGTTATTTTAGTTTACGAATTCCGCCTTGTATCACATTATGGACCCCAAGTACTTATTTTGGAACTGCTAGATACTAATAAGCGTGATCTTGCAAAAAAAATGCCTCCTAGACGTGACAACCAAGGAAATGGTGGCAATGGGAATAATGACCCACCACCACCACCTCCAGTACTAGTACCCAAGCGTTGATTGATGCTATCACGGTAATAGCACAAGGGGTTGCTCAACAGCAACAACAACCGCAACCTCCTCCACCACCTCCCCAACAAGGCATCAGGTATTACATTGGGGAAATGCGTAAGATGCATGCCCCAAACTTTGAAGGGACCACTGACCCAGAGGTGGCTGGGTTCTGGCTCGATGAGGTAGAAAAGTGCTTCAGGCTTGTGCAAGTGCCTGAAGATCTAAAGGTGGACGTAGCCACGCCATTTCTGATTGGCCGAGCTAACGCCTGGTGGAGCGGCATTCTGCCTAAGATGACCCCTCCTATCCAGTGGAGTTAGTTTGTGAAGGCCTACAAAGACTACTACGTGCCAGAGACTGCCATTCTGGAGAGGATGAGGCAGTTTGACAAGTTTGAGCAAGGGAGAATGTTTGTTTCAGATTATGCGGATAGGTTCCATGCCTTGGGTAAGTTCACGCCCATGGTTTTGGAGAACAACAGAATGAAAATGCTAAAATTCGAGGAAGGTTTGAACCCCCGCATACGGACGGCCATAGCGGGGTCCAGCTTGAAAACTTTTGAGGAAATGTTGGACGCATGTTACCGGGTGGAGAGTGACATGCGTAGGTCACAACAAAGAGAGGCTCGGGAAGAATCGAGCAAGAGGCCAAGGGTGGAGCAAAGCGGAAGTAGACCCGGACGTTGGGTCAAGATCCCCAGAAAGGGACAAGCGGGGCCAGTTCAAAGGGCACCGCAGCCAAATCAACCTGATCGTCAAGCACCTGCAGAATGCCCACATTGCCATAAAAGACACGTGGGCGAATGTTGGAAAATAACAGGTGCATGCTTCAGATGTGGGAAGCCAGGCCATAGGATCAACGACTGCCCAGAATGGAATCCTAAGCCACAAGTAGGAGCAGGGCCGGCTCCGCAACAGAGAGGCAGGCCCAATGCAAGAGTCCATGCCATGACGGACGCTGAAGTCCAGGAGGACGCAAATGTGGTGACAGGTACGACCTAAGTTTAATAATAGTTGCTTAAGCTGAATTTTAGTCCTTTAAGTTGATGAAGGAATGTGTTTTATGTGAAGTCTTTATGTGCTACCCTCTTGTGATTAGGTGTGATCTTAGTTAACAAAGTACCTGCCAACGTGTTATTTGATAGTGGAGCTAGCCACTCTTTCATCTCTAAGCGATTTGCCAAAGGGCTCGACTGTTTACCCGAATGGCTTGAGAACCCATTTAGGGTACAAGCAGCAGGCGAGCAAGTACTGGTTTCTCACCACCAGTACAAAGAGTGTGAGTTGGAGTTGGACGGAAAAGTATTTTCAGTGACACTAGTCCCAATTCCGATGAAGGACTTTGACGTAATATTGGGCATGGATTGGCTGACCAAGAATCATGCCAATATTGACTGTAAACTTAAACAAGTGACCCTCAAGGACCCTGAGATGAATGACATCACGATACAAGGAAATGTCAAAATGACCAAAGCTCCAAGGAAGGTATACTTAACAGCGATTAAGGCCTTTAAAGCCTTACAGAAGGGAGCAGAGGGATATATGGCGTATGCACTAGATGTGAAGCAGGAGGTTCCCTCTTTAGATCAAATTCTGGTGATCAATGAGTTCAAGGATGTATTTTCGGATGATTTACCAGGAGTGCCGCCATCGAGGGAAGTGGAGTTTGAGATCAATTTGATACCCGGAGCTGAACCTATATCTAAGGCACCCTACAGAATAGCTCCAGCCGAACTTAAGGAGCTAAAGGGGCAACTTCAGGAGTTGTTGGACAAGAAATTAATCCAACCCAGTGTATCACCCTGGGGAGCTCCTGTATTATTTGTGAAGAAGAAAGATGGCAGCATGCGGTTGTGTATAGATTACCGCGAGTTGAATAAGATCACCATAAAGAACAAATATCCTCTGCCAAGGATTGAGGACTTATTTGACCAATTAAAGGGAGCTCGTTGGTTCTCAAAGATCGACCTTCGTCAAGGGTACCATCAGTTGCTTGTGAAAGCGGGAGACGTCTCTAAGACCGCTTTTCGGACTAGATACGGGCATTATGAATTTTTGGTGATGCCGTTTGGATTAACTAATGCCCCAGCGGCCTTTATGGACTTGATGAACACCGTATTCCGAGAGCAGTTGGATTAGTTTGTGGTGGTGTTCATTGATGACATCCTAGTATGCTCTCCCGATGAGCCAGCACATGCAGAACACTTAAGGGTGGTGTTACAAATTCTGAGGCAACAACAACTTTATGCCAAATTCAGCAAGTGTGAATTTTGGCTAAGAAGTGTAGCCTTTTTTGGTCACGTGATTTCGGAAGATGGGATCTCAGTAGATCCTAAGAAGATAGAAGCCATCACTGAATGGCCAAGACCCACCAATGTGACCGAAGTCAGAAGCTTCCTAGGCTTGGCAGGCTACTATAGAAAGTTCGTTGAGGGATTCTCAACGATAGCAGTTCCATTGAGTCGACTTATGCAGAAGAAGACTAAGTTCGAATGGACTGCTGAATGCGAGCAGAGCTTTACCGAGCTCAAGAAGAGATTGACCACAGCCCCGGTGTTGGCACAACCCTTTGGCACTGACGGTTTTGTGATCTATAGTGACGCGTCCAAGAAAGGACTAGGTATGTACATCATTATAATTAATGCATTGTATATACGTATGCAAGTCCTAAACTAACCTTCTGTTTATAGGCTGTGTCTTGATGCAAAATGAGCGAGTTATATCGTACGCGTCAAGACAGTTGAAACCATATGAGCAGAACTACCCGACGCATGACTTGGAGCTCGCAGCTGTGGTATTTGCCCTTAAGATCTGGAGACACTACCTATATGGAGAGAAATGCGCCGTGTTCACGGATCATAAGAGCTTAAAGTATCTATTCTCGCAGAAAGAGTTGAACATGAGGCAAAGAAGATGGTTAGAGTAACTCAAGGACTATGACTTGACTATCAACTACCATCCGGGTAAAGCCAATAGATTGGCAGACGCGTTGAGCAGAAAGTCTAGCCACGCGAGACAGTCCCCGTTGGAAAGAGAGATCGAAGAGTTTGATCTTGAATTGGTGGATTCAGTGGCTAATGTCCTTACAGCTTTGTCTATCAGCCCGGACTTGGTAGACCGAATTAAAGAAGCGCAGTACGAGGACCCAACACTGAAAGAAATCCGCGACAAAGTATCCACAGGACCAGTAAAGGACTTCCAGTTGCGAGAAGATGGAAGTCTATGGTTTCAAAACCGGTTATGCGTGCCAAGTGAAGACGAACTTCGAGCGGAATTGCTCCAAGAAGCGCATAACTCAAAGATGTCTATCCACCCCGGGAGCACAAAGATGTACAAGGATCTCAAAAGAAACTATTGGTGGATAGGGATGAAAAGATCAATTGCGACACATGTCGAAAGGTGTTTGGTATGCCAACAAGTCAAGGCCGAACATCAACGACCTGGTGGCTTGATGATGCCGCTAGAAATTCCGGAGTGGAAATGGGAACACGTAACGATGGATTTCGTAATGGGATTACCCAAGACCCGAAATGGAAATGAGATGATCTGGGTGATAGTGGACCGATTGACAAAGACGGCTCACTTTATAGCTATGCCACATGGTACATCGTATGAGAAACTTTCCAATATATATGTGGATAACATAGTGAGCCTACACGGAGTCCCAGTCAGCATTGTATCGGACCGTGATCCCAAGTTTACCTCTAAGTTCTGGAGGGCATTTCAAAAGGCGATGGGTACCGAACTGATGATGAGTACCGCATACCACCCGCAAACCGATGGACAATCCGAGAGGACCATCCAAACCTTGGAAGACATGTTGAGAGCATGCGCTTTGGATTTCAAAGGAAACTGGGATAGCATGTTAAAGTTAATGGAGTTCTCCTATAATAACAGCTATCACCGTGCAATTGGCATGGCGCCATTTGAAGCGTTATACGGGCGTAAGTGTAGATCCCCAGTTTGTTGGGATGAAGTTGGAGAAAGGACAATCACTGCACCCGAGTTGGTTGAGCAAACTATTAGGAGGGTCAAAGTGATTAGAGAGAAACTCAAAGTGGCCCAAGATCGCAGTAAAAGTTGGGCTTACACCAAGAGACGACCGCTGGAGTTTGAGGAAGGCGATAAGGTTTACCTACGAGTTTCACCCACCAAAGGAGTTGCAAGATTCGGAATGAAGGGCAAGTTAAGCCCTAGATATATTGGCCCTTACGAAGTTCTTGGTAAAGTTGGCGAAAGAGCATTTAGACTCGCCTTGCCTCCGAATTTGTCTCAAGTCCATAATGTATTCCATGTGTCCCAACTAAGGAAATACATATCGGACCCGAGCCATGTCCTTGAAGCTCAACCATTGGATGTGAAAGAAGATGTCACGTACGAAGAGCATCCTATAAAGATTGTGGATAGGAAGGATCAAGTCCTACGCAGACGCGTCATTCCGTATGTCAAAGTCCAGTGGAGTAACCATACGGAGCGCGAAGCCACGTGGGAACTTGAGGAGCAAATGCAGGAGCTATATCCGCATCTCTTCCAGTAAGGTACGTCAGTTTCGAGGATGAAACTTTTTGTAAGGGGGTGGAATGTTATGCCCCGCACCCTCCGTAAGTAGATCAAAAGGCAAAGAAGGAATTAAACGGAAGTTAATGACAGTCAACGGGAATTAATGACGGTCAACCATAACAAATTATGAATTAAATAATAGGATTAATGATAATTAAATGAAGGAATAAATATTAGAAATTAATTTGTTTTTAAATTTTAGAATTAAATATTAGGATTTATCCTTTAAGGAAAATAGGAAAATAAGATATAATTTAGAAACATCAAACTTTACCCTGGCCATATAAAAAACCTGACCAACGTCAGTTTCCTCATTACGCAGAGAAAACTGACGCAGCCTCCTCTTCCCCTAAGCGACTCCATCAACCCTAGAGAAGAAGGCCTTGAATTTCCATTCAACTTCCATCCGTTCTTCAATCCGATCTCGAGTAATCAAAGGCAAGTAACTTTCTTATAAGTTCCTACGATTTGTGAAAGAAAACTGGCCTAGTTTGTTATCAAAATCGGATCACCATGCAGTAGTTTCGTTTTATGATTATTTGTTTATGATTTATGTGTTTGATTTGGATTTGGCTGTTATATGATAAAAACCGTTTCGTTGTTGTTGTCGCTTATGTGAAACCCTGCGAAATCCCCACCCCTTGAATCTCTTCTTGATATGATTTCGTAGTTGCGTGGGTTTGGGGAAAAGATGAGATTTTTTTTTGGGATTGAGAAAGTCGTATAATTGCGTTCTAGGCTTGAACCTTGGTACGATGTGCGTATAGCGTTTGAAACTATAGTTTAAGCATGAATGTTAGCCGGGATTTGGCTTGGATTGATTGGGGATGAAGTTTGGATCTTTGGTGTTTTTGGTTCTGCATACGTTGCAGAAAACGCAGAGAAACTTTGGAGAAACCGCAGACATCGATCGATCAATGTCAGAGATCGATGTCCCCAGAAGGACATCGATCGATCGATGTGCAGGTAGTCTGAGAGATCTATGTCCCCAGACGGACATCGATCGATCGATGTAGGTGCAGGTTGAGAGATCGATGTCCCCAGTTGGACATCGATCGATCGAAGTAGAGAGATCGATGTCCCCAGCAGGACATCGATCGATCGAAGTAGGGAATGAAGTCCAACATTTTGTGGGAAAGTAGAAGGAGAAAGAGAGAAGCTCGGGGAATTTTTGGGTGACCTTAGAGACTTCTTAAGAGCTGATTTAAGTTAGCCTAAGCCTCGGGAACATGACTTAGGACGGTGATACAATTTGGAGAGTTCGAAAGAGGTTTTCGAATCGTAGTTCAATGTATATGACTTAGAGGGGTTAGGAGATGAACGTATGAGGTGTTTGAGAGTGCGACGAAGAATTATTTGGGGATACTTGCCTTAGGTTATGAACTTTAGGATCAGGACTAAGTGTTGACGCGATGGACGAAGTCTAAGTTATGACGTGTAAGTTAGTGAGAGCTTGTGTGTTGCCGTACATGCGCATGTGTACATGAATGACTTATATGAATGTGAATTGCATGCAAGAATGAGAAATGAGAATGAAATGACGAGTCTTGCATCATGGCATGTGCATTTGCATATTGATTTGAAAAGAAAGGTGCTTCGGCACAGATTTCCGAAGGTGACCTGCAATGTTAACCGGGATGGAAATTTAAGCCGGGGTGCATTGCAGGGCACAAAAGGCTGTAACGTAAACCGGGATGGAAATATAAGCCGGGGCGCGTTACAGGGTATAAAGTTGTCTGTAATGCTGATCGGGATGGAAATATAAGCCGAGATGCATTACAGGGTATAAAGTTGGCTGTAACGTAAACCGGGATGGAAATATAAGCCGGGGCGCGTTACAGGGTATAAAGTTATGTGAAGTGACCGGACATTGTGACATGCATTGCATTGTTTTAAAAGAGAAAGTGTGCATGCATATGTGAATGTGTAGTGTAGTGCATATTTTGACATGCATCACGAGAGTCAAGGTGACATGAATGTAAGTAGCGTTTGATTGCCAATGAAGTGTTATTTGCGCGTAAATTGCTGTACTTGCTTGAATTACGTTACTCGCCTATGAATATTTGAAAGTTTACAAGACATGTGCCCCACGATTCCCTTGAATTACATATTACTCATGTCTTGCCATGTGTTGATCCCGTATGTCTTATAAGCGGGTTACTTGCTAGCGTTTTCGCTAAGGGTACTGCCTTTGTGTTACAGGAGAACCTGAGTATGACATGATTTTCATTGAGGACGACGGCGAGTGGGCAGAATGGGATGTTTAGACCTGATGGAGAGAATTGATTAGACAGTTTCTGTTATTTCTGTTTCTTATTTCATTTGAGGTTTTAGAGGGCTGTGACCATATACAGTTTTGATGTTCACATCGTCTTTTGACGTACTACATTGATGATTTAGATTATCGAGATATGTTTCCGCGCTTATTTCTCTTACGTCATCGATGATGTGTATTCGAGAGATGAGACGTCTTGTAGTCTTCTCAGTAAGCTACGACGGGTGTACCGATTCGGATTCCGCTGTTCGGGTCGGGGCGCTACAAGTTCACCTCTTGAACCTGCTGTACATTTGCGTCCGAAATCTCCAAGGGTGGAGGAGATATGCATACTGCTCCCTCTCCTATATTAGATTCCTCGGTATGGTTAGATAGTGTAGCAGAGCAGGATGTATCCATCTGCTGCTCACCCTGCTGCTCTTGAACATCCAATGTTGGCGGCACTAATAGTACGGGACTTAAATCTGCAGTCAACCGAGAAAAAATCTGCAATGTAGATGTTTCCGCAGTAGTCGCAAGATTCTGTGATTCCTTGGCAAGAATGGGTTGAGCTGTTGCCGCCTGTAGTGCTTCCCTGCCATCACCGTCCCCTGCCCCAACATCAACCAATTCCTGCTGTAGAGTCTCCTCAGAATGTGCATGTAATTCTGGAGTCTGGACCAGATGCTGATTAGGATTAGAATCTCCAACAGGTTGTTCTCCAGCCTCTTTCGGAATATTTCCTTTAGGAATCCAAACCTCACTCTTTCCTGCATTCTTCGTCGGATGCGCTGGGGCCTTCCCTTCTCCACAGGAACCCACTGAATGACCAAAACGACGGCATTTGCTGCAGTACCTAGGGAGATCTTCATACACAACTACTTGAAAGAAAGAATGCTCTCCACAATCTATAAATATCTTAGATGGTAAATCCATGGTGACATCCACTTCAACACAAAACCGCGCCACAGAGGGACGATGAAAACTTAAGGTAGCCGAGTCCATCTTTAACGGGGTACCAATCAACTTTGCAATCTCATATAACGTACGATAATCGTGGAGATGAATTGGAAGACCCTCAAGTGCCACCCACACTGGGACAATTGGGGTATCCAGACATGGATCAAAAGAAGGAGTCCATTTCGTGACCTTCATATCATATCCCTGGAAACACCAATGACGACGATAAAAGAATCGCATATAATCATCTTCGTTAATAAAGTTTAGCAGTACATGTCCCTCATCAAGGAATACCGTGATTACATACGATGTTGGAGACTCTCGGGTGCAGTATGCGTAAATACCTATTTAGCAATAAATAAATACAAGTTAATGGAATACAATGCCCTATTAAAAAAATGCCGTGGAAGTGTGCTTGTATTGTGGATGTTGATAGCCATTAGCTCCATTGTTGTCCAGCCAGCCATCGAACCACAATGAGTTAGGAGTGTGTGTAATACAATAAGATAATAAATAATCCAAAATGAATGTGCTCTATACGTACCAATGTTGTCCGTATACATGGTGAATACAGGCAACCAAATGAATAGTCAGCCATAACCAGCGTGCGGACCTCGAGCAATGCCAAGAGAGATACCTAGCCTCAAACTCAGCAAAAGATGCTATAGTTAACGAAGTAGCAGAGAAAAGTGTGTATCCAAAGCATGTTGTTAAAATAATAAAGCAATGACGTACCAATGTGTGTATATATATATATACATATATACACATGTACATATGTATGTGTGTGTGTGTGTATGCATGTATACACACACAAAAAGACACATGCACACGTGCACACATACATACATGTACATATATGCATACTTGTTTGTATATACATATATATATGTATAATTATTTATATACATATATATATGATATGTGTGTGTATGTTTGTGTGTATATATATATACACAAATACATGTACATGTATATACATGAGTGTGTTTGTGTATATATATGTGTGTGTGTGTATATATGCATATATACATATACTTACATACATAAATACACACACACACACACACATATATATACATTTCTTTTGCCAGAAATATATTGCATTTATTATGAAACCTCACTTATGGTGGAAGAATACCGTGGTACAATAAATCATGTCATCATACGAGAAAAGCAAATGTAAATCGGATAATATTGTCAATCTCCAAACATATATGATATACCACATTAAAACCTTGCCAAGAAAAACCATCCTTGTGCTATAAAACTTGGAGAAAGAAAAAACGTGCATATTTATATGTTTGGACCATTGTAGCGTGCAATATATCTCATCCGAATATATATAAGCCGAATATGTAATGTAGTCCGGTGCGAAGTGAAGGTATGCATAGGACATGTACAGCAACAGGAAGTAGAGCATAGCCAAGCGGAAAAGTAATCCACCCATGCTGATGTTCGCAAGCGTTGTGAATGGACAGCCACCACCAAAAACCTCAACTACATACAGTAGACCATCTATTATTTGGATTAACTGCCAGTCTACGTAGGTATATACTTTAACATCCAAATGCTCATGGTTTCTGAACAGTATTCCTCGTCCTGAAGTTCCTTTCAAGTATTTCACAATTTGTAACATAGTTTTCATATGTTTTGGTTGAAGTTTGTGCATGAACTGACTAACTACCTCGACTGTATAAGCAATATCATGCCTTATATGAGAGGAATAAATGAGCTTTCCCACCAATCTCTGTTATTGTTCTCGGTCTACCATCGGAGATCCTTCTTTAACCTGTAGTTTTTGATTGACCAGCATAGGTGTATCACTTGGCTTGCAATCCAGCAATCCTACTTTAGTCGATAGGTCCAGAGTATACTTCCTTTGCGATATAAATATTCCCCTCTCTGATTGAAGAGCTACGATTCCAAGGAAGTATTTAAGAGCTCCCAATTCTTTCATTTCAAACTCGGTGAACCAGTTTTTCTGAAGTTGCACCATTTCTTCTCTATCATTTCCTTTTATGATCGTATATCATCTACATATATAATTAGACATTTAACCATCTTACCCATTTTCTTGAGGAATAGAGTATGATCGACGTTACTCTGTTTATATCCAGTCTTCCTCATGACAAGTGCAAATCTTCCATTACATGGGTCGATGGTTTTACCTCGTAGAGAGTTCATCAAAGTATACAGACTTCATTCTTTCGAAACTCGTTTGAAAAACCCAGGGATGCCTCCATATAGACTTCTTCTTTTAGCTCTCCATGTAGAAAGACATTTTTACATCGAATTGGTACAATAGCCAATCCTTATTTGCTGACATTGAGAATAAAACTCGAGTAGTATCAATCTTTGCAACCGGAGCAAAAGTCTCTGAATAGTCAATCCAGTATGTCTGCGTGTACCCTTTAGCTACCAAGCTGTCCTTGTATCACTCAACCATTCCATCTGCTTTATACTTAACAGCGAATACGCACCGACATCCGATTGGTTTTTTTCCTTTGGACAAAGTACATTTCCCCCAAAAAAGTGCTACTTTTCTTCAATGCTTCGTTTTCAACCTCCATTGCCTCTCTCCACTCCTTCTTTCTGACTACCTCCTCAGATGTTCGTGGAAGGGATTCTACATGCAGGGATGTAACTAAGGCCTTTGCACTATCTGAAAGTGTCCCACTAGCCAGATTCATGGGGTATCTACAGGTCTGAGACGCACGGTTAGGTGAGTATCCCTTAGGTGGGACCCCTCTCTTCCTCCTTGGATGAAGAACCCATACATGTTGCTTGTCCACAATATCAGTATGTTCTATATTATGTAAAACCGAAAGTGGAGGTCGAAGTGTATTTCAGCAGAATGTGGCTCACTTACCTCTTGGGGAACATCCAATGAAGAAGGATCACTGGCAGGCTATGGTATTTCGATCATTCCTTTGTTAGAGGAGGCATGCTTGGTGGTGCCATCTTCTTGCCCTCGTTGGACAGTCTCTGACCTCTGTAGTCATTTGACCAATTGAATGGCTCACCTAGACTCTCCCCGTGAGCCTGAGTATGGTGGTCAAAGAAGAATTTAGTTTCAAGAAAGATACAATCCAGTGTGACATGGATTCATCGAGTGAATGAGTTATAACACCAGTATCCATTTTGATGAGTGGCGTAAGCTAACAAACACACATTTCTCATCGCAGGGATCAATTTTTAATCGTTCATGTCTAGATATAAGAATAAAGACAGTGCAACCGAATATTTGAGGTGGAAGGGTCATAATAGATGGGATATTCGATTGAGCTTCCATTGTTTGGAGTGGTGTTTATGGCAAAGAGTTTTTTTGTGTAACCGGTTTAGTAGGTACGCAGATGTAGCAATGGCTTCAGGCTGAAAGGTTTTAGGTACACATGACTTAATCATTATTGCCTGTGTCACCTTGAGAAGAAGGCAATTTTGTGTGTGTGTGTCTATATATATATATATATATATATATATATATATATATATATATATATATATATATATATATATATATATATCGCGGGATAAAAAATACCCTGGTGGCTCCCTGGAGGCGACACTAGCGATGCATGATCCTTCCACTCATCCTCGGCAATGGCCAGTGATCCTCCCCCTTCTCTTACGAAGTCATTTGCTGCGGTGGTCTCATCTTCATCTGTTGCATTTCCACAACATGATATCGGCCAGTACAAAGGGGCTTCAGCCATTTCTCAACAGTCGAGATTGACTCCTTGGCCATCCGTTTTCGACATGCCTTGGTAGAAACATTTTGGCGCCGTAGGGCAGCAATGACTGCCATCCGCTGAGCATTTGATCTCATTGGATTTGCAGGTAACGTTTCCATTAGATTGTTAGATGATAATCCTATCTTGATGAATTTCAATAAAAAGGATGACTACATGCGTTTCTTTTATCGTGGTATGTGGAGAACACTGGGATATGAAACGAGAGTCACAAAAAGGACGCCGGCTTTCAATCCTAAATTCGAAATTCCGGTGGTGCCGGTGTGGGTATCGCTCACGGGCTTATTGATCCACCTTCACGATCAGCGAGCCTTGTATGAGATCGTCCGTGCTATTGGGTGTCCAATTAAAGTCGATTCAGCAACTCGAGATTTTCTTCGACCAGCGGTGGCCCGAGTGTGTGTTGAAGTGGATGTTACTCACACCACAAAAAGAATTTCATTTACCGACGAAAACATCACCGACGAACCGTGGTTCGTCGGTGTTGCGTCGGTACTTTGCGACGCATTTGCGATACACTAATTTTCGTCGTTAATTGCGACGAAAATACGATGAAAAGCATTGTCGCTAGCAGAAAAGTAGTCAGATTAATACGTTCGTCGGTGTTTTGTCGGTGGTGCGTCGCTATTCTGTGTGTTTTATTCGTCGCTATGTAGTTTGTAGCCTTACGTCGCTATATCGTAGCTATTTTGTCGCTAAAATTCTAGAACAATGATAAAATAAATTCGTCGGTGAGTAGGTTCTTGGCGTTGTGTATCGTCGGTTTTTTTGTCGATGAAACCCGCGTGTCACAAACGTTTTGTTTTACTTTCCGTTCATATTCCAATTTGTCATTGTGTCGTCGCAGATTCGTCGAGGATTAAACACGTGTATTAATTAAGGAAAAAGAAAGCAGTGATTGGAAAAAAAAATTTATTAATTTAATAATAAAAATTTACATTATGAAACGAAAAATTAAAAAAAGAAATCTAAAAGAGAGGCACAGAGGGGCCGTTCACTCTTCGTCATCGGAAGAAAGAGTGGCTGCCACATTATCTGCGAACTCTCTGAGGAGGCGCTTCAGTTTAGAATATCTGAATTTCAACTTCCGCAGCCTTCTAGTCATGCTGTGCAGTTGTCTCGACTGCTGTTGCATGTTTGCTATCAGCATACAGTAGTCGATATCCTATTCCGGCATTTGTTCTTGAGCATCCTCTCGCGGTAGTGGGCCATACACAGATACGGAACTCTCCCACTCAAACGATGGTGGTTGGGGAGGAGGCCCTTGTGGAGGGGCACTGTTTGCCCCTCCACCACGCCTTGGGGTTCTTCTAAAACGACGTGGCATATTTTGATGTTTTATAACTTTGTATGTGTGTATATATATATGTGCGGATGTTTGGGTTATAAATAGGTAATTTTAGTGACGATATAGCGACGAACTTGCGACGCATTCTTCGACCGTTAACCAAGATCGGAATATGTGCGGGTGTGACGCTTCGTGCGAATTAGGGACGAAATGTGTGTGGGCGTGACGGTTCGATTGAATTAGCGACGCACTTAGCGACGAATTAGCGACGTAAACACGTTCTAATTAATTGTAACCGTTGGGAACTGAACGGACACTGCGGAATAGCGATGCATTAGCGACGCAACTTGAAATAGGTGTGAAGATAATATCGTAATATCGTACAGTGTAACCGTTGGGAACTGAACGGAATAGCGACGCACTAGCGATGCCGTAGCGACGAAACGCGTCGAATGGGGTGAAATGACGTCGTGCGTCGCTAGGGCGTCGGTAAAGCGTCGCTAAATTCCAATAAATTCGCGCATCTCGTCGTTGTATTAAGTTTCGCGGATAATAGGTTCTCGTCTCGTCGTTGTATTAAGTTTCGTCGATATGTTTAGTAGGTTCTCGTCTTTGTATTAAGTTTCGTCGGTATATAGTTGATGTTTAGTCGGTCAATTAGTCGTCTCAAATTTTTCTGAGCCATATTTCGTTTGTATTTTAGCGTCGTCAAAATTCGTAAGAGATTAAACACGTGTTTAAATTAAGAAAACGAAAGCGATGATTAGAAAAATAAAACTTCATTAATATAAAATTATAAATTACAAAATATACTAGGACAATAATGGAAAAACTAATCTAAATGAATAACGGAGAGGAGCCATTCACTGTTCGTCATCCGAACAGAGAGTAGCAACACTCTCTGCGCACGCCTTCAGGAGGCGTCTCAGCTGTGCAGCTTTGGATTTAATCCGCATCTGCCTTGTGTCCAGGTATTGGAGACGCTCATCCTGGTACATAATATGCTCCCTCAGGTCATCCACTGTTTTCCACAGTTCTTGTATTTCTTTATGGAGATCGCCAATTTGGCGATCCTGACGTGGCCCAAAAAGACTGGGTTCAGAGGACTCAGCCTGTGGGGGTGATTCTTGTGGTGGAGGAACCGCTGAAGAAGAGGGTTGTTGAATAGGCCGTCTTGCCGCTGAATGGCAACTACCACGTCGCGCTTGCGCTTTAGTACGAACCATATTTGGGTCTTTTTTTATGATTATAAAGGAGGTTGTTTTCTATGTAGTTGGGGGTCACGGTCCATCCTGTTTATATAGGGAATTCAGCGACGCCATAGCGACGAAATAGCGATGTACATGCATCGAAAGTGTAACAGTCGGGCTGTGCGGACACCGCCGAATAGCGACGACGTAGCGACGAACTCAGCGACGAAACACATCGTATGGTGTGAAGATACGTCGTGCGTCGCTGTGCGTCGCTAAGTCATCGGTGTTTGTGTTTGTTTCCGGGATTTGTGTTTCTTGGTCGTCCCTAAGTCGACGCTAAGTCGTCGGTATTTGTGTTTGTTTGTTTCCGGGATTCGTGTTTCATGGTCGTCGTTTATCGTCGCTATATCGTCGCTAATACGTCGGTAATATTGCAGGCTGAGAACCATAAAACGCAGCTTTCTTCTTCCACTCTTCTCCCATTCTTCTCCCATTTCAAACACAAAAATCATATCTTTTCTACAAAAATATAGAAGGAAGAAATCTTATTGTGTGAAATTTTGATGTTTTCCACCACCGAGAAAAGATAGCTGTTGTTATTTTGAAGGTATAGCGAGAAAATAGATCCGAGGAGGAGCGATAGAAAGTGGATGTACGAGAGAGTAAACAGCGGGGAGTGGAGTTTTAGATTTGTTGAAGGTCTCGAAGAATTTATGGATTTTGTGACGAGTAATGAAAGTGGAGCGCAGATTAGATGTCTGTGTAAGAAATGCAAGAACCGTAAATATATGCATCCGGGTGACGTGAGGGTTCACTTATTGAAACAAGGTTTCATGCACAATTACCATACATGGTACTGCCACGGAGAATATGAGGGGGCGTCTACATCTGCAACTGTACACGTCTTAGGGGGACCCGGTCAGGTTGATGCCGAAGAAATAGGCGAGGGATCTCACAACCCATACGTGCAGATGGTGCAAGACGTAGCCGCCGGCGCATTTACGGGAGACCAGTACTTACAAATGCAGGATCAGGATGAACAGCCTCGTGTATTCGTGGAGGAAGATCCGAACCCTCAAGCAAGACAGTTTTTTGAGATGCCGAACGCTGCCAACACGCCGCTGTATCCCGGTTACGGTAGTCACACACAGATGTCCATGATCGGTCGGATGACGAGCATGAAGACGGAGCACCGCATGACGGAGAGATTGTACGATGGGATGTGTCAGCTGATGAGGGAATCTCTTCCCGAAGGGAACACAATGGTCGACAGTTTTTATTCGACGAAGAAACAGCTGCAGGCGTTGGGACTGCCGGTTCAGAAGATCGATTGTTGTTCAGAGGGGTGCATCATATACTGGGGCATCGACGAGGATAAAGACAAGTGCAGGGTCTGTGGGACACGCAGGTGGAGAACGAATAAAAGAAACCGGAACGTGCCAAGAAAACAATTCTACTATTTACCTCTCGCCCCTAGACTGCAGAGGCTCTACGCATCTGGTGCCACAGCTAGCCAGATGAGGTGGCACACGGAGCACTACACGAAAGACGGTGAGATGTGCCATCCATCTGACGGCAAAGCTTGGAGGACGTTCGATGCGACACATCCGGGTTTTTCGTCGGAGACAAGGAACGTTAGGTTGGGTTTATGCACCGACGGGTTCAACCCGTTCGGACAGTCGGGAGAGCAGTATTCGTCGTGGCCTGTAATCGTGACGCCGTACAATCTACCACCTTGGATGGGCATGAAGAAGCCGTACATGTTCTTGACTGTGATCGCACCGGGGCCTAGGAATCCGAAACAAAAGATCGACCTGTACCTGCAGCCATTGATACATGAGCTGAAGTGGTTGTGGGAGTTTGACGTGGAGACGTTCGATGTATCGACCAAACAAAACTTCCAGCTACGCACTGCGCTGATGTGGACCATCAGCGACTTCTCGGCTTATTCTATGTTGTCGGGTTGGAGCACATCGGGGAAATACGCTTGCCCTTGCTGCATGAAGCAAGCGAAGACGATGTCCTTGAAACATGGACGTAAGATTTGCTGGTTCGACACCCATAGGAAGTTCCTGCCCAGACGTCATTTGTACAGAAAGAACATGACGTCGTTCATGCCTGGCATTGTCGAGAAGGACATGAAGCCCGAGCTTCTCACGGGAACGGAGGTGTTGGAGGAGATAGACAGTTGTGGATTCGTGGGGGTCGCTGATGATCCGGACGGCAGCCACAACGCAGACCTGGCCCGTTACTGTATCGGGTGGAAGAAGAGAAGCATATTTTGGGAGCTTCCGTATTAGAAGAGCAATATGATCCGACACAACCTGGATGTCATGCACATTGAGAAGAACGTGTTTGACAACATTTTCAATACGGTGCTGAATGTGCCTGGAAAAACGAAAGACAATTTGAAGGCACGACTTGATATGCGCGACCTGAATATGCGACCGGAGCTGCATCCCGTTGGCACATCCTACATGCCGAAGTCCTCTTACACGCTGAATGCGGAGCAGGTCAGTGCGTTGTTAGCGTGGCTGGGGACGGCTAGATTTCCTGACGGCCATGTTTTGAACCTGTCTAAGAACATCGACGTGAATAAACGCGGTTTGCACGGGATGAAGAGCCACGACTGTCACGTGTTCATGCAACGGTTGATGCCCATTGCATTCCGCGAGCTGCTTCCAACCAATGTATGGGAAGCACTTACCGAGATGAGTCTCTTCTTCAGATGTCTTACATCCACGAGACTCAGGGCGGATGATATGTCAAGGCTGGAGGGCGAAATCCCATTGATCATTTGCAAGCTGGAAACTGTATTCCCTCCGGCCTTCTTTGATTCAATGGAACACCTGCCAGTTCATCTACCATACGAGGCACGCGTTGGTGGTCCTGTTCAGTACAGGTGGATGTATCCGTTCGAGAGGTACTCTTATTTATTACGTGACGTTCTTATGTGTCTAAGCGCAAGCATTTGAATAGATATTCCCTATATGAATAGATATCTCAGGCATTTGAAGCTGAACATCAAGAACAAGGCGAAAGTCGAGGCCTCGATGTGCAATGCCTACCTGACGGAGGAAGCCTCGACCTTCGTGTCTCATTACTTCGATCCAGATGTCCCGTCGAGGTGCAGAGATGTTCCCTGGAACGATGACGGCATTTCCAGATCCGGTGTCCTCCCGATATTCACACATCCGATCAGATTTCACGGACAGAGAAAGGAAATGATATTGCGGGACAGCGAGCTAAAGATTGCTCATTCTTATGTTCTGCGCAACTGCCGTCAAGTCGACCGTTTCCAGAGGTATAAACGATATCCAATTTTAATTTGTAAATACCTTGAGCTACTCTATCCATTATATTACAAAGATATACAGGGTACTCATTCGTAATTTGCTTCATCTTGTTCGTTGATTTATTGCAACACCGTTCACCGGGTATATCGAGCGAAGCAATAAACAATGAGTTAGATGCCAAGTTTGCTGATTGGTTCAGGTGGCATGTAAGTTTACATGTTTGTCGGTTACGTATATGTCATGTGATACGCATTTGTTGCCCCGCTGATGTATACTTACTTGTCGTTTTACAGGCGAGCAAAGGTCATCTGGCTGACGATGAGTATGGTTACATTCTGACACCAGTAGCCGAGGGTCCATTGAACAGAGTCACGCGCCACGATATGTGTTTTGTCAACGGTTATAGATTCCACACAGTCTCCTATGCCAGCCAAAAATCGTCGGAGAACAGCGGAGTGTGTGTCAAGCAGTATGACAATAGCCCGGACGAGGATGACTTCTATGGCTACCTTACTGACATCATTGAGCTCGAATATCCCGCATTGCCTATAAAGCGGGTGGTGCTATTCAAATGCGAATGGAATAACGACGACACATGAAATCTTTCGTCGCAAATTTGAAATAACGACGACACATGAAATGGCGACGCCACAGTAATAGCGACGGACTTTCGTCGCTAGTGCGTCGCAAAATTTTCGACTAAAAACTGAAAACCATTCTCTTCTTCCCCATTTCTTCCCCCCGCCTCTTCTTCCAACCCCCACGGCGAAATCCCCTCTCCTCCCCCGGCGAAATCTCCATTTCTTCTCCGGTGACCTCCCTTCTCCGGTTAGTTTTTCTTCCTATTTCGTTTTTAATGATTTTAATTAGTTATATTTCGTTTTTAATGTTTTTAATGATTTCTTCCCCATTTCTCTCGTTAGTTATATCGGATGTGGGCAAGGGTGGGCTGTGGCGGGGGTGTTTGTTGGCGGGGGTGGTGGCTGTGGGCAGAGTTGCGGGCTGTGGTTGAGCTCGGGGTGCGGCTGGGGTGTGGCGGGGGTGCGGGGTGGGGCTGTGGGGTGGTGCTGGGTGTGGTGGCGGTGTAGGTTGGGTGGCTTGTGGGGTGGGGCTGGGTGCGGCGGGGGTGCGGGAGTGGGGCTGTGGGGTGGACCTGGGTGTGGCGGGGGTCCGGGCTGGGTGGCTTGTGGGGTGGGGCTGGGTGTGGAGGGGATGGCTGTTGGCTGTTGACGCAGGTGGGTTGGCGCCGCGGGGGGTGGCTGTTGGCACGGGTGGGGCGGGGGGTGGCTGTTGGCGGTGGGTGGGGCGGGGGGTGCCTGTTGGCAGAAGTGGGCGGGGCGGGGGTGGCTGTTGGCGGGAGTGGGCTGTGTGCGGGGTGGGCTGTTGGCGGGAGTGGGTGGAGCAGGCGGTGGCTGTTGGTGACTAGGGTGTGTATGCACCAAAATTGTTGTTAAGGTTGAATTAGTAGAAATGTGGTGTGCTTGGCCAATGAATGATGCATGTACAAACTGTTTTGTAAGAGGTTTCCATATGATTTTCGGTATGATACTAGTTCGGAGTGTTTACTAAGCTCGAGAGCTGGACATACATTTGTCTTTGGAGAGGCCATTAAGGCCGGGAAACCTCCGATAAACGAATAGGTCATGCCGAAATTTTCAAAATTATTAATATCTTGCATTAAATGTATGCAAACACTTGTCATTTTTTGGACATCTTATTTGTCTGGCCAACCGGTGTCCTAAACTCGTTGAATGTGCCTTTTAAATTTTTCACCCTTGCAGATCTGATGGCTAGTGAGGGTTTACCGACTCGATCTACACATGACATCTCAGGAGAGTTTAATATGTTCCTCTCTCAGCATGAGCAGCTTGGGTCGGTTTCGACCGCAGCTCTTGCTGCGGACGCAGACCTTTTAGGGTCTGCCGAGAGGTCCGCACCC
>AP025060.1:6688532-6960855 GCA_036186865.1 Eustoma russellianum
GGGGGAGTGGCCAGCCTCCTACGATCTCTTCTACAAGACGCATCGGAAGAAAGCCTCCGACGGAATGGAGGACTGGATCACGGCGAAGGCCCGCGATATCAGTGTAAGTAGACTACGATATCATTTGTTTTTTCCTTAGTTTATTTTATTGCTAAACCCTAAACCCGAACAATTCTTATTCTCATTTCAGGACGAGTACAACAGACTACTCGCACTTAGGGGAGAAGAGGCCGACAAGGACCGCGCTTATTGGATGCGGTTCGGACCGTCGGCCCTCAGAATAAGAAGAAGAGGGAGGTGTACGGGGCCGGATCAGCAGCGCCGCGATTCTTTCCCGAAGTTCTGCATGCAGGTGCTTCCTCTGAGGCCAGCACCTCCGCGCCTTCTACGGCCCCAGAGAGTCTTTCGCGCCTGGAATCAGAGCATGCGGCGCTGCAGCATGAGGTGGAGACCATCAGGGCGCAGCATGAGGAGAGCGTACGAGCACTACGGTCGCAGCTGACTCAGACCCAGCAGGAGCTGCAGCAGTCGCTTCTGCAGGCGCTTCAGCAGGTGGTTGAGCATGCGCAGCAGCAGACGATGCAGGTGCAGCAGCAGACGATGCAGGTGCAGCAGCAGGCGAACCAGCAAATCTCGCAGCTATCGCATCTCATCATCTGTATGATTTCCAGCTCCCCGCAGCCTCAGCCTCCCCCTGATGGTCACTCTTCTCGCATGATCCCCCTCCATCTTCCTCTGCATAGTATTTCATTTTTTGATTTTTCGTACAGTCTATTTTGTTTATTGTATTGACATATTCTTTGTACTTTTATATTTTATATGACATTTATACGGATTTTATTTCGTTTGTGTTATTTACGAACTTCAATACGCAAGTACTGTATTTCGGTATAACATTCATACAAATGATTTAATATACAAAATAAAATATATTATAAAAATTAAATAATAATAAAAACTATTTAATTAATAATATATTGTATTATTTATAAATTAAAAATATTTAATATTAAATTAATATTAAATATTAAATTAAAAAATAGCGACGAACCTGCGACGAAAACAAAATGTCGCAGACCGGAAATAAAAAAATCAAAAATTTAAAAATAGCGACAAAAAAATATACCGACGAAACTTTGCGACGAAATAATATGTCGCAGAAAGGAAATAAAAAAATAAAAAATTATAAAATAGCGACGAAAAAATACACCGACGAAACAACGACGGCAATAACTGGTCGCAGAACTGACAGATTTTCGTCGCAACTGTGCGACGAAACACCGACGAAATTTTTCCGTCCCAATATAGCGACGCTTCACCGACGAAATTCACTTTGCGACAAGCCGTATGGCGACCTACTTTTTTCGTCGCTATTTCGTCGTTGTATGTCTATAGCGACGAAATAGCGACGATTTTTGTCTGTCGCTATATGTCTTTTGTTTGTGGGAATATTTGGAATTATTATTGGCGTGTTTTGGCATTTCAGCCTTTTTAATCCAAGTGATCCTTAATCATATACAGAGTACTCGATTCTCAATCCTCATAAATGGGGTTCCTTATGGTTTCTTTCGGACTTATAGAGGGGCCAAACAAGGTGATCCTTTATCGCCGTTGCCTTTTGTACTATCTTCGGAGGGATTCAGTCGAGGATTAAAGGCTCATGTAGCGTTGGGTAGATTGCTACCATTTCGGTTGAGTCACATGCCCTTTCACATTACACATCTTGCATATGCTGATGATTTATTGGTTTTTTTGCATGTCTCTGTTCGTACTTTAAGAGAATTTAAGGAATTTCTTACTTGGTACGAGACAGCTTCCAGGCAAAAGGTAAACTATCACAAGAGCTAATTTGTTTCTTCTTCCAATACTACACTGCTGCGTCGGTAAAGATTTGAGCATATCCTACAAATGAGCTCATTTGGTTTGCCCTTTAGCTATCTTGGGTCTACCTTGCATAAAGCTATTAGTCGTGCGCGTTATTGCACTACTCTTTTGCAGCATATTGACACTCGTTTACATGCTGGCACAACAACCTGCTCTCCCAAGAAGGGCGATTGGTACTATTGCGATATGTTATCTCTTCCTTTCTGTTACATATTATGGTAGCTGGTGGACTGCCACAATCGGTGATTAGAGTCATTGAAAGGAAGATGTCTCATTTTCATTAGGGCCACAAACGGCATTGGGTTTAATGGTCAACTATTCAAACGCCTTGTTCGGAAGGCATTTTGAGACTTAGGGATATTCGTGCTCTACAGGATGCATATGGTTGTCATATTTGGTGGCATTATCATCAAAATACTACTCTATGCAGTCGATATCTTCATGCCAAGTATGGTCCTCGGGGGGACTTTCGTCTGTGCCTTTTCTAACTCTCCTATATAGAAACTTATTTGTTGTTACCACGTAATTTGTCATTCACACAGTCAACATGATGGTTCCCTATTGACATGGACACCTACTTCTTATGGAATTTTTTCCTTGAATTCGGCGTATGAGGTTTGTCGGCGACCACATCCTAATATCCTCTTTGCACAATTTATTTGGCATAAGCACCACCGTCCAGTTATAAGCTGTATCGTAAGGCACTTATATCATTGAGCCCTACCATTGGAGGATTATTTACGTAAATTCTTAGTGACTATGCCTACACAATGTCCTTTTTGTAAACTGGCATCTGCGGAGGTGGCTCACTTATTTCTCCACTGTCCATGTATCCGTCCCATTTGGTTATATTTTGAGTCTTCTTTGGATGGCATCTCCTCCGCATCAATGCGATTATGGCCTTATTTATTGGCTTTGCGGTTCCGTGCTTCATCCAATACTCTTCTTGGAGTGTTGCAGATTTCGATTCCGGGTATTATTGTCTTCACTGTATGGCGCACTTATACATCTCTTTCTTGTACAACAAAATCGATAATGGCAGTTATACGTTTGGATATTTATTTATGGGCCAAAACACTTGATGGCACTAAACTTGCGTCAGGATTTCGATCAGTGCAGCATTTGGGGCTTTTACCAACACTTCGCATCAAGTGCACTCAGGTTGTAAGATGGTTAGTTCCTCCTACTGGTCGATTGAAACTTAATACTGATACAGCAGTAGGAAGGCATTTTGCAACTGTAGGTACGATTTTACGCGACTCTTCAGGTGCATGTGTTGGGGCACTCTCCTTTTGTTTGCCATTGAGCTCTCCATTTCTCATGGAAACTCAGGCTTCTTTATTTGGCCTACTCTTTTAATTGCCAGTTTATCCCCACATTATTTTGGAGGCAGACTGTCAGCTACTATCTCGGGTCCTATCCGAGTCCACCCACGTGGCAGCTAATTTTCATTTACACTTCTTACAATCTTTGCTCATGCAAACTCAGACAGTCATTCAGCATACAGTTCGTGAGACAAATATGGCAGTCCATTATTTTGCACAACATGGCTTGCAGACCCCTTAGATAGGTTATTATACTCGGCACACTCTACCCCCTTTGGTTCGCAGCTGCATCACACTTGATGTTACTACGGGAATCTTCGTCATGCTTGACAATGTACATATGTATACATGCATGTGTTTGTATATACATACATACATACATACATACATACATACATATACATACATATATATATATATATATATCTATGTGTGTGTGTATATATATGTGTGTGTCTCTTATATTATGATTAAATTGTTTTATTTTATCATAAATGATTCAAATTTTGAGTATGCAAATATCTCCAGACACATGGATATTCAGGGAATGAGTATGCACAAAACTTTTCTTGTCCACTAGACACATTTTTATTTTATCCCATCTTTGTCTGTGAGTAATGGCGGAGGTATATTAGAAAAAGATAGTATCAGGGAAAAAAAACCTCTCTCGTCTGTACAAGTGACAAAATTAAAGAAAAGAAAAAAAGGAAAACATTTGTTAGGTCCTAAAGAGTTTATAGTGGATGAATACACTATTATTAATTTTGCAACTGCTTTCTTACAGTTAAAAATTTTAAGTAACATTGCAATAAATTTATAATAACAGGGAGGAGATGCAGATTGGACAAGTTTTATAGTTGTTGCTGTAGCGCCAAGTTCCCGAGCCTTAACATAGTCTACTACGAGAACTACAAGGCGTCATACAAACTTATCACAGGTCAGAAATCGCGTAGAAATTTTTTGCGGAAACAATAATTAAAATTCAAATTCAATTTATAAATAATCACAATACGGAAATAAATAAAATTATAGGGCTGACGAAACTCAATACATCACAAAGATTTCTAAAAGCCTGACATAAAAGAAATAAATCTCGTAATCCATCAAATGTTCCTAAATGTCTCGCAAAACTTCACTCTCCCGAGCTAACATCTTCTGACTCGTCCTCCACGAAATTGTAGTCAAACTCTGGCTCACTTGTGGAAACAATGGTAGTAGGGGGTGAGTGTTTGCGAAATCACCTGTTGGTTACCTGTCTTTTTTCAGAAAGAAACCATACTTACAATAAATAGACATACACAAAAGGCAAGTAGCACATAACGAGTATACAACAATGATATATACAAATAACCACATAATCCAAGTAACAGCACGTAGGCACAGAGTAAATAAATGTGTAAAGTAAGTCAATCCACACAATAATGCGCAGCTTCATGATGTATGCCCCTACTTCTATGTGTCATACGCAACAAGGTCATGTCATGCGATATGTCCATATCTCTACCGTGTAATGGGGTTGTTGGGTGCTACTGTAGCTCTTCCACTACAGTTCACCGTTCTGGAGTACTACTGTAGCTCTTCCACAATAGTATATCCTAGAATTCCTGAGGGCTACTGTAGCTCTTCCACTACAGTCCACCATGAGTGATGCTGTAGCTCTTCCACTACAGCTCACTATTTCTTTTTTTTCTTTTTTTCCTATTTTCTGGGTGCTACTATAGCTCTTGACTACAGCCCACCACCACACGCCTCTTAGGTCAAATGCAATGCACATGCCATGAATGCAATGTAAATTTCACTTTTCGGTCTTTAGTTGTGTCATTCATACTTTTTTCCATATTTTCCACATTTTTCGACATTCATTTTCTACTTTCTGAATTTATTTCTCATCCAATTCCTTTATTTTAATTATTTGGAATGTCATGAAAATATTTCTTGCCATTACTTATATTTTTTCTAGCTTATTTTAATTTTTTCTTGTCTTTATACTATTTTTTCCAATTTTTTTCCTTATTATTTGCTATTTATTATATTTAATTAAATTAATTATAAATTCATAAATTTAATGAAAAAATTTACTTTCACCATTTAATATTTTCTAGAATTAATTATTAATTTTTTGGAATTTATTTATTTTTTCTTGAATTTTAAACTAATTATAATTAATTATTTATTGTTTATTTATTTTTAGAAAGTAAAATATTTTTTAAAATTGCAGGTTAGCCCATCTGCTCACTCCTGCAAACTGGGTCAGCAATCCGGCTGACCTGGATTTTCTTCTGCTTTTGTTTTTTTAATTAAATCCTACTTTCTTCTAACCTCAATAAAATCTTCGTTTTAACTCCGAATTGACGCGAACCAATTTCATTTGACTCCATCTATTGCAACTCATCTATTGCCTTAAATACGTCAGCACGTGTTATGCACGCGCCGTTAGGGGCTGTGCGTGAGCCCAAGCGCCTCCCATAAACGCACGCGTACTGTAGACCCGTATTTTGATTTCTAGTCCAATTCCAACCTAATTTCTAGGCTATGTGACATATTCCTATGGCTATTTGTTATGCCCCGCACCCTCTGTAAAATAGATAAAAGATAAATGGAAAATTAAATAGGATGAAGACAATTAATAACAATGAATTAAGAATTAAGTATTAGAATTCATTGGAATTTATTGAAAGGATTAAATATAGAATTAAGTAACATTTAATTTTAGAATTAAATATTAGGATTTAAATTATCTAAGATAAATGAGATAATATGATATGATTTAGAAACTCCAAATTTCTCCCTTCCCATATTAAACTGACAGAACGTTAGTTTTCCTCAAAGAAAAACCGACGCCCTTGCTTCTCTCAGTAGGCGATTTTCTCCTTTGGAAACCCGAGGGAAGATTCTTCAAGATCCTCAATCCAATCCTCTTCGGTTCTTCGATTCTTCTTCGAGTAATCACAGGCAAGTAATCTACTTATGAGTTCCTACGTTTTGTGAACAAAAAAGTCCTATTTTTGATATCAAAATTGGATCACCATGCAGTAGTTTCTTTCCGTGAATCTATATGTGACTTATGTGTTTTGGTTTTGAGATTTGGCCATTATATGTTGTAAAATCGTTCGTGGTTGTTGTTGTTTATGTGAGATCATGTAAATCCCAATCCCATAAACCCCACTTTGTTGATGATTGCGGTTGAAGGGAAGGGAGAGTGAAAGGATTAGATTTTGGGTTTGATTTGATGAATACTTGGAGTGCTAGGCTGGAATCCGTGAATCGTATGTTAAAGGTGTTGTCTTGGGTGAATTCAGGATGAATTTTTAGTGAGGAATAGGCTTGGAATGGTTTGGAAGGAAGTTGGGATCGAATTGGGGGTTATTTCTGCAGTTTCGGCAGAAAACTGCAGAATGGAGTTCTGGGAACGAGGACGTCGATCGATCGACGTCAGGGTATGACGTACGTCGATCGATCGACGTATAGTAAGTGAGGGGCTGACGTGTTTCAGATGTACGTGGATCGATCGACGTAGGACGAGTGAGAGATCAACGTGCCTCAGATGGACATCGATCGATCGACGTAGATTGAGTGAGAGGTCGACGTGTCTCAGATGGACGTCGATCGATTGACGTCAGGGTATGACGTACGTCGATCGATCGAATATGACGTCCACCTGTTTTGTGGAAAATTAAGGGAAGAAAGAGGGAAGGTAGGGGATCCTTTGGGGTGACCTCAGTGACTTCTTAGGACCTGATTGAGGCTAGTTTAAGGCTTAGGAACACGACTTAGGATGGTGAATCAATGGGGGAGACTTTGTAATGCATTTGAATCGGACTTTAAGGTGTATGACCTAAGGGGTTAAGAATGAACGTTTGAAGCTTCGATAGGGTTCAAGTGGAACATGTGAGAAGAGTTACTTCATTCCTCGTATCTTTAGTGTGAAAGCTTATGTGAGGTAGGTTTAAGCTTGTGAAGATACGATGCAAGTGAGAATGTGATTTGAAGTATGTGATTGAAGAACGTGATTGATATGTGAACACGCATTCTTGCATCATGGCACTTGCATTTGCATTATGATTTGATAAGAGCTGTGCCTCGGCACAGGGTATAAAGTTTGCGAAATGAGCTATGATGCGTTACATGGTATAAAGACAAGCTGTAACCATCACAGGGTATAAAACGAGCTGTAATGTGTCATAGGGTATAAAGACAAGCTGTGGCACATTACAGGGTATAAAGTTGAGTTGTGGTGCGTCACAGGGTAAAAAGGCAAGCTGTGGCCCATCACAGGGTATAAAGTTATGTGACCGGACATTATGACATGCATTGCACTGTTTTGAAAAGAATTACATCAGCATTTGTGACTGTGTAGTGTAGTGCATATTTTGTCATGCATCACGCGAGTCCTTACGGTATGATTGAATTGTAACTTGATTGTCATTGAACTGTTGAATGTTATGAATTACTGTTTTTGTTCTGTTATGCTACTAATCTATATTCTTGAAGTTATACAAGACATGTGCCCCATCACCCTTGATTTAAATATTACTCATGTCTTGCCATGCGTTGATCCCGTATGTCTTATAAGCGGGTTACTTGCTAGCGTTTTTCGCTAAGAGTACTACCTTTGTTTTGCAGATGAGCCTAGTTACGACATGATTTTCATAGAAGACGACGGCAAGTGGGCTGAATGGGATGTTTAGAGCTTATTTTGGGATTTGTTTAGATATTTCTTATTACCTTAGCTTCCATTCGTACATTGAGGATGTAGATGGCTGCGTCCATAAACAGTTTTAATTACTTATGTTTTTGGGAATTCAGAGTTAAGGGTTTTAGACTTTATTTTATGCATGTTTCCGCGCTTATTTCTCTTACGTCATTGATGATGTGTATTCGAGAGATGAGACCTCTTGTAGTCTTCTCAGTAAGCTACGACGGGTGCACCTGTTCGGATCCGCTGACCAGATCGGGGCGCTACAGGTGGTATCAGAGCCTAGGCTTCGGATCTACATTGGAGACCTAGGTTATGTCATGTAGAGTCTTAATCTATGATTTCGACCCTAAGTTGATCCATAGGTCTAAGTACTTGATCTTGGATACAAGATGACTTGATTTGGGTGTGTGCGAGCGCGATAAAATTTAATCAATAAGCGTTATTTTTCTTTTAGTTTTTGAGTTCCGTTCTGTACAACGCATAAGGGCTTTCAGTATTATCTTTGGAATGACTGAATGCTAATAAGCGTTGATTTTGCAGACAATGCCTCCCAGAAGAGACAACCAAGGAAACGGTGACAATGGGAACGAGAACCCTCCATCACCACAAGTTATGGTACCCCAAGCACTAATAGACACTATCACAGTGATAGCACAAGGAGTTGTTTAACAGCAACAGCAACAACAGCAGCCTCCTCCTCCAACACCGCCTGAACATGGCATAAGGTACTACATTGGGGAGATGCGAAAGATGCATGCCCCAACTTTTGAGGGGACCACCGATCCAGAGGTAGCAGGATTCTGGCTGGACGAGGTAGAAAAATGCTTCAGGCTGGTACAAGTGCCTGAAGAACTTAAGGTGGATGTGGCCACGCCCTTGCTGAGTGGCCGGGCTAACGCTTGGTGGAATGGTATACTACCTAAGATGACTCCCCCCATCTTGTGGAGACAATTTGTTGAGGCCTACAAAGATTACTACGTACCTGAGACTGCCATTTTAGAGAAGATGAGACAGTTTGACAAATTGGAGCAAGAAAGAATGTCCATTTCAGATTATGCTGACAGGTTCCACGCCTTGGGAAAGTTCACGCCCATGGTATTGGAAAACAATCGGATGAAGATGCTCAAGTTTGAGCAAGGATTGAACCCCCACATTCGGACAGCTATAGCGGGGTCTAGTCTGAAGATGTTTGAAGAGATGTTGGATGCTTGTTGCCGTGTGGAGAGTGACATGCGCAGGTCGCAGCCTAGAGAGGCTCGTGACGATACCAGTAAGAGACCAAGGGATGACAGAAGTGGAGGTAGACCCGGACGTTGGGTCAAGATTCCTAGAAAAGGACAGACGAGTCAGATTCAGAGGGCACCACAGCAGAATCAGCCTGATCGTCAGGCACCCGGAGTGTGCCCACATTGTCAGAAAAGTCATGTTGGATAATGTTGGAAGAAGACCGGAGCGTGCTTTAAGTGTGGTAAGACAGGTCACAGGATAAAGGATTGTCCCGAGTGGAAGCATAAACCACAGGAAGACGCCGGGCCATCACAGTAGCAGAGAGCTAGGCCCAGGACTAATGCCAGAGTCCATGCAATGACGGACGCCGAAGTGCAAGAAAACACGGACGTTGTGACAGGTACGATTTAAGTTAAATCTTAGTTGTTTAAGTTGAATATTAGTCGTTTAAGTTGAAATTACATGTACTATACGTGAAAACCTATATGTGTTACACTCTTTGTGTTTAGGTGCGATTCTAGTTAATAAAGTACCTGCGAACGTATTGTTTGATAAAGTGATTCGTCAAAGGACTCGACTGTCTACCCGAATGGCTTGAAACCCCCTTCAGGGTGCAGGCAGCTGGCGAACAAGTACTGGTTTCACACCACCAGTACAATGACTGTGAAGTGGAGCTGGATGGGAAGGTGTTTCCCGTGATATTGGTCCCAATTACGATGAGGGATTTGGATGTGATTTTGGGCATGGATTGGCTGACTAAGCATCATGCCAACATCGACTGTAGACGTAAACAAGTGACAATTAAAGATCCCGAAATGAATGAAGTAACCGTTCCAGGGAACGTCAAACTAACCAAAGCCCCGAAGAAGATATATTTGACGGCGATTAAGGCTTTCAAGGCTTTGAAGAAAGGAGCAGAGGGACTTATGGTGTATACTTTAGACACGAAGCAAGAAGTTTCCTCCATAGATCAAATTCTGGTAATCAATGAATTTAAGGACGTGTTTCCGGATGATTTTTCGGGAATTCCGCCATCAAGAGAAGTGGAGTTTGAGATCAACTTGATCCCCGAAGCCGAGCCTATATCTAAGGCACCCTACAGAATGGCTCCAGCTGAACTTAAGGAGCTAAAGGGACAACTTCAGGAGTTGTTAGATAAGAAGTTGATTCGTCCCAGTGTGTCACTGTGGGGAGCTCCAGTACTGTTTGTGAAGAAGAAAGATGGCAGCATGCGGTTGTGCATTGACTACCGCGAGTTGAACAAAATCACCATTAAGAATAAATATCCTCTGCCAAGGATTGAGGACTTATTTGACCAATTGAAAGGTGCACGATTGTTCTCAAAGATTGACCTTTGCTAGGGGTATCATCAGTTGCTCGTGAAAGCAGGTGACGTCCCTAAAACAGCTTTCCGGGCTCGATATGGGCATTATGAGTTTTTGGTGATGCCTTTTAGATTGACTAATGTCCCAGCAGCCTTTATGGACTTGATGAACATCGTGTTCTGAGAACAGCTAGATCAATTCGTTGTGGTGTTCATCGATGATATCTTGGTTTACTCCCCTGATGAACAGTCCCATGCAGAACACCTAAGAGTGGCGTTGGAAATTTTGTGGCAGCAGAAGCTTTATGCCAAATTCAGCAACTGTGAATTCTGGCTAAGAAGTGTAGCCTTTCTCGGTCATGTGATTTCAGAGGATGGAATCTCTGTGGATCCTAAGAAGATAGAAGTTATTACTGAATGGCCAAGACCTACAAACATGACTGAAGTAAGAAGCTTCCTAGGCTTGGCAGGCTACTATAGGAAGTTTGTTGAGGGATTCTCAACAATAGCAGTTCCATTGAGTCGACTTACACAGAAGAAGACTAAGTTTGAATGGACTGCTGAATGCGAACAGAGCTTTTCTGAGCTCAAGAAGAGATTGACCACTGCCCCGGTGTTGGCGCAACCCTCCGGCACCGACGGTTTCGTGATCTATAGTGATGCGTCCAAGAAAAGACTAGGTATGTACATCATTACAACTAATGCATTGTATATACATATACCAGTCTTAAACTAACTTTCTGTTTATAGGTTGTGTCTTGATGCAAAATGGACAAGTCATTTCGTACGCGTCGAGACAGTTGAAACCATATGAGCAGAACTACCCGACGCATGACTTGGAGCTCGTAGCTGTGGTATTTGCTCTTAAGATCTGGAGGCACTATCTGTATGGTGAGAAGTGTGACGTGTTCACGGATCATAAGAGCCTGAAATATCTGTTCTCACAGAAAGAGCTGAATATGAGGCAAAGGAGATGGTTGGAACTACTTAAGGACTATGATTTAATCATTAATTACCACCCTGGGAAAGCTAACAGAGCGGCAGACGCATTGAGCAGAAAGTCTAGCCATGCAAGACAGTCTCCGTTGGAACGAGAGATCGAGGAGTTTGGTCTCAATGTGGTGGATTCGGTAGCGAATGTTCTTACAGCTCTGTCTATCAGCCCAGACTTGGTAGACAGAATTAGAGGAGCACAGTATGAAGATGTATCACTGAAAGGAATTCGCGACAAATTGCTTATGGGGCCAGTAAAAGATTTCCAATTGCGAGGAGATGGAAGTTTATGGTTCCAGAATCGGTTATATGTACCAGATAATGATGAACTTCGAAGGGAATTACTTCGCGAAGCGCATAACTCGAGAATGTCTATCAACCCTGAGAGCACGAAAATATACAAGGACCTCAAAAGAAATTATTGGTGGATAGGAATGAAAAGGACTATCGCGGAGTATGTCAAGAAATGTTTAGTATGCCAACAAGTTAAAGCAGAACACCAACGACCTGGTGGTTTGATGATGCCACTCGAAATTCCTGAATGGAAATGGGAACACGTGACAATGGACTTCGTGATGGGGTTACCCAAAACCAGAAGTGGGAATGAGATGATTTGGGTAATTGTGGACCGCTTGACAAAGACAGCTCATTTCATAGCTATGCCACATGGTACCTCTTATGAGAAATTGTCCAACCTATATGTGGATAACATTGTGAGCTTGCATAGAGTCCCCGTCAGTATTGTATCGGACCGTGATCCTAAATTTACTTCTAAGTTCTGGAGGGCATATCAGAAAGCGATGGGTACCAAGCTAAGGATGAGTACCGCCTATCATCTTCAGACAGATGGACAGTCGGAGAGGACAATCCAGACTTTAGAGGACATGTTGAGAGCTTGTGTTTTGGATTTTAAAGGAAACTGGGATAGCATACTAAAGCTGATGGAGTTCTCATACAATAACAGCTATCACAGTGCAAATGCCATGGCACCGTTTGAGGCTCTACACGGACGCAAGTGCAGGTCCCCGGTTTGTTGGGACGAGGTTGGAGAAAGAACGATCACAGCACCGGAGTTGGTTGAGTAGACCATTGAGAAAGTGAAAATCATAAGAGAGAAGTTAAGGGTGGCGCAAGATCGCAGTAAGAGTTGGGCCGATACTAAAAGACGACCCTTGGAGTTTGAGGAAGGCGAAAAGGTTTATCTAAGAGTCTCACCTACTAAAGGAATTGCGAGATTTGGGATGAAAGCTAAGCTAAGCCCTCGATATATTGGTCCATATAAGGTGCTTGGTAAAGTTGGTGAAAGAGCATATCGATTAGCCTTGCCTCCGAGTTTGTCGCAAGTCCATAACGTATTCTATGTGTATCAACTGAGGAAATACGTATCGGACCCGAGCCATGTCCTTGAGGCTCAACCATTGGATGTTAGAGAAGATGCCACATATGAAGTGTTATCCAGTGAAGATTTTGGATAAGAAAGATCAAGTCCTACGCAAGCGCGTGATTCCGTATGTCAAAGTTCAATGGAGTAGTCACACGGAGCGTGAAGCCACGTGGGAGCTTGAGGTGCAAATGAGGGAGTTGTATCCACACCTCTTCCAATAAGGTACGTCAGTTTCGAGGACGAAACTTTTTGTAAGGGGGTGGAATGTTATGCTCCGCACCCTCTGTAAAATAAATAAAGGATAAACGGAAAATTAAATAGGATGAAGACAATTAATAACAACGAATTAAGAATTAAGTATTAGAATTCATTGGAATTTATTGAAAGGATTAAATATAGAATTAAGTAACCTTTAATTTTAGAATTAAATATTAGGATTTAAATTATTAAGATAAATGTGATAATAGGATATAATTTAGAAACTCCAAATTTCTCCCTTCCCATATCAAACTAACAGAACGTCAGTTTTCCTCAAAGAAAAACCGACGCCCTTGCTCCTCTCAGTAGGCGATTTTCTCCTTTGCGAACCCTAGGGAAGATTCTTCAAGATCCTCAATCCAATCCTCTTCCGTTCTTCGATTCTTCTTCGAGTAATCACAGGCAAGTAATCTACTTATGAGTTCCTACGTTTTGTGAACGAAAAAGGCCTATTTTTGATATCAAAATTGGATCACCATGCAGTAGTTTCTTTCTGTGAATCTATATGTGACCTATGTGTTTTGGTTTCGAGATTTGGCCATTATATGTTGTAAAATCGTTCGTGGTTGTTGTTGTTTATGTGAGATCATGTAAATCCCAATTCCTTGAACCCCACTTTGTTGATAATTGCGGTGGAAGGGAAGGGAGAGTGAAAGGATTAAATTTTTGGGTTTGATTTGATGAATACTTGGAGCGCTAGGCTAGAATCCGTGAATCGTATGTTAAAGGTGTTGTCTTGGGTGAATTCAGGATGAATTGTTAGTGAGGAATAGGCTTGGAATGGTTTGGAAGGAAGTTGGGATCGAATTGGGGGTTATTTCTGCAGTTTCTGCAGAAAACTACAGAATGGAGTTCTGGGAACGAGGACGTCGATCGATCGACGTTAGGGTATGACGTACGTCGATCGATCGACGTATAGTAAGTGAGGGTTGACGTGTTTCAGATGTATGTGGATCGATCGACGTAGGATGAGTGAGAGATCGACGTGCCTCAGATGGACGTCGATCGATCGACGTAGATTGAGTGAGAGATTGACGTGTCTCAGATGGAAGTCGATCGATCGACGTCAGGGTATGACGTACGTCGATCGATCGACGTGAGGGTATGACGTCCACCTGTTTTGTGGAAAATTAAGGGAAGAAAGAGAGAAGTTAGGGGATCCTTTGGGGTGACCTTAGTGACTTCTTAGGACCTGATTGAGGCTAGTTTAAGGCTTGGGAACACGACTTAGGATGGTGAATCAATGGGGGAGACTTTGTAATGCATTTGAATCAGACTTTAAGGTGTATGACCTAAGGGGTTAAGAATGAACGTTTGAAGCTTCGATAGGGTTCAAGTGGAACGTGTGAGAAGAGTTACTTCATTCCTCGTATCTTTAGTGTGAAAGCTTATGTGAGGTAGATTTAAGCTTGTGAAGATACGATGCAAGTGAGAATGTGATTTGAGGTATGTGATTGAAGAACGTGATTGATATGTGAACGCGCATTCTTGCATCATGGCACTTGCATTTGCATTATGATTTGATAAGAGCTGTGCCTCGGCACAGGGTATAAAGTTTGCGAAATGAGCTGTGATGCGTTACAGGGTATAAAGACAAGCTGTAACCATCACATGGTATAAAGTGAGCTGTAATGTGTCATAGGGTATAAAGACAAGTTGTGGCACATTACAGGGTATAAAGTTGAGCTGTGGTGCGTCACAGGGTAAAAAGACAAGTTGTGGCCCACCACAGGGTATAAAGTTATGTGACCGAACATTGTGACATGCATTGCACTGTTTTGAAAAGAATTACATCAGCATTTGTGACTGTGTAGTGTAGTGCATATTTTGTCATGCATCAGGCGAGTCGTTACGGTATGATTGAATTGTAACTTGATTGTCATTGAACTGTTGAATGTTTATGAATTACTGTTCTTGTTCTGTTATGCTACTAATCTATATTCTTGAAGTTATACAAGACATGTGCCCCATCACCCCTTGATTTAAATATTACTCATGTCTTGCCATGCGTTGATCCCGTATGTCTTATAAGCGGGTTACTTGCTAGCGTTTTTCGCTAAGGGTACTATCTTTGTTTTGTAGATGAGCCTAGTTACGACATGATTTTCATAGAAGACGACGGCGAGTGGGCTGAATGGGATGTTTAGAGCTTATTTTGGAATTTGTTTAGATATTTCTTATTACCTTAGCTTCCATTCGTACATTGAGGATGTAGATGGCTGCGTCCATAAACAGTTTTAATTACTTATGTTTTTGGGAATTCAGAGTTAAGGGTTTTAGACTTTATTTTATGCATGTTTCTGCGCTTATTTCTCTTACGTCATTGATGATGTGTATTCGAGAGATCAGACGTCTTGTAGTCTTCTCAGTAAGCTACGATGGGTGCACCGATTCGGATCTGCTGACCGGATCGGGGCGCTACACTATTCATGCAATTTTCTATTTTAACATGTAAAAATCGATTTTTTTAAATTACTTTTTGGGTCACACAAGCATCAACATAGCACGCACACATACACGCACACACGATCAACATAAAAAAATATACATATAAAATCATATACAAGGTAAGCATGATCCAACACATGAAGTGCAGACAATCCGAGAAGAGGAGAAGGTAACCGACCTTTTCGGGCAAATTTTCCTACGCAACTTCCTTCTTTCCTTAAGCTGGCCGATTTCATCTTCTCCTAAGGAGGGGCTGGCCAATTTCCATGTATGTGATAGTAGGCTTTGAGTTTTGTGTGTATATATGTATACATAGATATATATAAATGTGAGGGATTAGGGTTTTATTGGTGGTAAAACCTTCTCCTTTCTCCTTCCTTCATGGCTACCACTGGTGATGGTGTCAGGCACTGTTTGGTATGTGCAAGAGAGGAGTTGGCTACCTGTTTGGGTGTAGGGAATGGTAGGGTTTGATTTTTGATTATGGATAGAAATATATAGATGTAAAGATAATTTCCTAGGATGAATAGAAATTGTATTTAAAGCATACTACTTAAAATTTAATCTCTATCCCACATTTTCTATTCCCAATCATATACTTAAGATAATTATCACCTAAAATTTTATTTTTATAACTTCTCCTTTTTTCTAAACTATAGAGGCTTCCTTTGTTATTTTATTTCTTCCTTTCCCCCACCAGGAATGGGGTGTAACATTCCTCTACCTTTACAATAAGTTTTATCTTCGAAACTTGCGTGCTAGTAATCACACTTAGTATAGTTCTGCTTAGTGTATTCACCTAGATAATGACAAAGCTAAGTATCTCTTGCGTTTTCCGATATGCTAATCACTATGCTTCCTCGACATAGGACTAAGTCTTCAAAATCATTCACTGTATACGTACAAAGGTTATAAATAACTTCGATAACGTTTTAATGGATAAAATGCTTGCGATATCGATTGACGTGAAGTAAAAATTAATTTTAACTAAAAATTGATGTAACAAAAAGGAAATTTGAAATATTGTGTAAGAAATATATATAAACACATCGTTTTTAGAAGAACATCAAGTATTCCCTTTTTATGAAGTCCCTATAAATATAGGTATAAATTGGTGGATGTGCTTATACAAAATATTTATCTGGTAGAAAAATAATCGTCTAATATTTCGTATAATTCTATAAGTCATCTTTTTTTTAGATAAGGTCTCCTACGTTCAGTTTCTTTGGGCATCTCCAGCCCATACCCAAATCCCCCCCCCTAAAAACTCCATTTTTTGATAAAAGTTGCTCCAACTCATACCCAAATCCCCCTATTTTTGGGGTTTTCACTATTCACACACCATTTTTGTGTTTTACTATTCATCATCGAAAAACACTATTCTATTTATTTTCTTTAATATTAAAACCCAATATTAATAAATAAATAAAAAATTTTATACTTATAAATTAAAATATATTTATTTTAAATTAAATAAATATAAAATATGCAACAACAATAATTAAACATAAAATAAGATTAATTAAACAAAGTATGTTACAAATATAGGATGAAATACATTACACACATTACATAGAATATTTCACAATAGAGAAACTAAATTAACAAGAAGATTATAAAAAACTAGTACAACATACATATAAATTAAAGCAACAACAGTTCACTTGTTCGGGAATCTTCAACTCCATAATGATTTTCCAATAATCCGAGAGATTATCTCCATCCTCACCAAGATTGTTGAAATAGTTGGCAAACTAATTTGAGGGAGGAGGTGTTGGTCAATAAAGAAGCTTATTTTGCTTTACGCAATGCATTGATAGAGCATTTATGGGAGGAATATACTAATTCCAGGGGGTCTTGAACTTAATTCCTAGTATTTTTGACAATTTTATGTTTTTAATATGTTTGTTTGCGCAATAAAAGCTACATTAAATGCACTTTGTTTTTTGTTACACGCTTTAATTAATAATGTTTATATTAACTATATTTTAAACGCAAAGATATTACCTAACATAAAAATAACATAAACTATTTAAATAAAATTAAGAATTTTTTAATTTATGAAATATAAATAAATTATTAAATTATTCAACAAATTAATTAAAGACTTTGTATAAATGAATTAAATATAGAATAGTGGAAGAATCTTTAAGGAATATTCTTATTTGGTACAGAATTTGGTATTTTGGGTTGAAGCAGAATTCACCGTACCAAACCCAAAAAGTGGGGTTTTGGGTAGAATTTTGGGTTTTGGGTTGGAGATTGCCTTATAAGTCGGATGTTTGTCAATCGCATGATAAAATCTTTAGCTTAAATGTCCAATCCTAGCATTGCGTACGGAATATTGATCGACTTAAGGTATTCTAATTCACCATGCTTCCACGCGCCATATTGATCCACCGTAAGTCTTGGTTATTTCAACCGCTAATTTTAACGTAGTTACATCCTATATGAAAAGCAACCACTGCTTGTTCACGCTTACTCTGTTTTAATTTAAGCCTATGAGATTCAAACCAAATAACTAAGTGTTTCGAGAAACCAACACTTCACTAAAGATTTTGTGACAATTTATTTGTGGGAATTTGAGCAGTAAATCATGATGGAACAAGTGGTGCTCGGAATCAACAAAGCAATCTCATAAATTGTTCACTTTGGTTCACAAAAAAAGAAGATTCAGACTTCACACTTAATTTCAGGCAATGAACACTCAAGAACAACAATTTAATCTTATACTTGAATCTCACAATAACAACACACTTTGAAGAATAACAATTTCTTCACCGAAAGAAGAACTCTCGGTTTATAATCACAAATGTACACTTTGGGTTCTTACACAAGAACCACTCACTCATAATTTACAGCAAAATGAATGTATATATACACAGCATACAGATATTGGAAGAAGGTCTTCCACAATGCAGACAACAGACTCAACAACTCCCTGCAGAGCTTTCGGCGACTGCTACGTGATGGAGGAAGAGATGATTATATTCTGCAGTTTCCATCAATTCATAGACAGGGTAGGAGGCGCAGCAGGTTTCCAGGAGAGAGGAGGCGGTTTTGCATAAAAGGAAGCCTACCCCACATACAAATAACATATTTAATCCCAGGTGCATCAATTGTGATCTTAAATCAATATCCGGGTATTTATGGGCCGAAGGACAATCTGTTCGCCTTTCCGGGATGGTAATTGATGGTTAGATCATAATCCTTGATCAGCTCTAACCATCTCCTCTGCCTCATATTTAGCTCTTTCTGGGTGAACAGATACTTGAGCCTTTTATGATCGGCGTAGACCTCATACTTTTCTCCATACAAGTAGTATCGCCATATCTTCAGTGCAAACACTACTGCAGCAAGCTCCAAGTAATGAGTCAGGTAATTTTGCTCATACGGCTTCAGTTGCCTAGATGCATTAGCAATTACTCTTCCGCCTTGCATCAGTACACATTCTACAATAAAAGTGTTAGGCCACAATTTATATGTACATAATCATCAAAACAAAATTGATATACATATACCTAGGCAATTCTTAGAGGCATCACTGAAGATCACGAACTCTTCAGTACCAGAGGATTGTGCCCAATCTAGAGCAGTGGTCAACCTATTCTTCAATTCTGTGAAGCTCTGCTCGCACTCAGAGGTCCATTTAAACTTTTCCTTCTTCTGAGTCAACCTACTCATTAGAACCGCAATCCTCAAGAATTCCTCAACAAACATCCTATAATATCCTGCGAGACCTAAGAAACTTCTCACCTCAATAACATTGGTAGGTCTCGGCCGTTTGATGATCGCCTCAATCTTCTTTGTGTCCACTGAAGTACCTTTCTCTGAAATCAAGTGACACAGGAGTGACATCAGTACCCCCATTCAGAATCATCCTCCACGAATGTGCAACCGTAACCCTGTCTCTCTGCAGAATGACATTAAAGTATAGTATGAGCGACAAAACATCGTTCCAACAAGTAACCTTCCTGTACCCACCGTGGGATCATACACGGGGAAACAAGTGTAATTAAATAAATAACAATATAGAAACTAACAAGTTTTCCGTTTGCAAATAAAATTACTATTATAGCCTTATAACCACACAATCAATCAAATTAATGATATCAACACATTGTAGTCCACTCAAAATCAATCAAAGTTAGTCACAATCAAAACCTGATGATGCAATTACCAAATCGATGCGAAGTCAAAATCCGATTTTCGATTTCCAAATCCAATATTTGTAATTTGTGATGCGATACAATTTTGAATATTCTAATCGAAATCAAATTTCGATATCCGGTTCTAAGCCGATACAAAAATCAATTTCCAATATCCAAGTCCAACTCGATACGATATCAAATCCAAAACCAATGTCGATGCGATGTCCATAGCATTTTCCTTATAAGTGACTTATATCGCATGTCTTATGAATTGATCCCTCAATAGTCAAATATGCCATAGACATCATATCCCAAACTAGGTCGTTACGTCTAATGGCAGCCAATATGCCCTCGCACCCTGTGCAAGACTAGGTAGTCACACTCGGCTGTCAAGTATGCTACAGACACCCTTTCCTAAACTAGGTCATTATGTCCTGCAACGCTCTGAATGATTGGGACGAATTTCGCTTACTACTTGTAAGGGTGAATTTCACAATATGCACAACTTTCGAAAACAATTTCCAAAATGTTCAATTTTTCCAAAACGACTTCAATATCACATATTTTCCAAACGCAGTCACAAATATTTAAAATATCACACCACGATATATCAAATAATTAATCTTAATTTTTCGATATTCAAATGGCCACTACCCCCGTGTATCTATATACATGTACATGCCCATGCCCATGCCCATACATGTGTATATACACGTGTGTATATATATATATATATATATATATATATATATATATATATATATATATATATATATATATATATGTATATATATGTATACATATATTTTTTAGTGGAAGGACCGGTGGTACCGTCCGGAGATTTTATTAGTATTGCCCTCACTTATGGCGGAGGAATACCGTGGTTACATATAAAATCCTGTCTATGGAGGGAGACTCTCCCAAACTAAGCAAGATAACATTCGAAAAATGTATAGAAAATGAAATACAAAGGATAAGAGTAATGATTGAATTGAAATAACTAGAGTGTGATAACCAAAATCAAATATGGTAGTGAGATATCCTGTAGTGTTGTCCCATGAGTCGAAAGTGAATCCATGTTGCTGGTGTCGGAATTTCCATTGAACTTCTGATACTCTATCACGCTTTCCCACTATGTTAGTGTTGTTGAGTGTCCCAGTATTGTTGTGCTCGGAAAATTTGTACCAACGAATGTGTGAGAAATATATATCAAAATTGATGTAGAAATAGCGTAAGAAGAGTAGCCACTTACCGACGTTACCTTTGTCAATCTTGAACCAAGGTAACAGCAAATTAGAGACGCCTTCCACCATGGCTTTGATTCCGGTGACACGCATCCATTTGACAAGCCTCAGCAGACAATTAGAAAAAGTATTAGAGATCAGTATAGTTATGATAAGGAATGCGATGTAGTAAAACGAAGCTGCAAGAGGAGAAAGCCATACTGAAGTTGCCTGCATCAATATGATACAGGCAACAACATGATGGAACATGCAGTAAAGTTGTTGATTAGCGTCGCAAGACATATGTTGTGGAGTCTGTGTCATAATATCCACGGGCCGTAGTGGGTAGCGATTCCTTAGTTAAATAGAATGTTGTCAACGGATATATTCGTGCATGCTGCGACAACTGATGGGCTACCAAGTTCACTTCTCTTGGTATGTATCTAATGTGGCTTCCTGTAAGTTGTAGAAATTGCTGCAGACTTCTGAATTCAGTAAGAGATGAGAGAGATGAATTTGATGTACATGCTATTTTTTGACAGCCAGTTTCAATTAGTATGCCGCTGTAATTCTGTCCAAAGTATATTAAACTGAATAGGATCGATTGTATTTCCGCTTGTAGAGGAAGCAGACGAGGCAGTGAAAAAGAGATCGCAGCAACCATGGTACCTTCACTGTTTCGCAGTATAGCCCCTGCTGTAGCATTAGTTCGTCCAGCAGAGGCATCCACATTGAGTTTTAGCTTACCCGATGGCGGGAATTCCCATTTCAGAATGCTAACGCGTTTGGTGCGCATGTAAGGAGTTATACCATATGAGATGAGACAAGGATTGTTTTCGGCCAACTTTTTTTTTAATAGTGTGTGACCAATCATAACATAGACGGCGCGCCATAGCATAAATGTTGGAGGGATGTATATCCGCCTCGCCAAAAACATTATTGGTATAGGTCTTCCATATTGCCCAACAGATCATTATAGGGGCAACTACTCAAAAGTGACCAACAATTGAAGTTGATGTCGAGGAAAGCCACCATTTTAGCAGGTGCATTCAAATACTACTCTCAAATCTTGTAGGTCCATCCAATATCAGCGTGAATCTGAGCCATATATCTTGTACAATATTGCATCGAAGGAATATGTGATCAGTAGTCGCAGATGCCATCTTACAGAAAGGACATGTTGTTGGAAAAATGTGTATAAACCGTGTAAGATTGTCTTCCATTGGAAGTGCTTGATGATACAGTCGCCAGAGTAGTATACTGGAAGACAGTGGCATTCTTTTCCACCATATATACTTATGAGAAAGCAATGTCACGCGTGAATTGCGGATGTCTTCATATGCTTGTCGTATTGTAAAATTTCCTGTTGATGATGAAAGCCAGATTAGATCCACTTTGCTGCTCGCAAGGTTTGAGCAAATTGTGTTTATTGAGCAAATCCGTTTCCAACTTGGTGAGTCATATAATCTTGGACTGTATTCAGATCTAACCCCATAATGGCTTCTCATATATTTAGACCAAGCATTGTTCTTGGTATGATATGTCTACCATAATTTGCAATCATAGACCTGTTGCAGCAAAATTATATTCTGGATCCCTAATCCACCCTCTAATTCTGGTTGACAAATATAATGCCAAGACCTCCAATGATACCGTAATCCACATAGGAAATGAGCCATTTTCTTGCTAATTGCAGTCAATACACTTTTAGGTAATCTCGCTGCAGCCATTATATGTAGAGGAAGAGATGCTAATACTGATTTTATTAATGTCAATCTGCCTCCTGGGGTAAGTAGATGTCGAGCCCAACCCGTTAACTTTGTGTCGAAATGTTGTAGGAGAGAAGTACAATATGAGGCACGATTGGTTCCTCAGTATAAATAAGAGCCTAGATATTTGACAAGTAGAGCAGAGGATTGCATACCAAGAATACCTCCTATGATGGATAAGGCATGAGGAGAGACATAAGAACTGGTGACAAACTGACTTTTATTGTAATTCACTAATTGACCCGATGCCTTTTGATATGATGTCAAAAATTGTTGAAATGTTTTCAGATTATGCGTTGAACCATTAAAAAAGATCAACAAGTCGTCTGCATAAGCCAAGTGAGAAACTGCGGATACTCTTCCAGATGTGAAACCCCTTAACGAGCCATTTTGGAACAGATGATTTAGACCCCTACTAAATCCTTCAGAGCTCAAAATAAAAAGCAAAGGTGATAAAGGGTCACCTTGTTTCACTCCTCTTGTGGGGAGAAGAAGACATAGGATGCACCATTTACCATCATTGATAACTTAGAAGAACGCATGTTATTCATCAGAATTCTTATAAACCAATCATGAAATCGAAAACGTCGAAGAATTGTCTGAAGATATATCCAATTAACACGGTCAAAGGCTTTGGCCATGTCCAGTTTGATCATGACATTAGCACTTCTCGTCTTCTGATCAATTAGATGTATCATTTCGTTTGCCATTACCACATGCTCACTTATATCATGACCCTTTAAAAAACCAATTTGTTCCTTTGAGATTAATTTTGGAAGTACTGAAGACAAACGAGATGCAATCACCCTCGTGGCCACCTTACTGATAAAATTTGATAAACAAATAGGTCTGTAATATGTGTATGTAACTGGATTTGTTTTCTTTGGGATCAATGTGATAAGTGAGGAGGACATGACCTGAGGAGGTGGGACTCCAATGAAGAACTCTTGAATCACACATAAAACATCAGTTTTATGATTTCCCAACATGATCTGAAGAAGTGTCCATTATAACCATCTAGGCATGCTGTACTATTTTGATTTCGGTTCCATACCGTTGTTTTTACTTCTACCAAATCCGGAATTGCCAGTAGCAAATTATTATCTGCAGATGTAATTATGGAAGGTATTGGTTGCAGAAACTGTTTCACATCGTCCACTGCTTCGTGTGTGAAAAAATGTTGGAAGAATTCCATTGCAGTATTGCCTAGAGACTCTTCATCCTCTATTCGTGATCCTCCAGAATCAAGCAATTGTCGTATTCGTTGCGTCGAAATCTATCCTTGACTATAGCCTGAAAGTAAGAAGTATTCACTTCTCCCTCTTCCATCCAGCGAACACGAGCCTTCTGTGCCCAAAAAGAAACTTTTGCTTTATTGGCGCGCTAAATTTGAGCTTGCGCTAAAGAGTAAGCCTCACGGTTTTCTTGAGTAGGTTGCTGATCAAATGCTGCTTCCCTCCTAGCACAATTACTTTCAGCTTCTTCTACATAGCTAAATATATTTCTGAAGACACCTTTATTCTATTATCTGAGATCGAGTTTTAGTAGCCGCATCTTATGATACAATCCACCCATGCCTCCTATCATTGGATATGTCTGCCAGTGAGAGCTTAAATAAGAGAGAAAGTCTTTTGTTGCGACCATGCTTTAAATATCTGAATGGCACTACTGTCCGCGATTGCAATTGTTTGCATGTCAACAATAAAGGAGAGTGATCCGATGCCGCCCTTGATAAATGTTGGACCACTATGTCTGAAAATAACGCTGCATAAGATAGACTACACAACAATCTATCCAAATGACGCATAACACGACCGTGTCCTTGACCCCTGGCCCATGTGTACTGAGATCCTACGAATAGAATCTGTTGGAGTTGGCAATCATGTATACATGCATTAAAATCCTCTAATGAACGTAGCGTTGGTGTTGTTCTACCAGAATGTTCGTCCAAAGTTAAGAATGTGTTAAAATCTCCTCCAACTATCCATGGGTATTCGATGAAAGGTGTCTCATAAGGAATCCCATAACTGTCTTCTTTCTTTCATTGTGTGTTTACCGTATATAACTGACCAGTTGAATGGTTGTTGTAGTCGACGCAGAGTAAAACGCAATAACGAAGTTTGATTGCCATGTTCTATCATATGAAAATGAAAACTGGAATATTTCCAAAAAAAACCCAGATATTACATCCACAAGTGGATAGTCCTTCATCATAACCTAATTTCAAACGATAGTGATCAAGATGTGTCTCCCGCTGCTTTGGCTCAATTATTGTTAACAATTCCACACGATGTTTGCGTAACAACAATATTAATCTATCAAGCGAGGTACGAAGCCCTCCAACATTCCAAATTAGGGCATTCACTGTGTATCCGTGATGGCAGTCCCTTCACGTGTTGCACTTCTTGTTACCACTGCGGATGGAGGCCGAGGGGGCAATTCCTTCTTTGATCGTCTTCTTCTTCGTGGCACAACTGGTATGAAACCATCAGAATCAGGCAAGGTAGGATTGTTAAGAGCCTGTAGAAGCCCTTCATCATCAAGTGACAATGTGCGATGTTGAAGCCTCTTTCCAATTATCTCTGACGCTGTGTTCATCTCGCACATGAACGTTGCACGTGCATCTGCATTGAATGCCAATTGAGTTTTATTTCCCACATCAGAATCTGAGCATTGGCATTCGTCAAGATCATCTGGTTGATTTTCTAACAAAATAATTTGTTCTGCATCATTCTGCAGACGATTAATGTCTTGTTGTTACTGATCATGAATTTCTGGGTCTTGAGTTGCTGGATCGTGATATGTTGGATGGATAAAATCCTGATCATTGTCTACATGGTAATTTTCGACTTCATGTAGTAAATTAGGGCGTTTTAGCAAAGTAATGTTATCAGATGGGTGATCATGCGCTGGAGGATTCTTTTTTGGTGTCCATCTTGTTTTAGGTTTGCTAGGCTTCGAAACTTTCGGCAGCGGTGGTTGCTGTTCTGCACATGAACCTGCAGAATGACCTAAACGACGACAATCACCACAGAAGTCTGGTAGATGTTCGTATACAATTTGCTACTGTATAATCTTTTGCTTTCCTTCTAAAATATTTTCTTTGGGAGATCCACGTATACATCTAATTCAATGCAAATTCTGGCTACTGATGGTCGAAGAGAATCTGTCGTTGCAACATTGAGCTTCACCAGATGACCCATTATACAGACAATTTCAAAAAGCGCCGCCTTTTGTTGATAATGTAGAGGCAAACCTGGGAATGCAACCCAGATCGGTACTATTGGCACATCTTTGGATGGATCAAAATTCACAGTCCATTTTGTAATACGCATGCTACAACCTGCGATTGTCCATGATCAACACGAAAAGCAGCGAAGATAATCTGGTTCATGGACAAAATTTAAAAGAATATGAGACTGATCAAGAAGCGTAATCTTGACATCAGATCGAAAACCTATCCTTTCAAAAACATCGCAAATTATCTTTAATGGATGGCGCCCAAACCAGAAGGATCCAACAAGTGTTAACCGGTATGGTGCTGCCAAAGCGTCTATCTCATCATCTGAAAAAGATATCATGGGAAGGCCTTTGTATTTGGTGATTGTCTTAGACGAGATCAGAGTGGGTGCTTGTTGGTGTGAAGCGACGACGGCGGCAAAGGTTTTGCCGCCGCCGCCAGGATCAGCGGTGCGAGAAGAAGCCATTTCTTTCCATTATGTATACATACATATATGTATATATATACATATATATCTATATATATATATATATATATATATATATATATATATATATATATATATATATATATATACCTCCCTAGGGACACTTTTCTCCCAACACTACCCGACTCACCTCACCCCCGCCCCTAACACCATTGGCCCCCTCACTGCCTCACCACCAGAACCGTGTGCCGACACCACTCCTAGGCCAACCCCTCTCCCTTCTCCTTCAATTTCACTCACCATCACCTCCTACCCCTCGGCCTCTCTCTAAAGTTACACCACCCATATTTTTTACATCCAACACCAAAGACAGCAAGTACAATCCATGCTGAACACTCTGCACTACGTACATGCTGTCGCGTGCCTCACGTGCCGACAAAGTAGCCCACGCGCCGTCGTCTTTCCATCAGAATTCATTTATGCTATTTCCAAACTTATTCCACCACCAAATCATACAAAAACCCATTTTTTACCAATATAAAATTCATTCAAAATCCATACAATTTCACAAATTCATATCAAATATAATCACACATATTTCATAACTTATAAATCATATACCTTTAAAAATTGTCACATTTATGCCCAAACAGTTTTGCTAATATGCCATCCACATATATCCTTTCGGTCCTTATACATATTTCACACCAAATTCACAGTCAAATACATATACATATTTATATACGGTTCCACACACTTATATTCATACATTGTATATAGCATATGAAAATTATACATCAACCACATACCTCAAATTTATATATTTGGCCGAAGCTTCTGCCAAAAAAGAACATGTCAAATTTCGGCCATATACAAAAAAATTATCAAAACTCAACACCCATATGTATACATACATATACACGGCCACACACATATATGGAAGCATCCATTTATGCATTCAAATATACATATGCATGATCCTTGAATTTATAACAAAATATACATATATAGTTTGTAAAATCATAACAAGTATGGGTAAGGTACTTATCTTTGCTCCGTATATACCATACCGAATAGTAGCTAGAGTTGGTTTTGGATGAAATTTCTCCTTTCTTCTTCTCTTTATTTTTTTCTTCTCCCTCTCCTCTTCCTCTTTCTTGCACGCAGTTCCTCTTCTCACCTTTTTTTTGTTTATGGCCGACTTTGGAATGGGAAGGGATTGGGAGGTTAACTCCTATTTAACTAGGCTAGAGGTAATGGGAAGGGGTTTAGGAGAGTTACGAGACTTGTGGAGTTCGGGGGTTAATGGGAAGGGGTTTAGGAGAGTTACGAGACTTGTGGAGTTGTTGTTATTATTATTATTATTATTATTATTATTATTATTATTATTATTATTATTATTATTATTATTATTATTATTATTATTATTATTATTATTATTATTATTATTATTATTATTATTATTATTATACCCGGCTATAACACATATGCACTTGTGGAAGGGGATTGGGACATGTCTGGAGAATGCTTGATAGATATTTGTGCGATGCAGCTCTTTATGATTTTGAAGATGTATCTGTGGAGCATCTTAATTGGACAACTCTCATCATTCTCCACTACTTTTGCTGGGTAAAGCTCAACCAGTGGCATGCTCAAAATCATTCAGATATCTAAATGCTTGGACCCTGCACTAGGACTTCCTACATTTTATGACCTCAACGTGGAAAACCTATCCTACAACATGGGGAATGATTGGGCTTTGTAACAAGCTTAAACTTTTAAAGGAGGACTTGGCAGAGTGGAATAAATCAACCTTTGGTAGCATCTTTAACAATATGACTGAGGCAGAGAAAGCGGTTTTACAAAAGGAAAAAAAAAATTTGATCAATTGCCTAATGAAGATATTAGGACAGCATACCACCTAGCTAAGGCAGAGTTTATAAAAGTCTCAAAAAAGAGGAATCTTTTTGGCAACAGAGGGCAAATGTCATCTGGGTTAAGGAGGGGATGCAAACACAACACTTTTTCATAATCTAGTCAAAGTTAGAAGATGCAGCTAAACCTTAAGAAGTATCAAAAACAGTCAAACAGCCATATGTAACACCCCTGCTGCAATTCAGGCGACATCAGCCACATTTTACGGACACTTACTAAGGAAGCAACCTCAGACTACCAGACATTCACAGATTTTTTGACTACCATTCTGACAGGATTTAATAACCAAATTCTCATTAAACAGCCTACTCTTGAGGAAGTGAAGGAAGACATTTGTCTTCTAGATCCAAATAGCATCGCTGGACCTGATGGATATAAGGCCAATTTTATAAGCATTGTTGGGACATCATAAAAGATGATGTGCATAAAGCAGTTTAAGAACTTTTTCTTGGATTCCCCCGCCTAAAGCAATGGCTGGTCTTGATCACACTCATTCTTAAATATGAAAATGCAAAGACATTTGGGGATTTTAGGCCAATCAGTCTTTCTACTTTTTATGAGCAACTTTAACACCAGAATGATGACCACTAGACTTAACAGCCTAATATGTAAAGGTATCTCTCCTGAGCAGGCTGGCTTTATGAAGAATAGGAAAACCATAGAGCAAGTTTTGCTGGCTAATGAAACGACACATCTGATTGACAAAGGTGATAGAGGTTCGAATGTAATCCTCAAGCAAGATATAGCAAAAACATTCGACAGGGTTGATTGCTAGTACCTAAGATCTATTCTTACTAAGCTAGGCTTCACTGCTGCAGTAATGGAACTCATCTTCAATCATGTGGAGGGTATTTACATATCTCTTTTAGCTAATAGGGTATCAAATGGTTACTTGAAACTAGGCAGAGGAGTCAAACAGAGAGACCCCTTGCCTCCTCTTCTCTTCATACTAGCATCTGAAGGATTGAGTAGAGGAATAAAGTTCTTAATTGCAACTGGAACTATCAAGGGATAATCTACTGCCAGAATTCCTTTCTCTTTATCTCACCCAGCTTTTCCAGATGACCTTTTGATTTTCCTAAATGGGTCTGCCGCAAATTTGTTGAAGTCCAAACAGTTTCTTAAGTAATATTTACAGGCATATGGATAGTCCAATAAGTGTGAGAAAAGCTAGTTTGTTACCACATGTGATGTAGCGCCCCGTCCGGAACTAGGGTTTCCGCACGGTGCACCTGACGTAGTCTACTATGACAAGTGCAAGGTCTCGATACTATACATGTACATGTCGACATGAATAATGAATCAATAAGCGGAAGCAACATAAAGATAAACATACGACATGCATATAAATACAAATTTTCATAAGTCCATACAATCATAATGTATAATGTCTCCAAAATAATACAAGTACATCATCATCGAATATCGAACATAAAAAAAGGTAACTCCGACACACTTCCTCTCTCACGGATAATCTAGCCGGGGTTCATCCTCTATGAATAAGGTGTCAGCGTCCTTGTTCTCTGCAATGTGATAAGGCAAGTATGAGCGATAAAACCCATCGCCCAGCAAGTAATCCGTCTAGATACGTCATGTGGATCATGTATGGGAGACGGGGTAATAAAATAACGATACCTAAATAAAGAACATAGCATTTCACGTCTCTAACTTTAATAAATAAAGTGCATAATGTAAATGTAAATAAATACATGTAACACATACATCATCATCAAAGCAGCCACTCTATACTATAAGTCCCTAAAATGCCATTTCTATACATGTCCATACTTCAAGTCTCAATCAAGGTCTAAGATAATCAACATACTTAATCTCATCATATAGATGCATTAATTCCCTATACGAATCATGTAAATACAATATTCTAACGATGCAATGTCATAAAATGATGCCATAAAAATTCTATAATGATGAACAATAAAACAAGATATTCCATTTTCTATAAACATGATAGTACTTTACCTTGCATGCGAATGATATCGTCATAGTAACATAATATCCTCCATAAAGTCACATGTACAAAATATGAATCTCGATGAGTCCACATGGCGTTACATCATAATGTACATAAACTAACGGTGCCTTGATATGCCGGAGATCTCTTGTCCTTGACAAGGTGTTACACTCGAGCCTATAAAGAAACATACTATATGCCCATGACATCAACCCCTTGGTTCCGATATCATGATGGCCTTCAATCATCGATAACATACTATATGCCAATAATATCAACCACATCGGACATGCTATTATGAGGGCCTCCTAATAATCATATACATACCATAAACATGTCATGAGATATTTGAATACAAGATATGATTCGATATGCAAGGGTAAACTTTTTAAAACATTTCATGAGATGAACATGGATGCATTTGGCTACTTGACTATTATACAATTTATACTCTAAAACTTTCTTATATCATCAAGTCATAAAACCCAACATATATGTACATAGTCCATGCATTAAATCATGAAAATACACCCTTTTTTTCCTATATCCAACTCTCGGCAAATACACCCTAGAACAATCCACTTTTCTCTTATTTTATCCCTCCACATTTCATTAAAATACACATCTTACACTTAGATAAATTGGCCAAAAACCCTAATTTAATATTCATTTCCATATGCTTTCATATTTCATAAGAATATACATCAAATGATCATATTTTCTATCATACTTTGTTTTATTCATATTTATATCCATAAACTTTGCCAAGTTATTTATTTCATATTAAATTACATACATAGGCCGTGTATGTGTGTGTATCCATATGCAAAAATGGCCCTTTGGCCGAATAAACACACACACACACATATATATACACCTTTTTATATTTTCCTTTGCATGTAACACACTTCTTTATTCCATAATTTAAACTTATAGCCAAATCTTTATATGACATACATATCTATATTTATAACATGTCATAAAGTTTATTCTTTCTCATTTCATGGCCTTATAGCCGAATACATGTATGTATGTATATGTCAAATAAATCTTTTCTTTTTCACCTCTTTTAATTATATCTTGGATTGAACATTCCTCCTAACTATATGTGTATTAGTTTGCATCAACATAAAGTCTTGCAATATCATTATAAAATACATAAACGTTCAAGATGATGGAAACCATGAATATAAAAATAAATAGGCTAAGAAACCCTAGCTTGGGCATGTGATATATGTACATAAACAAACATGAAGATCATCAAGAAACATCTTTTATGAACTAGAATCTTAGACATCAATATGATTGTCTCATAGCATGGTAAATCAAGGACACAAAAGCTAATGAAAGCCAAAATCATAAACAACCACATAAGTGATGATCTTCATGGAAAACATATGAACGTATGCATAAAAGTGTCTTCTTAGTAATATTTCCCTAATATGTTATATATCTTCATTTTATTTCTTTAACTTTTACATATATTACATGTGAGTGTTCATTTCATTTTGTTTATACATATAGACCATTTTTGTTTATGTTGGCTGAATATATATATGCCATACATCATGTATCTACATTACCTGTGAACATAGCTTTTACATATTCTTGATACAAAAACATTGAACATACATCATGAATGATCCAAAATTATATGAATATATGTACTTAGATGTTTGAAAATCCATGAAGGGTCTAGGAAGAGTATTTGCATTTATCACTTAACCTTAGTATGGAGTTTAAGATTCTTTCACTTGGCTTAAAGAAAAACCTTTTCTACCTTCTTTAGGTAACCCACAGTTTTGGACCAAAAATAAGAAGGGTTAGTGAGCAACCGTGGAAATGGATAAATGGAAGAAATCAAACTTATCTTAGATGGAGTTCTTACCTTGATTTCTCTTACTCCTTGACTCTCCCTTAACCCACGGTTTCTAAGTCCAAGATAGGGAGGATGTTGTAGCTAATGTTTTGGATGAGTATATGAGATAAAGCGAAGAAATTTTCTTCCTTGTTCTTGCCTTATAACTCTCGGCCAAAAGGAGATGAAATGAGGCTGGGAAGACTTGTTTATTGCTTGAGAAAGGAAAGAGAGATTTTTTGGAATATGAAATTTTGTTAAGTGTTGAAATGTGAAGAGAAGGAAGTCTTCTCTTTCTATAAAGAAGGGGCGACAGTTGGGGTGGCTTGGAGTGATAAGGAAGGCTTCATCATTAACTTGGAAAGTTAATGGGAGAAGATAGAAGAGTGGGTAATTGTCTTCTAAGACAACGGAGTAAAAAAAGAGTGAAAGAAAGAAAAAAATCTTCTCTTTTTTGTCTTGTAATTGGGCAGTCAAATTAAGAGGGAGAGGGAGTGGTTTGGCTTGATTGAGTAGTGTAAGACATCTAAGAAGATGTGTAAGGGGTTGGAATATTTTTTGGCATATCTTATAATTGTTTGAAGCAAGTCAAAGTATTGTCTTCTTCCTTTACGCAGGTGGCGGCCAAGATGGAGAGTGTGAGAGTTGGTTTGGTTTGTTGAATGGTGCAAGAGGGATGTAAGAAGATGTAAGAGAGAATAAGGCTTTTTTGGTGAATGGAATGATGTGTTTTTTGTAGAAGAAAATCTTCTTCCCCTTTGTCTTATGCCATGGCCGAAAATTTGAGTGGGAGTGGATAGAATGGGACAAAATTTCATCACTTGGTTTCTACAAAATTTTATACACTTGGTATTTTGTTGGGGTATTATTCTAACCACAATTTCTTCTTTTTTTCTACACTTACCCGCCCACACTTGTACCTAAATACAAATTATATAAATTTTTCCTATTGTCCAAAATATCTAGTCATGTCTTGCTTTCTTTTTTCTTTTATTTAAATAACCTAATTTCTTGTGTCATATGTTTTGTTTTGATCTAATTTATCATAATATATAAGTTGTTATAAATTAATATTGTTTCAATTCTTATGACAAAATCGTAACATTTGTTAACGAATTTCGCCGTATATTGGTATTTCGTATATTTTAACATGCGCAAAATTTATACGTGACTAAGTACGATATTAAATGCATATCGACAGAACGAAATTTTTCGGGACGTAACATCTGAGATACCTACTAATAGAGTCTCAATTATGCAAAACACAGTTGGAATGTCCTTTGTCAAGTTTCCAATCAAATACTTAGGATCTTAACTATTCAAGGGGCAAATCAAGCTAAGTTTTGTACTCAGCCATTGCAACATTTTGATGCTAAAATACATGGTTGGTATAAAAAACTCCTCAGCCCAGCTGCAGGCTAGTCCTCATAAAGCATGTTCTATCAACAATTTCTTTACAATTGATGGCTCCTTCAAAGCTTCCTACAAGTTTGCTCACCTCGTTAAACAAGAAAATGGAAAGGATTTTTTTGCGGTTCTTCTAGACACCACTCGCTGCCTTGGGCTAAAATTTGTTCCCTACAGATGAAGGAGGCCTTGGTGTCAGAAGTTTAGACATTCTTCATCAAGCACATTCTCGCAAAATCTGGTGGAAATACAATTCCCATTTCAGTCTATGGAGCCACTATATGCATCTAAGTATGGTAATCGTGGTGATTATGTACCCAGACTATATGGCTCACCAGGATAGAAGATGATATGCTCAATTCATGACTTCTGCTGTCAAAGAGGACATTTGAAGAAGGCAGACCAATATGGACTCCTTCAAACGGTAATTTCAATGTGAAACAAGCTTATGAAGCATGCGGGCACTCTAAACCATCTCTTTATTGTACAAATTCGTATGGAAGAGTACATAACGCGGTTCTGTTAAACTATTCCTATGAAAACTCTACAATAGAGCACTACCTATTCAAGATATTGTTGGAGAATTAAAGGATTGGGCTTTGGCCCATCGTTGGAGATTGGAAGATTTGGGCTTTGTCCCGTTAACGATGTTGCAAAATTTGGTTGAGCAACGTACTTTGAGCTTAATGAGTTTCCGATAATGAAATCAAAAACTAATGAATCCTTAATTATCTACGTGACGAGTAGTTAATGTTAGGATGTGGACTCACTCAATTATGGTATTGTGTGAATGTGAAATTAATGCTCAAAGTGGATGGAAATTGTTGTGGATGGGTGACGTGTCACCCTTATGGAGGAATATCACGTTGGATGTGTCCATCTGGTGTAAAAGCTTCTGACGGACATCGATCGATGACATCGATCGATCGATGTCACTTCGATCGATCGATGTAATCGATCGAAGTTGATCAGAAAGCTTCGATCGATTGATTGATCGATCAAAGACGATCAGAGGACATCGATCGATCACTTCGATCGATCGATGTCTCTTAAATCGATCAAAGTGATCGATTGAAGTACTCTGTCCGACATCGATCGATCACATCGATCGATCGATGTCACTTTGATCGATCGATGTGATCGATCGAAGTCGGACAGCAGGCAGAATCTCTTCTGATTAAGCAGTTATGTTTCAAACGTGAAACTAACGTTATCCTCCATTTTAAAATAAGATCAACCTGTTTGATCTAACGGTGGTGGGAAGGCAGCTTTGATCTAACGGCCAGGATTTAAACTGTCTTAACCGCTTAACCGAATATGGTTTCCATCTAACGCTCCAGGTTTAAACCTGCTAATCTATCTTCGATCTAAAGGCTGAGATTAAACCTTCCTAATCTAGATAGGAGGTTTTAATCTAACGGTCTAAATCAAACTTTGGTTTTGATCCAACGGTCACGGTACCTTGTTCTCCAACCGACTCCCCTATATAAAGAGGGCTAAGGGTGCATTTACAACACACCTTACTCAAGCATCTCATAAAGCATTCTGCATTCATAGCACTCGAAGCTTGCATTACGTCCGGGAGAAGTCAGGACATTCAAAGGTTCGAAGTAGTTCGAGTTCAGCAGTGCCGCTCAACTGAACAGGTACCCGTTGTATCCTGGGAGACGATTGCTCACACCGGTTGGGCACAGTATACTGGAGCAATACGTCTTAAGGACAGAGTCCTCGACTCGCCCCGGGTTTGATTTATTTTATCATTCCATACGCACACACTAAACGATTGCGTCTTAGTGTATGAGTGATTGTTTCCAACAATCTTAAGACGTATTGATTTTGTTCAATTACTTCCTGTACTGTTTTGTTTATTTACGCAAAAACAGTTTCGTACTGATTTGCAGTCTTCTTCTACTCATTCTTGAACCTGAGTCTGTTCTGATCTTTACGTTTTGATCGAACTGAACAGGAATGGAGAACGAAAGCTCGAACTCTGTTCAAGGCTTTAATGGTGCTCACTCCGTGTTCGCACCAGAAGGGGCAAACAACGTTGCTGCCGGACCGCAGTTCAATACGGTTCCGTTGGCGCCAACTAGAGGGGCTCAGATGAACCTGGCTGCCACTGCTGCTCATGTGGAGAAGCCGAAAAAGTTCGCCGGCAGTTTTTTCAAGAGGTGGCAGCAGAAGATGTTGTTCTACCTCACGGTGCTGGGACTGGCCAGAATGCTAAGCGAGGATCCACCCGTGGTTGAAAATGTGGAGGATCAACAACAAAACATGCAAAACGCCTTGGGTGCTGAGGCCTGGGCGTATACGAATTTTTGTTGTTTAAATTTGATTCTGAGTTGCCTAGATAATACTATCTATGGCGTGTTTTGTACATATAAAACTGCAAAAGCTTTGTGGTCGGCTTTAGATAAAAAATATCGCACAGAAGATGCGGGTACGAAAAAGTTGATAGTTGGGAAGTTTCTCGACTATAAGATGTTAGACTCCAAAACTGTAATTTCACAGGTGGAAGAAATACAGATGTTGGTTTCTGAAATGGAAGAGGAGGGCATGACGCTCAGTGAATCTTTACAGGTTGCTGCTGTGATTGAGAAGCTGCCTCCTTCGTGGAGGGAATTTAAGAGCTATCTCAAACACAAGCGAAAGGAAATGAAAATGGAGGACTTGATTGTCCGTCTTTGCATTGAGGAGGACAATCGGCGTGTCGAAAGAAAGCCGTCCACATCTTCTGGTCAAGCCAAGGCTCATGTTACTGAGGCGAAGAACAAGAAGAAAAATAACACTTTGAGCGTGAATGTCAAGGGCAAGGAAATGGCAAAGAAGTTCATAGGTAAGTGTTATAATTGTGGTAAACCAGGGCATCGAAGCAGTAAATGCCGAAAGCCCAAAAAGACTCAGAATAAAGCAAAAGCAAATCTGGTCGGCGCAATGGAAGACTTGAACCTTTGCGCAGTGGTGACCGAGTGCAACGCAGTGGGAAACCCTCGGGAATGGTGGGTGGACATAGGAGCCAATCGACATGTTTGTGCGAACAGGGCCATGTTCAGAGAATACGTACCCATGACAAACAATGAGCAATTGTTCATGGGAAACTCCAACAGCTCGAAGATCGAAGGATCGGGCAAGGTAATCCTGAAACTGACCTCAGGAAGGGAGTTGACTCTGCAGAATGTGCTGCATGTTCCTGACATAAGGAAGAATCTGGTTTCTGGCGCGCTGCTAGTCACTCATGGGTTCAAGCTTGTTTTTGAGGCAAACAAATTTACACTTTCTAAGAATGGGGTGTATTTGGGAAAAGGATATCTTTCTGATAACATGTTCAAATTGAATATTATGACAATTGTACCCAAAAATGTTGCGCCCATCGAGGCTAATAAAATTGTTTCCTCTTCTGCTTACATGCTTGAATCTTCCTGTTTATGGCATTTTCATTTGGGACATGTTAATTATAAGTGAATACAACGAATGATTAATCTTGACTTGTTGCCCAAACTGGACTTTAGTAATAAAGGAAAATGCCAAATATGTGTTGAAGCGAAATTAACAAAAGCGCCATTTCCTTCAACAGAACGAAACACTGAATCGTTGGATTTAATTCACACAGATTCGTGTGATTTAAAGTTTGTGCAAACAAGAGGTGGTAAAAAGTATTTTGTAACTTTTATCGACGATTGCACGCAATACTGTTATGTATATTTGCTAAGTAGCAAAGATGAGGCCCTTGATGCTTTCAAGGATTATAAAAATGAAGTTGAGAATCAACTTAGCAAACGAATTAAAACAATTCGTAGTGATAGAGGTGGCGAATATGATACACCATTTAATGAATTTTGTTCAGAACATGGCATTATTCATCAAACGACTGCGCCATATTCACCTCAATCAAATGGTATTGCTGAACGCAAAAACCGTACTCTAAATGAGATGATGAATGCTAGGTTGATAAGTTCGGGTTTACCTCAGAACTTGTGGGGGGAAGCAATTCTCTCAGCCAACGTCATTTTAAATAGGATTCCGTCCAAGAAGACGGATAAAACCCCATATGAACTATGGAAAGGCTATAAGCCTAGTTACAAATACTTGAAAGTGTGGGGGTGTCTGGCAAAGGTTGCTATACCTAAACAAAGACAAGTTAAAATTGGGCCTAAAACAATTGATTGCATATTCATTGGTTATGCAACGAACAATAGTGCATATCGTTTCTTAGTGCACAAATCGGACATTCCTGAGATACATGAAAATGTTGTCATGGAATCAAGGAATGCAGTGTTCTTTGAAAATATCTTTCCAAAGAAAGACAAAGACAGTGAAGAAGCTGGCACAAGTAAGCGAGTGCGTGAGACGACTCCTCAAGAAACTGAGGAACCTCGTCAAAGCAAACGAGCCAAAATGCCGACGTCTTTTGGACCAGATTTTCTAACCTATATGGTAGAAAATGAGCCAAGGAATTTTTCCGAGGCTATGTCAACTCCAGAAGCTCCATTCTGGAAAGAGGCAATTAACTGTGAGATAGACTCAATTCTTCAAAATCACACTTGGGAGTTGGTTGACATTCCACCTGGAAGTAAACCGCTTGGTTGCAAGTGGATTTTCAAGAAGAAACTTAAAGAGGATGGGTCTATTGGGAAGTATAAAGCCAGGTTAGTAACCAAGGGCTATAGATAGAAAGAAGGCTTTGACTTCTTTGACACATACTCACCAGTGACTAGGATCACTTCTATAAGGATGCTAGTAGCCATTGCTGCAGTCTATGATTTAGAAATCCATCAAATGGATGTAAAGACTGCCTTTCTTAATGGTTAGTTAGAGGAAGAGATTTATATGGAACAACCCGAGGGGTTTGTCGTTCCAGGACAAGAAAAGAAAGTATGTAGACTTGTTAAGTCCTTATACGGACATAAACAAGCACCCAAGCAATGGCATTTAAAGTTTGATCAGGTAATGATATCAAATGACTTCAAGATCAATGAATGCAACAGTGTGTGTACATTAAGAGCACACAGAATGCATATGTGATAGTATGTCTCTATGTAGACGACATGCTTATCATGGGCAGTACTCGTGACATCATCTTGAGTACAAAGAAGATGTTAACACGAAACTTTGATATGAAGGACATGGGAGTTGCCAATGTTATTCTAGGGATTAAGATTTCTAGGGTAACTAAGGGACTCATACTGTCACAAACTCACTATATTGAATCAGTTCTGAAACGGTTCAATATGGATGATGTGAAACCGGTAAAGACCCCGCTCGACTTAAGTATGCACTTAAGGAAAAATCGAGGCGAACCTGTAGCTCAGCTAAAATACTCTCAGGTGATCGGGAGTCTGATGTACATAACGAATTGTACAAGACCAGACTTAGCTTGTTCGATAAACAAGTTGAGCAGGTTTACCAGTAACCCGAGTGATGATCATTGGAAAGCTCTTAACAGAGTGATTAGGTATCTGAAATACACAATGAATCTTGGATTACATTACACGAGATATCCAGCAGTATTAGAAGGATATTGCGATGCAAATTGGATATCAGACAGTAAGGACTCGAAGTCCACCAGTGGATACTTGTTCACGGTTGGTGGTGCTGCTGTGTCGTGGAAATCCACGAAACAAACGTGCATAGCTCGGTCTACTATGGAAGCTGAGTTCATAGCGTTGGACAAAGCTGGGAAAGAGGCTGAGTGGCTTCGGAATTTCCTGGAAGATATTCCGTGCTGGCCTAAGCCGATCGCTCCTATTAGCATACACTGTGATAGTCAGTCAGCTATAGGACGTGCTCAAAGCAGCATCTATAATGGTAATTCACAACACATACGTCGAAGACATAACACCATTAAACAGTTGATCTCTAATGGCGTGATTTCCATTGATTATATAAAATCAATGGAGAATCTTGCGGATCCGCTTACAAAAGGCTTGCCTAGAGATCAGATGTCAAGATTGACAAACGGAATGGGACTAAAGCCCATAATGCAAGGATCTTTGTAACGGTAACCCAACCTTGTTGACTGGAGATCCCAGAATCTTGGTTCAATGGGACAACTAAGTTATGAAGATTCAATTAGCACTTACTCATTCCGTCTGATAAAAGTGCTGTCTGCAGAGAATTTAGGGTAAGTTAAGGCTTTTAATGATGTCCTATATCTTGATACGTCAAGTAGAGTATGGCAGAATACTCTTGATAGGAATCACCTATGTAAGTGTGAAGTGGGGCCGCTTCTATGAGAAAGTCTAGGAGGCAAGATTTTTCTAAAACACTTTCTGAAACCAGGTTGTTCATGGCCAAAACGAACACAACCATGAGAACCAAAAGGGTGTTAAAGGAAATATTGTGTGAGTATCGTTGTCTTGGTTCACAACAAAGGCTGACTAGTTCAAGACATCAAGTCACTATTTAGCCGAGTGAATCCGATGGTACATCACTATGAAAGGTTCAAAGCCAGAAGCTACCTCTTCTGATGCAATATTTTCTTGTCTGACTTCCCCTTAGAGTCTGCATATGCATTTGCATTAATTTCCATTCATGTGGGGGATTGTTGGAGAATTAAAGGATTGGGCTTTGGCCCATCGTTGGAGATTGGAAGATTTGGGCTTTGGCCCGTTAACGATGTTGCAAAATTTGGTTGAGCAACGTACTTTGAGCTTAATGAGTTTCCGATAATGAAATCGAAAACTAATGAATCCTTAATTATCTACGTGACGAGTAGTTAATGTTAGGATGTGGACTCACTCAATTATGGTATTGTGTGAATGTGAAATTAATGCTCAAAGTGGATGGAAAATGTTGTGGATGGGTGACGTGTCACCCTTATGGAGGAATATCACGTTGGATGTGTCCATGTGGTGTAAAAGCTTCTGACGGACATCGATCGATGACATCGATCGATCGATGTCACTTCGATCGATCGATGTAATCGATCGAAGTTGATCAGAAAGCTTCGATCGATTGATTGATCGATCAAAGACGATCAGAGGACATCGATCGATCACTTCGATCGATCGATGTCTCTTAAATCGATCAAAGTGATCGATTGAAGTACTCTGTCCGACATCGATCGATCACATCGATCGATCGATGTCACTTCGATCGATCGATGTGATCGATCGAAGTCGGACAGCGGGCAGAATCTCTTCTGATTAAGCAGTTATGTTTCAAACGTGAAACTAACGTTATCCTCCAGTTTAAAATAAGATCAACCTGCTTGATCTAACGGTGGTGGGAAGGCAGCTTTGATCTAACGGCCGGGATTTAAACTGTCTTAACCGCTTAACCGAATATGGTTTCCATCTAACGCTCCAGGTTTAAACCTGCTAATCTATCTTCGATCTAAAGGCTGAGATTAAACCTTCCTAATCTAGATAGGAGGTTTTAATCTAACGGTTTAAATCAAACTTCGGTTTTGATCCAACGGTCACGGTACCCTGTTCTCCAACAGACTCCCCTATATAAAGAGGGCTAAGGGTGCATTTACAACACACCTTACTCAAGCATCTCATAAAGCATTCTGCATTCATAGCACTCGAAGCTTGCATTACGTCCGGGAGAAGTCAGGACATTCGAAGGTTCGAAGTAGTTCCAGTTCAGCAGTGCCGCTCAACTGAACAGGTACCCATTGTATCCTGGGAGACGATTGCTCACACCGGTTGGGCACAGTATACCGGAGCAATACGTCTTAAGGACAGAGTCCTCGACTCGCCCCGGGTTTGATTTATTTTATCATTCCATACGCACACACTAAACGACTGCGTCTTAGTGCAGGAGTGATTGTTTCCAACAGATATCTTGCTCAAATTGATGTCAATCACTCCTTCTAGATGTCCTTCTCTAAGTAGGTACACAGTAATGTGAACCATATCTTCTTAGAATGCTTAAAGATCAAGGCTATATGGCAAGATATGCAATTTTACTAGATGGACATCTACCGTGCTCAACAACACTCGAAACATACCCCAGGCAATGGCGGATTTGAGCTCCTAGCTAGACAAAGTTTTGGGAGGTCTACTTCAAGTAGTAGGTCTGGGGTTGATTTGTTGAAATATCTGGAAATCATATACAGGGCTGATCCTTGACAATCTAAACTGGAAACTTGGAACTTTAATTGTGAAAATTAACATATGATGGATGTTTCTAAATGGTAGTAACTTTGCCAAAAATCCCGCATCTAATTGATGCTGGCCTTTCTCCAACTCTGAGTCTAAAAGCTATACAAATTCTGAAATGGAAATTTCCTCCCTTCTGTGTGTTGGAGGAAAATTGCAAAATTGGAAAAATGGGTTTGTCCAAAGTTGGTGAGAAACATAGTTTGAGCTTAATTATGATTCATTTTAGTTAATCAAAAATGAAAACTAATTAGTCCTAAATTATCTACGTAATGAGTAGATGATTTTAGGCTTTTGAATCACTCAATTTTGATACCGGATGAATGAAAAATTAATGCTCAAAGTAGGAGTTAAAAATTGGTTGAAAAATGGAAAAATGTTGATGTGGCCTCATGAGAATTGAACACATCATCATTTTTCAAATATACCACATTGGTCACTTTAGATGTGCCCTTAGGGCATGAGAAATTTTTGATCGGAGGGAAGACCTAGAAAGTGCCACACGCGCGCACACGCACGCACGCTCTGCGCCAGCCGCCCGTCTGGCTGGCTCGGCTCGGCTCATGGCTTGCCCTCCCGGTTCTTATCTTTTTGGACAAATTTTCTTTTAAATTTTTTCAGAAAATAATTTACTTGATCCTACTGGCCGATCAGAGGCGGTCGTGGGGTGCGTGGTGATCGTTGGGGTTACTGGCCGATCAGTGCGGTCGTTGGTTGCCGTAACCTCCAACATTTCCCTCTATAAATGGAGGCAGTGCTCTCCTTTGAAAACACAGAAGTTTTCATTCTCTTCTCCTACTGCATACGAGCATTCTACATAAACTACTGCTGCATACTGCATACACTGCTGCATTTCATCAATCCGAGAAGTCAAAACATTTGTCAGGTTCGTGGAGTTCTTACGTAGTAGTGCCATTCGTTCAAACTGTTAGCCGTTGTATCCTGTGAGACATTTGCAATATTCGGTTGGGCACAGTATACCAGAGCAATTCGTCTTAAGGACAGAGTCCTGGACTCGCCTCGGTTTGCATTTTGCGCTCTGTGTTGAGCTCATCTTTGTGTTGAGCTCTTCCCTGTGTTGAGCTCATCTCTGTGCTGAGTTCTTGAGCTCTTCTCTGTGCTGAACTCTTTCTGTGGTGAGCTCAGCTCTTTTTGTGTTGAGCTCAGCTCTTCCCGCGTTGAGCTCAGCTCTTCCCGCATTTAGCTCAGCTCTTCATGCGTTCAGCTCTGCTCTTCCTGCGTTCAGCTCAGCTCTTCCAGTGTTGAGCTCAGCTCTTCCTGTGTTGAGCTCAGCTCTTCCTGTGTTGAGCTCAGCTCATCCCTGTGCTGTACAGAATTCAGTTTCATTCTCTAATAAATCTGAGTTTGTATATGAGACAACAAACTTAAGACGAATTGGTTGTTCTTATCTCAGTTCTGTACCGGTTTATTTAAAGTATTCTACTTGTATACTGACTTTTTGTTTCTACATTTGTCAGAAACTGAAGCGTGATAGAGAACGAAAGCTCTAATTCGTTCAAAGCTGTGCCCGTCGGTTCTTAGGAACAGAACAGTGCTGTTCTAATTGCACCTACTTTTGTTGCGTCTGTTCCTGCTTCTGTCCCTGCGGTTGGACAGGCTGAGAAGCCGGAAAATTTTGGAGGCAGTTTTTTCAAACGTTGTCAGCAAAAGATGTTATTTTTCTTGACAACGATGGGTTTGGCTGAAATGTTGACTGAGGATACTCCGGAGGTGGTTCCGGTTGAAGATCAAAATCAGAATATGCAAAACAGTTTGATGGCTGAAGTGTGGAATTATAGTAATTATGTTTGCTTGAGTCATATTTTAAGTCGTTTAGACAATTCATTGTACGGACTGTTCTGTACCTTTAAAACTGCAAAGTCATTGTGGATGGCCTTAGATAAGAAGTACCGCACGGAGGATGCATGTACAAAGAAGTTTGTCGTTGGCAAATTTCTAGATTTTAAAATGTCAGACTCCAAGACTGTTGTTTCTTAGATTGAGGAACTTCAGATGTTAGTGGCTGAAATGGAAGAAGAGGGCATGTTGCTTAGTTAATCTTTCATAGTGGCATCTGTGATTGAGAAGCTACCTCTTTCGTGTAAAAAATTTAGAAGCTATCTCAAACACAAGCGAAAGGAGATGACATTGGAGGATCTGATTGTTCGATTCCGTAAAGAGGAGGACAACTGCAGATCCGAAAGAAAGCCAAGTTCGAGTTCTTGTCATGCAAAGGCGCATGTTGCAGAGGCGAAGAAAAAGAAAAAGGTAAATCCTGTCGGAGTGAACCCTAAAGGCAAGAAAGTTGCCAAAAAGTTCACTGGAAAATGTTATAACTGTGGAATTCAGGGGCACCGCAATGTTGATTGCCGTAAGCCCAAGAAAAGCACGAAAAAGCGAAAGCCAACCTTGTCGGCCAGATGGATGATCTAGATTTGTGCGCTGTTGTTTCTGAGTGCAACACAGTAAGAAATCCTCGTGAATGGTGGGTGGACACTGGAGCCACTCGACATGTCTGTGCAAACAGGGCGATGCTCAGAGACTATTATCCGGCTAAGAATGATGAAAAGCTGTACATGGGGAACTCTGATAGCTCGAAGATTGAAGGTTCGGAAAATGTGATTCTGAAGATGACTTCAGGAAAGGAATTGACTCTGCGAGATGTAATACACGTTTCTGACATCAACAAGAACTTAGTTTCTGGAGCTTTACTAGTCAGTCATGGATTTAGACTAGTATTTGATTGCAATAAATTTATTCTGAGTAAGAATGGGGTGTTTCTGAGAAAGAGGTACTTAACTGATAATATGTTCAAGTTAAGTGTAATGACAGTTGTATCCAAGAAAACTTTGCCCGAAGAGGCTAATAAGAATGCTTCTACTTTTGCTTATATGCTTGAGCCTTCTTGTTTATGGCATTTTCATTTGAGACATGTTAATTATATGTCAATAAAAAGAATGATTAATCTTGACTTATTACCCAAACTGAATATTAATAAAGAAAAATGCCAAGTCTGTGTTGAAGCAAAAATGACAAAGACGCCCATTTCCTTCAATAAAAAGGAACACTGAACCTTTGGATTTAATTCATACCAATGTGTGTGATTTAAAATTTGTGCAAACAAGAGGTGGTAAAAAGTATTTCGTAACTTTTATCGATGATTGCACACGATATTGTTATGTCTATTTGCTAAGTAGCAAAGACAAGGCACTTGATGCTTTCAAGGACTGTAAAAATGAAGTTGAGAATCAACTTAGCAAACGAATTAAGACAATTCGTAGTGATAGAGGTGGCGAATATGACACACCGTTTAATGAATTTTGTTCAGAACATGGCATTATTCATCAAATGACTGCAGCATATTCACCTCAATCGAATGGTATTGCTGAACGCAAAAACCGTACTCTAAAAGAGATAATGAATGCTATGTTGATAAGTTCGGGGTTTACCTCAGAACTTCTGGGGGGAAGCAATTCTCTCAGCCAACGTCATTTTAAATAGAATTCCACCTAAGAAGATGGATGAAACCCCATACGAGCTTTAGAAAGGCTATAAGCCTAATTACAGATACTTGAAAGTGTGTGGGTGTCTGGTGAAGATTGCTGTACCTAAACCAAGACAAATTAGAATTGGGCCTAAAACAATTGATTGCATATTCATAGGATATGCAACTAACAGTAGTGCATATCGATTCTTGGTGCATAAGTTAGACATTCCTGACATACATGAGAATGTTGTCATAGAATCAAGAAATGCAGCGTTCTTTGAAGATGTCCTTCCAAAGAGAGACAAAAACAACGATGAAACAAGCACTAGTAAGCAAGTGCGTGAGACGACTCCTTAAGAAATTGAGGAACTGCGTCCAAGCAAACGAGCCAGAATACCAACATCTTTTGGACCCGATTTTGTAACATATTTGGTAAAAAAACGATCCAGAACCTTTTCTGAGGCGATGTCAACTCCAGAAGCTCCCTTCTGGAAAGAGGCAGTAAACAATGAAATAGAATCGATTCTTCAAAATCACACTTGGGAGCTGGTTGATCTTCCACCAGGAAGTAAACCACTTGGATGCAAGTGGATCTTTAAGAAAAAGCTGAAAGAGGATGGGTCTATTGACAAGTACAAGGCCCGGTTGGTAGCTAAAGGCTATCGACAAAATGAAGGCTTTGACTTTTTTGATACCTACTCACCGGTAACTAGGATCACTTCAATAAGGATGTTAGTTTCTAACGCTGCAGTCTACGACCTAGAAATTCAGCAGATGGATGTGAAGACTGCCTTCCTGAATAGTGAGTTAGAAGAAGAAATTTATATGGAGCAACCTGAAGGGTTTGATGTACCAGGGAAAGAGAAAAAGGTGTGTAAACTTGTTAAGTCTTTGTACGGACTTAAACAAGCACCCAAACAGTGACATTTGAAGTTTGATGAGGCAATGTTGTTAAATGGCTTCAGAATCAACGAGTGTGACAAGTGTGTTTACATCAAGAACACACCAAACGCTTATGTGATAGTATGTCTATATGTAGGTGACATGCTTATCATCGACAGTACTTGTGACATCATCTTGAATACCAAGAATATGTTAACACGAAATTTTGATATGAAAGATATGGGGGTTGCCAATGTTATTCTAGGGATTAAAATTTCTTGGATAACTGAAGGCCTTGTTATGTCACAAACTCATTATATTGAATCTGTTCTCAAACGATTCAATATGTTAGACACAAAACCAATAAAGACCCCACTAGACTTAAGTATACACTTAAGAAAGAATCGAGGTGAACCTGTAGCTCAATTGAAATACTCAAAGGTAAGTGGAAGTCTGATGTGCATAACGACTGTACAAGACCAGGCTTAGCTTGTTCAGTAAACAAATTGAGCAGGTTTACCAGTAATCCAAGTGAAGATCATTGGAAAGCTCTAAATAGAGTGATGAGGTACCTAGAGTACACAATGAACCTTGGATTACACTATACCAGATATCCAGTAGTATTGAAAAGATATTGTGATGCGAATTGGATATCAGATAGCAAGGACTCTAAGTCCACCAGTGGATATCTATTCACTGTTGGTGGTGGTGCTGTGTCATGGAAGTCTACAAAACAAATGTGCATAGCTCGGTCCACTATGGAAGCCGAGGTTATAGCACTAGATAAAGCTGGAGAAGAGGCTGAATAGCATCGAAATTTCCTAGAAGATGTTCCATGTTGGCCTAAGCCAATCCCTCCTATCAGCATACACTATGATAGTCAGTCTGCTATAGGACGAGCATAACGCAGCATGTACAATGGTAAGTCACGACATATACGTCGGAGACATAATACCATTAAGCAATTGATCTCTAATGGCGTGATTTCCATTGATTACATAAAATCAAAGGGGAATCTTGCGGATCCGCTTACAAAATGCCTGCCATGAGATCAGATGTCAAAATTGACAAACGGAATGAGACTTAAGCCTACTACGCAAGAATCTTTGTAATGGTAACCCAACCTTGTTGACTGGAAATCCCAGAATCTTAGTTCAATGGGACAACTAAGTTATAAAGTTTCAGTTTAGCAATTACTCATTCCGTTACATAAAAGTGTTGTCTGCAGCATATTTAGGGTAAGCTAAAGCTTTTAATGATATCCTATATCTTGATACATCAAGTGGGGTATGGCAGAATGCTCCTGATAGGAATCACCTATGTATGTGTGAAGTGGGGCCGCTTCTGCGAGAATTCTGTGAGGCAAGAATTCACTAAAACACTTTGTGAAACCAGGTTGTTCATGGCCAAAACGAACACAACCATGAGAACCAAAAGGGTGTTAAAGGAAATGTTGTGTGAGTATTGTTGTCTAGGTTCACAACAAAGGCTGACTAGTTCAAGACATCAAGGCACTTTTTAGCCGAGTGAATCTGATGGTACATCACTACGAAAGGTTCAAAGCCAGAAGCTACCTCTTTTGATGCAACATTTTCTTGTTTGACTTCTCGTTAGAGTCTGAATTTGCATTTGCATTAATTTTCATTCATGTGGGGGATTGTTGGAGGAAAATTGCAAATTTGGAAAAATGGGTTTGTCCAAAGTTGGTGAGCAACATATGTTGAGCCTAATTATGATTAGTTTTCGTTAATCAAAAATGAAAACTAATTAGTTCTAAATTATCTACGTAATGAGTAGATGATTTTACGCTTTTGAATCGCTCAATTCTGATACCGGGTGAATGAGAAATTAATGCTCAAAGTAGGAGTTAAAAAAGGTTGAAAAATAGAAAAATGATGATGTGGCCTCATGAGAGTTGAGCACATCATCATTTTCTAAATATACCACATTGGTCAATTGAAGGAAAGTTGCCATCAAATATAGTGCTAAAAGAGGCAATAAAGATGTGCCCTTAGGGCTTGACAAGTTTTTGACCGGAGGGAAGACCTAGAAAGTGCCACACGTGCGAACACGCGCGCGCGCCCTGTTGCTGGCCGACCGTCTGGCCGGCTCGGCTCGAGCTCGTGGCTCATGGCTCATTGCTCTCCCGCCTGGTTCTTATCTTTTTGGACAAATTTTCTTTTAAATTTTTCCAGAAAATAATTTACTTGATCCTACGATTATGATTTAATCCTACGATCTGACGGCTCAGATTAAGCTGACAGTTTCAGCTGATTGATTTCTACCAACTGTGGGTTATTAACCGATCAGAGGCGGTCGTGGGGTGCGTGGTGATCGTGAGGGTTACTGGCCGACCAGTGCAGTCGTGGGTTTCCGTAACCTCCAGGATTTCCCTCTATAAATGGAGGCAGTGCTCTGCTTCTGAAAACACAGAAATTTTCCTTCTCTTCTCCTACTGCATACGAGCATTCTATATAAACTACTGCTGCATACTGCATACATTGCAGCTGCATTTCATCAATCTGAGAAGTCAGAACATTTGTCAGGTTCATGGAGATCTTACGTAGTAGTGCCACTTGTTCGAACTGTTAGCCGTTGTATCCTACGAGACGCTTGGAATTTTCTGTTGGGCACAGTATACCAGACCAATTTGTCTTAAGGACAGATTCCTAGACTCGCTCGGTTTGCATCTTGAGCTCTTCTCTGTGTTGAGCTCATCTCAGTGCTGAGTTCTTGAGCTCTTCTCTATGTTGAGCTCTTTCTGTGGTGAGCTCTGTTCATCCTATGTTGAGCTCAGCTCTTCCTGCGTTCAGCTCTGCTCTTTCTGCGTTGAGCTCTGCTCTTCTTGCGTTGAGCTCAGCTCTTCCAGTGTTGAGCTCAGTTCATCATATGTTGAGCTCAGCTCTTCCAGTGTTGAGCTCAGCTTATCCCTGTGTTGTACAGAATTTCAGTTTCATTCTCTAATAAATCTGAGTTTATATATGAGACAACTCAATGAACTGGAATTGAACTTAGATGCCGCTCTTGGAAGCACCAGAGCAGCTGGCGAGGCCATCTTGCGCGATTCCTCCGGCCTCTTTGTGCATGCAATCTCCTTACCTCTGCCTCTTACAACACTCGTACAAGCGAAACTCCAGGTTGCTTTGCTCAGCACCATCTTCTACTCCATGCACTTTCATCGATTCGAATTGGAGATGGATTGCTTGCTTCTAAAATCCGTGCCCTATGTTGAATAAGAACCGAGAACGCAAGGAAAGAAAACACCACAATTGTGAAGAAGTTGAATTGATTAACAAACTCTTTTAATTACAAAAGCTCAACTTACTTGCACTTTTCTAACTATTACAAGCTATTTATAAGAAAAAACATAACCAATAAATCCGAAAAACAAGGGCCACTAACTTGCCCAACTAATTCCTATCCTTAAGCTTTACTCCCTATTCTTGCACCTTACTCTTTTACTGTCACAGCACGTGCCAACCTCAGCTCGGCCTCAGCTATCCTCAGCATCTCGGCCTCACCTTGGAATCTCGGCCTCAGCATCTCGGCCTCAGCATCTCAGCATCTTGTCCTCAGCATCTCAGGCTCAGCTCGGCTGGTGTTGTAGATCTCAACACTCTTCCTCAACACCAGCTCTTATCATTCCCATCTTTGATCAAAATATTACCATCCTCGTTCCACTGAAACCTTTTGTGAACGCATCAACAATCTGATTTTCTAAACTCACATGTTCCAACGTTATCTCGTCTTTCAGCACCTTTTCTCGAATTAAGTGGTAATGAACTTCAACATTCTTCGTCCTAGCATGAAACATTGGATTTTCAGCTAGCTGAATTGAGGAAATATTATCACATTGTAACTTCAGAAAGTCTTTAATTGATTGATTCAATTCTTTGAGCAATTAAGTAAGCCATACACATTCTTGAGCAGCAGCAGCTGCTGCTTGATACTCTGTCTTGGTTGTCGAAAGAGAAACATTAGGCTGTCTTTTACTGCACCAAGACACAACCCCTGATCCAAACAAGAACACATCACCAGACGTTGAACTTCTGGTATCGTAATCACCTACATAATCAGCATCACAGAACCCAACAAGCTTGAGCTCCACTGTTTTCCTATACCATACACCAAAGTCAGACGTCCTTTTAATGTACCTGAGAATTCTTTTCACAGCTTCTAAGTGTGGTTTCTTGGGACTTTGCATAAAGCGACTGACAACTCCAACTGCACACGAGATATCAGGCCTAGTCAGTGTTAGATATATTAAACTCCCAAACAGTTGTCTATACATAACAATATCCTCCAGATCTTTCCCTTCATGAGCGCTCAAATTTAATCTTAGCCCCATGGGAGAGGTCATAGGCTTACATTGATCCATCACAAACCACTTTAGTAAGTCATTTGCATACTTCTTCTAATGTAGCAAGATCTTTTCTTATGTTTGTTCAACTTGAAGTCCGAGAAAGTGATTCAAGTGGCTGAGCTCCTTTATCTGAAATCGTATGGATAGGTTTTTCTTGACCTGTTGAATTTCGTCACTAGCATCTCCTGTGATGATCAAATCATCCACGTATACCAATACTATGGATACTTTGTCTCCAACACTTTTGACAAACAAACTTGAGTCTGAGCTTGTCATTTTGTAGTCACAATGAACAAGAAAATTCAACAAACTTACCATACTATGCCCTTGGAGCTTGTTTTAATCCATACATCGCTTTCTTTAGCTTACAAACAAAGGTTGGCTTTAACTGGTCTTCAAACCCCTTTGGTTGTTCCATGTATATCTCACGGTCTAGCTCACCATGCAGAAATGCATTCTTCACATCTATCTACCACAAGTTCCACCCTTTGCTAGCAGCAATAGCTAGTAATACTCGAACAGTTGTCAACTTTGCTACTGGACTAAAGGTCACATCATAGTCCAAGCCATACTATTGAGAGAAGCCTCGAGCAGCCAAACGAGCTTAAAATCTTTTAATAGAGCCATCTGTTCTTTTCTTTAACCTGTACACCCATTTGCATGAAATAGGTTTCACGTCTTCAGGTTTTGCTACTAGCTCCCACGTCTGGTTCTTCGGTAGAGCTGACATTTCTTCTTTCATAGCTATAACCCATTTAGGTTTCTTTATAGCATTGTCATAGCTTTCAGGTTCAGCTACGTCTTCAATAATGGCTGCATTTGCATACTTGGGATTACGCCTCCTGATTCTTTTAGATCGTATGAGGTGATCCTGCTCTTCTTCTTCTTGTTGCTGCCGAGCTAGAACTTCTTCTTGAGCAAGTTCAGGTTCATCTCTGCCATTCTCTAGAAACACTTGCACAAGTTTGTGTTCCTTTAAAGGTTCTGTACCTTCATTGATCTTGAACTCTACTGCATTGACAGACTGACCTCGGCTGTTTGATATCCACCAGGCTGAGGCTTCATCAAACACCACATCTCTCGAAGTATAGCATTTTCCAGTTGTAGGATCACAGCACCTCAAACCTTTCTTCTGATCATCATACCCTACAAAAATAAACCTGACTACCTTCTTCTCCATTTTAGTTCTCAGATGATCAGGGATGAAAACATAGCACACACTTCTAAACACACAGAAATAACTTATAGAGGGAGTTTGATTCATCAGTACCTTATAAGGAGACTTGAAGCTTAGCCTTTGCTGTGGTAATCTATTTATCATATATGCGGCTATTCTCATAGCTTCAACCGAGAATTTGCTTGGGACATTTCTGGCATAAAACATGCTACGACATATCTCAGCCAAATGTCTATTTCTCCTCTCAGCTACTCCATTCTGTTTTGGAGTGTATGCATAGGTCAGCTGTCTCTTGATTCCACTCTTCAAAAGAAACTTAGAGAACTCGCCTGAGGTGTATTCTCCTCCATTATCCGACCTTAGATAGAGGATCCTTCTGCCGAGATTGGCTTCCACCTCAGCCTTAAAATCTTTGAACTTTGTGAAGGTTTCTAATTTCTCCTTCATAAATTGAACCCATACACACCTAGAGAAGTCATCAATAAAGGTAACCATATACTTCATACCTTTTATCGATGCTTGTTTTACTGGTCCAAGCACATCTCAGTGAATCAACTCTAATGGAATTTTAGCTCTGAACTCTGACTCCTCATATGGTAGTTGATGAGCTTTTCCATATTGACAGCCTGCGCAAACCAAATCTTTCCTCACCTTCAACTTTGGCAGACCTCTCACCAAAGACTTCTTCATCATCTCATACTGCTTAGCATAGCCAACGTGACTCAGCCTTTCATGCCATAAATCTGCTGTCTCTGAATTTCTTGTTTTGTCAACATAAGCCGTCTCAGCAGACATTACATATACTGAGTCTACCTTCTTCCCTTTCATCACGGGCTTTTCTCTTACCTCAACATGATGGAACACTTCCATATCTTCTGGCCCAAACAACACATAGCTTCCAGCTTTTGTCAACTGAGGAACTGAAAGAAGGTTCTTCTTCATACCTGACACATGATAGACATCTTCTAGTGGAACATTCACCTCGGCCTGTTGAAGTGAAATCATCGTCTTTATAACATGAGCTATCTGAAGTTTGATGTTGTTTGCAGTTACTACCATCCGATTTCCCTTGTATTCTTTCACACCTTTGAGCTTTTTCCTTTCTCCAGTCATGTGATTAGAACACCCAGAATCCACTATCCAGTCGAGTTCATAATTAACTCGGCTGGTCATAGCCACGAAGGTGTGTTCCTCTTTCTCTGATAACAACACTTCTTCCATGGCCAACAGTGCTACTGTATCCCACTGTTCATTTCTTGAAGCTGCTACATTGCTTTCAACTGCATTAATCTTTGACCAGTAGTTCCAAGCTCTATGACCCTTCTTCCCGCACTTGTAGCATTTCCCTTCAAACTTCTTCTTGTTGCCACCTCTTTCTTTTGCTTCACCTGGGCCTGGCTGCTCTGCACCTCGGCTCACTTTCTTCCTTCTCACTTGAGCTTGACTGCTGAGCTTGTTGCTTTGTGTTCCACCTGCCCTTGTTAGTAAACATGGCCTGCTCTTCAGTCTTTGTGGACACACTTTCCATTTGTTTAGTCAAGGCCTCTTGCCCAGCTAACAAATTTTCAAGCTCAACAAGTGATAGCTGAGTGGGCGACCCCTGTACAGCAGCAACAAACCCTCTATATTCTGAATTAAGTCGATGAATAATAATTCTCTTTGTTCTCATGTCTCCAATGCGAGCTTCTGGATCCAATTCTGAAATCTCTTGGCACACCAATTTCACCTTATGAAAATAATGAGCAATGGATAGGCTACCTTGAGAGATAGACAATAGCTCACCTTCAAGCAACTGGAGCCTGATGTCATTCTTCTTCGAGAACAGCTTGACAAGTGCCTCCCAGGCTGTCTTCCGAGTTTGAGCATCACGTATATGCACCAACACTTCCTCTTCTACCGTTGTCTTGAGTGCAAACATAGCCTTCCCTGCTATAATCTTCCATTTCCTTAATGCTCCATTTGTATCTTCAACATCGGGTGGTGAAACTTCGCTGCCATTGACAACCTCCCATAAATCTTGCCCCTGCAAGTAAGATGTCATGTAGGTCTGCCATGAACTGAAATTTTGGTCGTTTAATTTCTTAATTCCTTTGATTTGTAACTCACTCATTTTTATGGGATAACAAGAAAACGAGATTTTGGAATATGAATCGGCTCTGATACCAGATGTTGAATAAGAATCGAGAATACAAGGGAAGAAAACACCACAATTGTGAAGAAGTTGAATTGATTAACGAACTCTTTTAATTACAAAAGCTGAACTTACTTGCACTTTTCTAACTATTACAAGCTATTTATAAGAAAAAAAACTTAACCAATAAATCAGAAAAACAAGGGGCACTAACTTCCCCAACTAATTCCTATTCTTGCGCTTTACTCCCTATTCTTGCGTCTTACTCTTCTACTGCCACAGCACGTGCCAACTTTAGCTTGGCCTCAGCTATCCTCAGCATCTCGGCCACACCTTAGCATCTCGGCCTCAGCATCTCAGCATCTCGTCCTCAGCATCTCGGCCTCAACTCGTCTGGTGTTGTAGATCTCAACACCCTAAGAGAAGATAGAGAACAATACAATGGGGCGTTGTCAATGGAAATGGGAAGCATGAAGCAATTCCTACATTTAAATGGAGTGATCCTTGGCTTTTCCCGGGAGAAACTAATACTGCAACATACTTTTTAGCTCAGTTTGTAATGATGACTACATCTTTAGCAAGTTTAAAACATTTCCTGACCTACCTCCTTTTGTTAGAAGACATGTCATTACGGATGTAAACACTCCTTTTATTTGTCAGTAATAAATAAGCTGCCTTTATAAAAAAATATGTATAAGTTTTGTATATTACAAAGACAAATTGTCGTTAGTCGTGTATTAGCACATCAAAGAAATTCTGTGTCCGTCTATGGCCCAGTTTGATAGCGGGATGAGATTTTCTAATCCAACTCTTTATCCTACTTCCATTGTTTCATTTATAAAAACAATAGGTCTCTCGCAAAAGGGTCACCGTAGGGGGGGAGGGGTGTAAGGTTGTGATGCCACGACTGCAAGAGGGTTGTGATGACACGACCGCATGACACGTAGCTGTATGAAATACTGTATGATTAAATGAAGGATGACTAAGAAAGGGTGTAAAGCTAGATGCAGGATGGTGGCCCTCACCACACTGAGAGGAACCCATTCGCTCAATAAAGAAAGAAATTGAGATACGTGCTTTTACACATAAGACATGGAAATGAGATAAAAAATTTAGATCAGAAAATTGTAAAAAAGTAATTTCACGAATAAAAGTTGTATTTTATTGATTGTAAAGCTTTACAATGGATCTATTTTATAACTACATTTCCAGTCTATCTATGGTATAAGAGATTATAATGAATAAATTTTAAGATATAATTTGATTTGATTTATTACAATCACATCTTAAATATAATCTCTATCTAAATTTAATCTTTATCTTCCAACACTCTCCCTCAAGTTGAACACCAGGGTCTCGAATGTTTAACTTGCCTAATGTACACTCGAACACTCGTCCAGTCACTGCTTTAGTAAGTATATCTGCCAACTGATCTTCTGACTGCACAAATGGTATTTCGGTGACGTCACTCTCAAGTTTTTCCTTCATGAAATGCCTGTCTATCTCGACATGCTAGGTTCAATCATATTGTACGTGATTTTTTGACATACTCACCGTAGCTTTTTTGTCACAATTCAAGTGAGTAGGGCACTTTAACGAAAATCTCAATTCTTCTAATAACTTCTTTAACCATAAGACTTCCATAACGCCTTTAACAATTCCCCTGAACTCTACTTGTGTGCATGGCAATGCGACTAGCTTTTGTTTTTCACTTTTCCAAGTGACCAAATTTCCTATAACTAGCGCAAAATATCCTTATGTAAACCTTCTATTGTTTGAATTACCTACCCAGTCTGCATCAGTAAAGACTTCCACATCTTGATGGTCATGCTTTTTTAAGAGTATCCCACGTCCTGGAGACCCCTTCAAGTGCCTCACAATATGCATTACAGCCTCCAAATGCTCTCCTTGTGGCTTGTGCATAAACTGATACTACATAAGCAATGTCAGGACGAGTATGGGACAGATAGATCAGCTTTCCTATCACCCTATGATACTGTTCACGATCTAATAGTTGTGCTTCATCACTAATTTTTAACTTCATGCTTGGTCACGTCAGGATGTTGCTCAATCTACAATGTAGCATTCCTACCTCTTTCAGTAAGTCAAGCATGTAAATTTTTTTTGTGATATAAAGATTCCATTGCTTGACCGATGTACATCTATCCCCAAAAAAATACTTCAAATCCCCTAGGTCCTTCATTTCAAGCTTAGTAAACAACCTTTTTTGAAGTTCTGTCATTTCTTCCTCGTCGTTCCCTATGATAACATATCGTCTACATAAACGATCAATAGTGTTACTAACCTCCCTATTTGTTTAAAGAACACCGTGTAATTGACATTACTCTAACTGTATCCAAATTGTTTCATGACTGTTGTAAACCGTTTGAACCACACGCACAGAGACTGCTTCAAACCATATAGAGCCCTCTTAAGTCGACAGACCTCATTCCTCTCAAAGTCCTCCGAGAATCTCGGTGGAACTTCCATATAAACTTCTTCTTTTAACTCTCCATGTAAGAATGCATTTTTCACATCAAACTGATGCCGAGGCCTATCTTTGTAGTAGCAGGTAAAGTAGTAGCAGGTGCATTATTAGTCAATACATCCTCAGATAAATCATCAATGAGAACTTCAATTACCTCTTGAAGAACACTCACATAAAGATGATTATTGGTGGTGGGTCTTAGTATGACGGTCTGTTCTCCGTTGTCAAAGGTTGGTTTCGGGCCATCTACTTGTCATTGACTGTCTCAGAGCCCATAAAGTTATGTAACCTGTCGAATAACACACCCGGTGACTTTGCATAAGCAAAATATTGTCCAATAGGTAAAGTAGTAGCAAGTGCATTATCAATCAATACGTCCTCAGATAAATCATCAGTGAGAACTTCACTCACCTCTGGAAGAACACTCATAGAAAGGTGATCATTGATGGTGGGACCTAGCGCGACATCCTTTTCTCCGTTGTCAGAGGATGGCCCATTGGCACCATCTAATTACCCTTGTTGGACAGTCTAAGAGTCCCTGAAGTTATGTAACAAGTCGAATGGCACACCTGACGACTCCCTCTGTGCCAAAGACTGTGAATCGTAAAAATATTCGAATTCAAGAAAGGTACAATCCATAGTGACTTGAATACGTCGGGTAGTTGTGTTGTAGCAATGATACCCTTTCTGATGAGTAGCGTATCCAATGAAGACACAATTTTTCAGCATACAGATCAAGCTTCGAGTGCTCGGTCATTGGTGTCTAGGTAAAGACAGATCATTCAAAAGCTCGAGGTGGAAGTGTGAGGATGGAAGGAATACTGACTTGTGTAGACAATACTTGGAAGGGAGTTCTAGTATGAAGGATTTTTGTAGGAAAGCAATTTAAAAAGTAAGCGGAGGTGGCAACTGGTTTCAGCGAAAAAAGACGTACGGACATTTGACTCAATCATGATCGCAATCATCATCGCACAAGTCATTTGAAGTAGGATTTGATGTTTTTTTCATTCTGCGACCCTATTTTGTTAGGGAGTATGAGGACATAATGTCTGGTGGATGAGACCACTTTCACAAAAGAAGTTTTGCAGATCATGAGACATACATTCACCTCCACTGTGAGATCGTAGGACTTAAATTGTTTTTGATATTGTGTTTTGACCATTTGGAAGAAGTCACGAAAACACGTGTTGAATACTTATTTTTGTTTTAAGAAATAGAACTGAAATTATTCGGAAAAAATCATGCAAAAAGGTGACAAAATATTAAAACCCATGTGTAGTAGGAACCGGTGTTGAGCCTCAAACATCAGAGTGGACCAAACGAAAACAAATATCAACACGTGTATGATTAGGTCAAAGTGTACTCTTGTGTTGTTTGGCACGAATGCAAGTTTCACATGGCAAACTATATATCTGACTTATAAATAAATTAGGAAGAAAAAAATTTAAAATAACCGAAGGAAGGATGACACTCACGACGATGCCACAACCACAGCTGTCGATGGACCATCCTGTGGGCAAGCATAGACTGACCCTGCTGGGCAACCTCGTCAACGTAGTACAGACCGTCGAGCTTAGGGCCACGTCAAATGATCTCCTTCGAATGAATGTCCTGCAAAAGGAAAAACTATATATATATATATATCAGTATAAGACAATTAATCTCTTTTGTAACTTGGGTAAGTGATAATAGTTTAGATGAGAGATTAGGAACATATAAACAATTAGGGAGTATGAATAGTGAGGAGAAAGTGATCGGACCAGTCCCACAAACGGAGACTAAGTCGTCATTCACGGTTTGGATATCGGTTTTGTGAGGAGCGGTGATATCGAAGAAGTCACGAGGACCATATGTCATAGTATCAGTGGCCCCACAATCTAGGATCTATTTGGAATTTTTTGGTACTTTTAGGCAACTGGAGTATTTTGGTAATTAGTTTTGACAGGTGGGATACTTTAAGAATAACTAGGTGCTGGTATGCCAATCATGGTAATAGTTTATGCAGAGGTGGTATTTTGGGAATATGTTTGCCCAGAGAGGTTATTTTTGGAATTTAGGGATGTCTTTTGTACTTTCCAGGGGTAATATAGGAATTTCACTCAAATGTGGTTGGGAATTTAAACCCCAACCCTTCTTCACTCTCCCCCATTTTCGGCCCCTTCTCTTTCTCCCCACTTTCAGCCGCAAGACATTCCCCCTTCTTCCTCACGTTCCTCACCTTCTTGGTCAAGGCCGCCGCCAGGGGCCTCACCGTCGGTTCTTCCTGGGATGCCACCTATGCTTGCATCCACTCCAGCGTTCACTGTGGTAGCTCCTCGACCTGGCACCGACCGCCTCTCCAGCGGCTTCTTCTGCCTTTGGGCCTCCCACCACTCAGGATACCTCACTAGCTTGAAACGTTCGTCCTTCGTATGTTTTCGTCAGCCATAGTGGGTACACTGGAGTTGGCTTCGGTCATCTTTTGCACGACCTCTTAATGGTTGCTATGACCGGGTGGCCTGGGCGCCCCCCCTTCAGTCCGTCCACAGACATTTAATCCATGTCCTATTCCATGTGATGTTTCCATTTGGACTGAGGGAACCCGTCTCAAAATCATCATCCGGGTATCTTCTCTTCTGATGGCGGAGTAGGTTGTCTCCATGTGATGGACTCAAGCACCCTATGGATTGATGGATCACCTCTTCCCTAATCATATACACGCCTCAAACAGCCTTGCGTGAGGAAATGATGCGATCACCACCTTCTTAGACAAGAACTTATGCAAAACATGTAGATTGTAGCAAATTCAAACCTCAAATTCCATTCGGTTGCTCCTAATTCGTGGAATTTGGTTCACCAACAAGCTGCTACACATCTTAAATGATTCTAGCCTTGATTTTATGTGTAAAAACCAAAGGAAAAACAATAACTCCCCAAACGGGTGCAAGGCCGATATTGTCATTCAAACAAATGGAAAAATGTCGTTGTAAATTTCATGGCACAAACCATACCTATATTTTGATTGTTCCTCACAGATTTTCTGTGATAAACTTGATGAAAATAATCTAATGTAAGTCTAGATAAGATCTATCAAAAACAACCAATGAAATAAAAGCAAGATAAATGTTTAAAAAAATAATCCTATCTTTCAGCGAAAGATGACTCAGCCTCAATTTTTCTCTTCTATACGCCTGTACGTTTTTAATCAGCCATTGGACTCGTCATAAAAGTTGTATAGCACAAAATTTCCTTGAATTTGGACTCTAAAATCACCTCATTTGGATAACTACACAAAGATTTATTGCCTCCTAAAAATCAGACTCCTGGATTTCAGCAACTTACCAATTTTGTCTTCAGTCTTCAAACTATTTTTTGGTCCTTTTGTCACCCGATTTCGGAGAAGTGCTCAACACGGAATTATCCCAAAACAAGTCTTCTAGCACGTTCAAGTGGTTTGAACACGTTTGAATCAGTCTTCGGAGCTGTGTGTGGAAAATGCCTGGCTGTGCGCATGACACGACCTACTAGATTTTAGGGTTTTGTTGTCATAGGGACACCCTTAGCTCCAACACCTACAAAGACACTCAAACATGAATATAAGCATACAAAACATAATAATAAAGACTCTCTAAGCTAACCTAGACCTAATCAAGGACAAATAACCCAAAAGGAAATGATATCACGAGGTGTCAAGTGAAGTGACTATTTTGCCCTCCCTCCAACCCTTATTTCTTGTTTTCAATTAATAAATGTCTAAGATAATCAGTTCACATGCTCAATAATAAGTACCTAGCGTTTGTCATCATGTGTAGGTTCATCTTGTACATGTCTACACAAGAAAGTGCCAACATCAAAACAACCTTTCCTGTGTCAAGGACATTCGCCTGTGCTGGACCCTTTGTCAAGGTACCCTTGCGTGTGTCGTGTGTGTCTTTGTAATTTCATCTCTATGAGGGTCTTGGACCTCATCAACTCCCCCTTCCTTAGAATCATTTCAGCCTCAAATCAAGGTCCTTCAAGTATTCAAAAAGGAAAAGGTCACGAGCAAAAACAATGTTCTTTCTATGTTTATTAGCATGCTTGGCATATTGTTTGTTTTTTACTCAAGTTGCAATTTAACCTTTTTCATGTAACCTTTTAACCATTTCAGACTTATGTTTACCATCATGATTAGCACATTCATTCATAGGAATAGGAAGCAAATCAAGCGGAGAATGTGGATTAAAGTTATAAACAACCTCAAATGGTGAAAATAATGAGCCACTATGAACAGCCCTATTGTATGCAAACTCTATATGTGGGAAAAATTCTTCCCAATTCTTTAATTTCTTTTGAATAATAGCACGCAAGAGTTGTGATAAAGTCCTATTAACTGCTTCAGTTTGTCCATCAGTTTGAGGATGGGCTGTGGTAGAAAACAGGTGTTTAGTACCAAGATTTCCCCAAATCACACGCCAAAAAAGGCTTAGGAACATGGTATCTCTATCACAAACGATGGTCTTAGGCATGCCATGTAATCTAACAATTTCTTTGAAAAACAAGTGAGCAACATGAGATGCACCATGAAACTTTTTACAAGAAATAAAGTGTGTCATCTCAGAAAATCGATCAACAACAACAAAGACACTATCTACCACTTTTAGACCTGTGTAAGCCAAGTACAAAGTCAATATATATATCTCCCCAAGGTGAATTGGGCACGGCTAATAGGGTGTATAAGCCGTGGGGTGTGTGTGTGATTTGGCATGTTTATACGCAATGCAAGTTCCACAAACTCTCTCAACATCTACTCATATACTAGGCGAAAAGAAATGTTCTTTGAGAGTCTCTAGGGTCTTAAAGACTCCAAAGTGTTTCATCAAACCTCCTCCATGAGCCTCTTTATTAAGCAATTCTCTCAATGAACCTTTTGGAATGCACAGTATGTGTTCTTTGAACAAGAAACCCTCATTCAAATAAAACTTATCAAAAGGGGAATCAACACATGCAGCATAAATACTTCAAAAATCAAGATCATCCTTATACAACTCCTTAATACTCTCAAAACCAAGCATTTGTGAAGATAACTTAGTGATTAGGGAATACCTCCTGGACAAGACATCAGCCACTATGTTTTCTTTACCTTACTTATACTTCATAACACAAGGAAATCGCTCAATGAACTCAACCCACTTAGCATGAATTTTTTTCAACTTACCTTGGCCTTTAAGGTACTTAAGACTCTCATGGTCAGTATAAATCCCAAATTTCTTAGGTTGTAGGTAATATTTCCAGGTTTGAAGAGACCTAAATACGGCATACAACTCCTTATCATAGGTCGAATAATTCAAGGCTGCCCCTTTCTACATTTCACTAAAGTACGCAACTGGTTTCTTACTTTGGGTTAGCACGACTCCAATTCCAACTCTACTAGCATTACATTCTATTTCGAAAGTCTCATCAAAGTTATGTAACCTCAAGATAGGCAATGAGGTTAGCCTTCTCTTGACCTCATCAAAGGCCTTTTGTTGGGCCTCCCCCAATAGAACCTTACATCCTTCTTAACTGTCTCATTCAAGGGGACGGCTATAGAGGAGAAGTCTTTAACAAAACATCTATAGAAGCTATCTAAGCATCAAAACTTCTTACCTCTCCAATGCTTTTAGGGGTCGGCCATTCTAAGATGGACTTCACCTTCCCTTGGTCCATCTCAATCCCTGTGGAACTCACTACAAATCCAAGGAAGATAACCTTATCCATGCAAAAAGAGCATTTCTTACTGTTAGCATATAATTGCTCCTTTTGTAAAGTTTCAAAAATAGCACTGAGGTGTTCAGTATGGTGAGGAAAGGATTTGAGTAAATTAAAATGTCATCAAAATAGACAACCACAAATTCGCCAATGAATGCTCTCAAAACTTCATTCATCAATGTCATGAGTGTACCAGGGGCATTCGTTAGGCCAAAAGACATACTAGCCACTCATACAATCGAAATTTAGTCTTAAAAGTAGTCTTCCATTCATCCGCTTCCTTAATTCTAACTTGTTTTAAGATCAATCTTTGTAAATTAAATGGCACCATGAAGCATATCAAGCATGTCATCAAGTCTAGAGATAGGGTACCTATACTTTATTGTGATCTTATTGATGGCCCTAAAATCTATGCACATCCTCCAACTTCTGTCCTTTTTGGGGACTACAATCACAGGGACTGCACATGGGCTCATACTCTCTCTCACCTTTCCTTTGGATAGGAGTTCCTCTATTTACCTTTGGATCTTCTTTGTCTCCTCAGGGTTTGCCCTAAAGGCCGGCCTATTAGGCAATGTGGCCCCTGAAATGAAGTTAATCTGATGCTCAATGCCCCTCAAAGGTGGCAATCTTGAGGACTCCTCTTCAAGAAACAAGTCAGAGAACTCCTTAATTAAAGACAAAACATCACTGGGTAGGGTAGGGGGTAGATCACTCATCGAAAGCAACGATTCTTTGTACTCCTTAAATAACAAGATGTAAACAGTTTTATTTGAGTGCAATGCATGACATACCTTACTAGACTTGGCAAAGAATCAATGTTTCTTGATTGAAGGTGGTTTGTTGGCCTCAGGCATGGGCTGTGGTCCTTCTCTTAGAGACCTCCTCGCATTCTAAAGGCTCTCCAGGAATCTCTTTATAGCCTCTTTCTCTGAAAGATCACTCTGACTTTTCTTTCTCCTTTTTTGATCCTCGTATATCTTTTCTGGTGTCAAAGTGTGTAGTTTGAAAATTTTGTTATTGAACTTGAAAGAACATCTAGTAAGTCGACCATCATATGTAACACTTCTATCAAATTGCCAAGGTCTCCCTAAGAGAACATGACTAGCATGCATAGGGGCAACATCATATAATATATCATCTTTGTAACCACCTATACATAAAGGAAGAAATACTTGTTTAAACACATGTATTTCACCACAATCATTCAACTAAGATAGTCTATAGGGATGGGAACCAAAGGCAGTTCAAGCTTCTTAACAAGTTCAGCACTCGCCACATTAGCACATGATCCATAATCAATAATTAGTGTGCAAAATTTTCATTTAATCATGCAGTGAATACGAAAAATGTTCTCTCTTTGCAAATCATCATCCTCTTTCTTGAAGTGTGCACTCAAGACCTTCCTAACTACTAGGAAAATCTTGTATGCACCTTCATCATCACTTACAACATCTTCTTCTACAAATTCATGTTCTTCTTCGTGAGATGGTTGCTCACTCTCAGGGTCAGTGCAATATTCATTAGTATCTTCTTCGAACATGACCCTCATAGGGTTGGGTCACTCTCTACCATAATGTCCTCTCCCCTACATTTGAAAAATTCAATATCTCTTAATCTAGATGGAGGGTTAGAAGGTTTGCCTTCACTTACCTATTTTTTGCCCTTGTCATGGAGATTTCAAGCGATTTGAGGGCGGCCTTATGTGTGTGGCTCCCTCCCTTAAGCTATAGGTTGGCCATGGCCCTGTGATGGTGGAGATGGCCATGTGGTGCTGCCTCCGATGGTGAACCTGGACTGCATTCTAGAATAAGAAGAACAATTAGTCTTAAAACTGGAAACACTAGAATAAGATCTTACCTTTAGTTGCCGCTCTATCTTCTCCGCTTTATGAACCATTGAGGTCATATCCACAAAATTTGTAAGCTCATTTGGAAATTGATTTCTCTATTAAGCCCTCCAAGGAATCTAGCCATGGTAGCCTCTTCAGTCTCCTCGATGTTGGCTCTTATCAAAAGGATCTCTAGTTCCTTGAAGTATTAATCTACACTCTTGTTCCCTTGAGTCAGACCTTGAAGACTTTGATGGAGGATTCTTGTATAAGACTCTGGGATAAACTTCCTCCACATCTCACACTTCATGTCCTCCTAGATGGAAATTAAGGGTTACATGGCTCTTCTTCTCATGCCTTGGATTTGATCCCACCAAATCAAGACATACTCCATGAACCCTATGGCTACATATCTCATCTTTTGTAGCTCAGTGTAGTTGGTGCAAGAATAGATCAGGTCAACTTTTTTTCCCGCTCAATGTAAGCTACAGGATCACTCTTTCCATATAAGGCTGGGATATTCATTTTGGTTTTGAGGTAATCATCTTCTTGAGGTAAGTTTCTCCTAGCTTGTACACGTCCTTGTGGCCAAACATGTCCATCATCTACCTGCTCTTCATATAACTGTTTGGTTGGGAAGTCATCTCTTTGCTCAGGGTACCTCATAGGAGCTTTTCCCCTATCTCATCTTCCTCTCCCTCCTCCCCTACCTCCCATGGTTAAGGATCCTCTCATTTTAACTTCTTGTGAGGTTTGGAGGGGGTTTTAGGCAAGGTATTAGGGTTGGAATCCTATTCTCCCATTCATTCATCCTAGACTCCACTCTAGCAAGCATATCTACTACCCTATCTAAGGACATTTCAACCTTTTCCTTCTTAGATGGGGTATTTGGTGAAGACGTTCTTGTGACCTGAAAATAAACGCTAAACAAACAAAGGAAAAAATACAAAGACATGAAAAGGTGGTTAAAGGTTAGAGTAAAAAAAAGAAACCAAAGTTTGTTCCTTGCACTCCCTTGTCTATGGTAACTCAAAGATGTGTTTTTCCTTGGTCAATCTCAAGCTAAAAGCTTCCAAGGTAGGCTGCCCAAGCAAGCTTACAAATTCTTTAATATCCAATCAATATAGCTGATTTCAAGTGGTGCTAGCACAAATCAAAGGATCAATGTTAAACACACCTGAACAAGTCTAAGATTCAAAGGAAATGAGACAAAAACTTAGGTTAAGGGCTGAGCCAAGAAAAACTAGAGGTTGTCCGGTGCAATCTTTAGTTAATCTTAGCTTTTATGCTAGTTGTTTACAATGATGTTTGATTAGGTCACAAATTAAGTACCCAAGGTGCAAAAAGGTGACAATTACGGTTTGTGTAAACATACATACATACATACATACATACATACATTTTTTTAATAAATGGAAGGAAACTTTCAGGTCTTTATTTATTCAATAAATATCCTGCGTTAAATGGCCGAGGGCAGCCGTTTACTACAAACTAGAAAAAGAAAAAACGAAATCAAATGATCCTTCACGGTACGTGAGGCATGCTAATCACACTATAGTTCAAAAGAACGATGACTTCCTCGTCTAGTAACCATTGATGACGGTGGAGGTGGTGGAAGGTTCTTCCGAGCTCTGCGCTTTTTCCGAGATAGTCCGCTAATAAGAGTCCCGCCACCAGTCGATGTCATTGGACAATCCATATCATCTGCCGCTATGAGCAAACTCTCACGTATATAGTCATTCCCTTTGCGCCGATTAGATGAGCGAGATGCTTCATTGTCCGAACCTACCGCAAGATCAGCATCATCTTCCTCCTCCCGAAAGTGGTCTTGGTAAAATTGTTCAATTAAAGGATCATAATCGGGGAAGGAAGGAGGGTCACTTACTGGCAGTATCGCCAGTGGCGCTGGCAATGCGATTTGAATGGATTGAATTTGAACATCCGGATCCACTTCAGAGGTTGAGTTCACCTCTTGAACCTGCTGTACATTTGCGTCCGAAATCTCCAAGGGTGGAGGAGATATGCATACTGCTCCCTCTCCTATATTAGATTCCTCGGTATGGTTAGATAGTGTAGCAGAGCAGGATGTATCCATCTGCTGCTCACCCTGCTGCTCCTGAACATCCAATGTTGGCGGCACTAATAGTACGGGACTTAAATCTGCAGTCAACCGAGAAAAAATCTGCAATGTAGATGTTTCCGCAGTAGTCGCAAGATTCTGTGATTCCTTGGCATGAATGGGTTGAGCTGTTGCCGCCTGTAGTGCTTCCCTGCCATCACCGTCCCCTGCCCCAACATCAACCAATTCGTGCTGTAGAGTATCCTCAGAATGTGCATGTAATTCTGGAGTCTGGACCAGATGCTGATTAGGATTAGAATCTCCAACAGGTTGTTCTCCAGCCTCTTTCTGAATATTTCCTTTAGGAATCCAAACCTCACTCTTTCCTGCATTCTTCGTCGGATGCGTTGGGGCCTTCCCTTCTCCACAGGAACCCACTGAATGACCAAAACGACGGCATTTGCTGCAGTACCTAGGGAGATCTTCATACACAACTACTTGAAAGAAAGAATGCTCTCCACAATCTATAAATATCTTAGATGGTAAATCCATGGTAACATCCACTTCAACACAAAACCGTGCCACAGAGGGACGATGAAAACTTAAGGTAGCCGAGTCCATCTTTAACGGGGTACCAATCAACTTTGCAATCTCATATAACGTACGATAATCGTGGAGATGAATTGGAAGACCCTCAAGTGCCACCCACACTGGAACAATTGGGGTATCCAGACATGGATCAAAAGAAGGAGTCCATTTCGTGACCTTCATATCATATCCCTGGAAACGCCAATGACGACGATAAAAGAATCGCGTATAATCATCTTCGTTAATAAAGTTTAGCAGTACATGTCCCTCATCAAGGAGACCAATATTAACTGAACCTTTGAACCCAATTCTGTCAATCGAGGCGCGCAGGCCTGCCATAGATGGCCTGCCACGCCAAAAGGCTCCAACCAGGGCATACTTGAAGCGATTTGCAACAATGGCAATTTCATCTTGCGTAATTGAAACAGCAGGGTATCCTTTATAGCGACCCATCTCACGCGATGGGAATCTTCCTGCAACAGCAGACGATACCATAGCCGCAAATGATTTGGAGAGTGGCGGCGGGTCCATCTCAGACCAAATATGAATTCAAGACCAGCAGTAAATAATAATGCAGCATTACAATTGAAAAGATTGAAACTTTTGCAAAATGTAGGGCCGAAACCCGTAGAACTTGTCACAAAGAACCAAAAATGAAGAAACAATTACCAGTGGAATTGCAGAAATCGAACAGCGTTATGAATCGCGCGATGTGTATTCTGGGTCGCAAATAAAGAAATATGTGAAAAGAGAATCAAATTGAAGCAGAAGTGATAGCTGTCATTAGTGCCGACGATGGCCTTTGAGCGCCGCCGCTGCCATCTTTCCGTGGTTATTCAAATATATTCCTGAAAGACTCGAGTTTTGTTCATGTTAGGAAATCACCCGAGATCACTGCCAAACGCGCAGCGGAAAACAAAAACTTGATCTCCGATTTCCTACCAAGGATCCATGTTGTTCGTTTAATTCGACAAAAGAAATCAAAAACTACCTCCGTAGATTCGAAGTCTGCAGATGGAAGAGGTACGAAATCACGAACACCCTCTGTCGGTATCCACACGAACGCTTCCGCCCAGAGTGCTAGCTCTTCAAACGGCGCGGCTGAAGAACTCGTTTTTCTCAAAAACGATTCAAGGGTCTCGTTTTCTGTTCTTTCGTTTTCTAATTGCTTGGTGTATTTTCGTGTGTCTAGTGTATACGAGATACACAAATATATATACACATACGCAGACATCAAAATCCGAGTCCTAATCGGATTAGTTGACGCCAATCAAAATCCATATCAAATACGGATTCTATCAGGATATTCAAAATCCATATCAAATATGGATTCTCTCGTTATTATCCGATAACACACATGTATATATAATCACCAAAAAACGAAAATAATAATAATAATTAATATCCAATATTAATATTATTAATATTAAAAACGATAATAATAATAATAATAATTAATATCCAATATTAATATTATTAATATTATTAATCTCAGCCTTACGCATTCTTGTGTGTGACCCGATAGGCCCATATTAATTGGCAGTTGATTAAATCTCTATTAAACCAACAAGTCGTAATTGGCCTCTAGCAAGGCATTACAACTACCCAATTAATACGAGTAAAGTCCAACTAGCCTAATAATAGTACATGCATTAATCCCTTTGTCACACGATATCTAGTTTGAACATAAGTCATGGTCAGCGTCATACTTATATAGTTCAAACATATGATTACTCGATCTCTAAGTAGACTGATAAAACAAATGATATTGATCACACTATCAATTCATTTGAGCACGGCCATGCATTTCACAGTCTCACTAATCGAGGGGCCCAAAGATATCTCTCTCAAAAGAGAGGGACAAATTCTATCTTGATTGTTCAATATCCTCTACATAATTTCTATCACATTCAATCATGACCTTTATTATTATCCAGTTACGGATAACGTTTGATCATGTCAAAATATAATAGTCCTTATGTTGGAAACTATGACAATCTCAAGTCAAAGGATTAAAACATGACTATCATGAGATTTACTTATGACGCTAATCCATGTAGCAATCTCATGATGGGTCTATCCAATACACTGTTCTCTAACAAGTATCTATGAGATTGATTCGTATCACCATACACATAATCATCTCATGATTATCAAATCAATACTCATACTGATTATAAATTATTTTATCTCCATAACAATAATGAATCAGGGACATATATCAAAATTGTGTAACATACTAACCAACAATAATGATAATAAAAACCTCTTTTATTAATAATAAATACATAACATAAATATCCAAATCATGGCCTAGGGCACATACACTAACAATCTCCCACTTGCACTAGGCCTACAAATATCTGAGACCCATAGATCTAGTGTGCTGATCATGCTTGACCCGTGAGAGAGGCTTAGTCAATGGATCTGCTATGTTATCGTTTGTGTCAACTTTGCATATCTTGACATCTCCTCTATCGATGATGTCTCGAATGAGATGGTAGCGTCTGAGTATATGTTTAGATCTCTGATGAGACCTAGGCTCTTTTGCTTGTGCTATGGCACCATTGTTGTCACAATAAATGTCCACAGGATTTGCAATGCTAGGTACAACTCCTAGCTCAGTAATGAACTTCTTCAACCAAACTGCTTCTTTAGCTGCATCTGATGCTGCTATATACTCAGCCTCTGTTGTAGAATCAGCCACAGTGCTTTGTTTTGAACTCTTCCAACTAACAGCTCCACCATTCAATGTGAATACAAAACCGGACTGCGACCTGAAATCATCTATGTCGGTTTGGAAGCTAGCATCTGTGTAACCATTTACAACTAACTCGTCATCCAAACCTCCATAAACCAAGAATACTTCTTTAGTCCTTCTGAGGTACTTAAGAATATTCTTGACAGCTGTCCAGTGACCTTCACCAGGGTCAGCTTGATATCTACTTGTTGTGCTCAATGGATATGAGACATCTGGTCTAGTACATAACATGGCATACATGATCGATCCTATAGCAGAAGCATAAGGAATTTTATTCATTCGATCTCGCTCATCAGATGTCTGAGGACATTGATTCTTGCTAAGATGAATGCCATGAGATATAGGCAGGAATCCTTTCTTGGACTCTTGCATGTTGAACCTTTTCAACATTTTATCTATGTATGTACTCTGACTCAAGCCTATTATCCTTTTAGATCTATCTCTATAGATCTTGATACCAAGGATATAGGTAGCCTCACCCAAGTCCTTCATTGAAAATGAATTCCCTAACCAAGCCTTAACCTTTTGCAAGGTAGGGATATCATTCCCAATAAGTAATATGTCATCAACATATAAGACCAGAAACACTACTGCACTCCCACTAACCATCTTGTAAACACAAGGTTCATCTTCATTCTTGATGAAACCAAAGTTCTTAACTGTTTCATCAAAACGAAGATTCCAGCTTCGAGATGCTTGCTTCAATCCATAGATGGACCTTTGAAGCTTGCAAACCTTCTTTGAATTCTCAAGATTTACAAAACCCTCAGGTTGTGTCATGTACACATCCTCGAGTAAATTTCCATTAAGGAAAGCAGTTTTGACATCCATTTGCCATATCTCATAATCATAGTATGCTGCAATGGCAAGGAGAATTCGAATAGACTTAAGCATAGCTACTGGTGAAAAGGTTTCATCATAGTCTATACCATGAGTTTGCTTGAAACCTTTAGCCACAAGCCTTGCTTTGTAGGTTTGCACATTTCCATCCATGTCCGTTTTCTTCTTGAAAACCCATTTGCAACCAATAGTCTTAATACCCTCTGGAGGATCAATTAAAGACCAAACTTGGTTATCAAACATGGATTGCATCTCAGAATTCATGGCTCCAAGCCATTTATCTGAATCTGGACCTGACACAGCTTCCTGATAGGTAGTAGGCTCATCTTGATCTATGAGCATAACTTGACTATCATCAGTCACAAGAAATCCGTATCTCTCTGGCTGACGATGTATCCTATCAGATCTGCGTTGGACTTGTGTTACATTTTCAGGCTCCACAACTGTTTGTGATTCTGAAATCGTCTCTAAAGACGGTTCAACGATATCTTGTGGAACTTGAGTTTCCTCAAGTTGTACTATACTCCCACTTGTTCTCTTGGAGAGAAACTCCTTTTCCAAAAAGACTCCATTTCGAGCAACAAACACTTTGTTCTCTGAGGGAATATAGAAATAGTACCCTTTAGTTTCTTTAGGATACCCCACAAAAATACATTTGATAGATTTTGGAGCTAGCTTATCTGACATTAATCTTTTCACATAAGCTTCACAACCCCAAATCTTAAGAAAAGACAAACTGGGTCTCTTACCAGTCCACATCTCATATGGTGTCTTTTCAACCGCTTTAGATGGTACACGGTTCAAAATGAATGCAGCTGTCTCCAAGGCATAACCCCAAAAGGATAAAGGAAGATCTACTTGACCCATCATAGATCGAACCATATCCAATAAAGTCCGATTTCTCCTTTCAGAAACACCATTCCATTGTGGAGTTCCTGGAGGAGTCAACTGTGAAACAATTCCACAATTTCTTAGATGTTGGTCAAATTCTTGGCTCAAATATTCACCACCTCGATCTGATCGAAGGGTTTTAATTGTCTTACCAAGTTGATTTTGTACTTCATTTTGAAAATTTCTAAACATTTCAAAAGACTCATGCTTATGTTTCATTAGGTAGACATAGCCATACCTACTGAAATCATCAGTAAAAGTAATGAAATACTGAAATCCTCCCCTGGCACTAATGCTGATTGGGCCGCATACATCTGTATGTACCAAGCCCAATAAGTCATTAGCCCTTTCACTATGTCCAGTAAAAGGAGTCTTTGTCATCTTTCCAAGCAAACAAGACTCGCAATTTTCAAATGATTCAAAATCAAATGAATCTAATAATCCATCTTGATGGAGTTTAGATACGCGCTTCTCATTTATATGGCTAAGGCGACAATGCCATAAATATGCAGGGTTTAGTTCATTTGGCTTAGTTCTCTTTGAAGATATGTTATAAATATTACCGTCATTGGAATCATCAAGGTTAAGGACATAAATTCCATTATAACTACTCGCAATACAATAAAGCAAGTCATTTTTATCAAAAATAGAACACTTCTTATTTTTAATTAAAAATGAATAACCTTCATCATCCAAAACAGATACTGAAATAAGATTCCTACTCATAGTAGGAACATAAAAGCAATTGTTTAAAACTAACAAAAGCCCATTGGGCAAGACAAGCTCATAGGTCCCTACAGCTATAGCAGCAACTCTTGCTCTATTGCCAACACGTAGGTCCACCTCGCCCTTCTTCAGCATCCTACTCCTTTTGAGCCCCTGCATATTTGTACAAATATGGGATCCACATCCAGTATCTAATACCCAGGAAGAAGAAGTAGATAAATTAATTTCTACAACATAAATACCTGAAGATGTAGTCGTACTACCCTTCAGCTTCTTCAACTCCTCCAAATAAACATCACAATTTCTTTTCCAATGCCCAGGCTTGTTGCAATGGAAACAAGTTCCTTCCTTAGGAACCTTTGCCTTGGGACCAGGTTTCGGTTTAGCTTGACCCTTTGCCCCTTTTGCACCCTTTGCACTTTTAGCCTTACCCTTGCCTTTAGCTTTCTTTTTCATTAGCTTGGTATTGACACTCAATACATGGGTAGGCTTCTTGATATTCCCCTCAGCAGTTTTGAGCAAACCATGTAGCTCAGGAATGGACTTTTCCATATTATTCATATTGTAGTTCATGACGAACTGAGAAAAACTGCTAGGCAAAGAGTGTAGGATCAAATCCGTGGCGAGTTCCAAACTCAGGGGATATCCAAGTCTTGCAAGGTGATCTATATAGCCTTTCATCTTCAGAACATGAGCGCTAATAGATTCACCTTCAGACATCTTACAGTCAAAAAGTGCAACAGCGGTGTCGAACCTATCCTGCCTTGCCTGTTGTTGGAAAGCTTGTTTGAGATGCACACTCATCTCATAAGCTTCTAAGTGTTCCAGGTCTTTCTGAAGTCCTGAACACATAGTTGCCAACATTAGACATCCTATGTCATTGGAATCTTCCACATGCTTCTTATATTTGTTCTTAACAGCAACAGAAGCATCAGCAGGAGGGGGTTCAGGGACAGGGTCATCGAGCACGTAGGACTTCTTTTCTTGCTTGAGAACGATTCTCAAGTTTCGAAACCAATCAACAAAATTAGTCCCACATTCTTTTAATTTTTCCTTCTCAAGGATTGATCGCAGCGATAAGGTGGAATTGTTATTAGCAGCCATTTATGATCTACAAAACATGCAAAGTAACACTTTATTATTAATGAGGTTAAATTTATAAAACTCTCACTAAAACATAACCCTCAAAAGAAATATTTTAGTGAGCTAAGATCCATATTTGACTTAATTCTAAACTCAGCTTTGGCATGACGCTTAAAATTAAGTTATTTAGGTAGGTAACATCTTTACCAATTACATCTCATGTAACTCTTAGAATTTATGGAATAATGACATCATATATCATTGTATGTTAGATTCCATCTAATGCCTTGGGCCCAAAACCGTTTTGATAGCCCAATTAAGTCTAACCAATTTTAAACATATGAGTAGCACTATTACTCATCCTACGTAGCTAGGAATGTTTAAAGCACATTGCTTTGGCAATACCTACTTTAATACAATCCAGTTTTAATAGGTGTTTAAGACATGGATGGCATAAAGACTTAAATTATTAATGAGGGTACAACTTAGTTTATGTCTTGCATTGTATATCATTATATCGTAGCATCCTATATGCATATATAATATATCATCCACGCATCTCATACAAAATGATAAATATGTAAACGTGACATAGCATGGCCAAACTAAATATGATCTTCATGAGACCAAATGAAGATCATAAAGGAAACCCTATGTGAAAGACTTCCTATTACAACATTTGCAATGATACATATCTTCTTGTCTTGAGCTCGTGCCTCCATCTCCATGGAATCCACTCGTCCTTGGTATGTGTCGCCATCACCACTTTTGTAGCTTGATTCTTCATTTATTACAATAATAAAGAAAAACCCTAACTAATTGTATAATAAATACAACAAAAACTACAGCGGCACGCAGGCCATAATAACCCAAAACAGAAATATGACTAAGTCAATCACACAGGTCCTGAGGCCATGCTATGCACCATGCAAAGACATCAACAATTATAATATATTTTACACAAACATGTTATAACAAATAAATATATATTGACATTCTTAATGTCATGGTAACGAACTATAGGGCGCACGCATACGGCGGTCCCGAGGGGCAGAGCCCCAGGGCGGGGTCGAGGGGCAGCGCCCCTCGAAGCCAAGCAGAAAGTATCAATCGCATTGATAATTTTCTTTTCGAAACCCTAACACAGACGCGTCAATCATATTAACGATCTTACTGTCTTGATTACGTGTAAACCCTTATAGAAGCACCGATCGAACCGAGAGTTATCATTCAAAACCCAAAATAGAATCATCAATCGAATTGATAATCTGCTGTTCGAAATCCGAAACAGAATCAATCTGCCATTCGAAATCCTAAAACAGAATCATCAATCGAATTGATAATCTGTCTGTTTTGAATATGCATAACTCTTACAGAATCATTATCGGTTGTTCATATCGATATAAACATAATCGTTTTTGATCATCACATGAAAAACGAAAACTTTATATCACATATAACAATCTCGAATCATAACGTCTAATGAAAACGAATTGAAAACATCAATCCGCTCTCACCAGATGAGATTCGAATAGGGTTTTACACATAGCGTATGTTTATATCTAATATAAACAGAATCGGTTTTTGATCATCACATGACAAACGAAAACCGCCGTATACAAATCATCTCATGAAAACGATTTGAAAAACACCATTCTTCTCTCATCATATGAAATCCGAGTTGGGGTTTTTGTACATATCATGCCATACGAAAAAACAGTAAACATATAATCACATAAGCATGATATAATCGATTTAAACGAAATCAACAAGTGTCGCTGATACCACTGTTAGGAAATCACCCGAGATCACTGCCAAACGCGCAGCGGAAAACAAAAACTTGATCTCCGATTTCCTACCAAGGATCCATGTTGTTCGTTTAATTCGACAAAAGAAATCAAAAACTACCTCCGTAGATTCGAAGTCTGCAGATGGAAGAGGTGCGAAATCACGAACACCCTCTGTCGGTATCCACACGAACGCTTCCGCCCAGAGTGCTAGCTCTTCAAACGGCGCGGCTGAAGAACTCGTTTTTCTCAAAAACGATTCAAGGGTCTCGTTTTCTGTTCTTTCGTTTTCTAATTGCTTGGTGTATTTTCGTGTGTCTAGTGTATACGAGATACACAAATATATATACACATACGTAGACATCAAAATCCGAGTCCTAATCGGATTAGTTGACGCCAATCAAAATCCATATCAAATACGGATTCTATCAGGATATTCAAAATCCATATCAAATATGGATTCTCTCGTTATTATCCGATAACACACATGTATATATAATCACCAAAAAACGAAAATAATAATAATAATTAATATCCAATATTAATATTATTAATATTAAAAACGATAATAATAATAATAATAATTAATATCCAATATTAATATTATTAATATTATTAATCTCAGCCTTACGCATTCTTGTGTGTGACCCGATAGGCCCATATTAATTGGCAGTTGATTAAATCTCTATTAAACCAACAAGTCGTAATTGGCCTCTAGCAAGGCATTACAACTACCCAATTAATACGAGTAAAGTCCAACTAGCCTAATAATAGTACATGCATTAATCCCTTTGTCACACGATATCTAGTTTGAACATAAGTCATGGTCAGCGTCATACTTATATAGTTCAAACATATGATTACTCGATCTCTAAGTAGACTGATAAAACAAATGATATTGATCACACTATCAATTCATTTGAGCACGGCCATGCATTTCACAGTCTCACTAATCGAGGGGCCCAAAGATATCTCTCTCAAAAGAGAGGGACAAATTCTATCTTGATTGTTCAATATCCTCTACATAATTTCTATCACATTCAATCATGACCTTTATTATTATCCAGTTACGGATAACGTTTGATCATGTCAAAATATAATAGTCCTTATGTTGGAAACTATGACAATCTCAAGTCAAAGGATTAAAACATGACTATCATGAGATTTACTTATGACGCTAATCCATGTAGCAATCTCATGATGGGTCTATCCAATACACTGTTCTCTAACAAGTATCTATGAGATTGATTCGTATCACCATACACATAATCATCTCATGATTATCAAATCAATACTCATACTGATTATAAATTATTTTATCTCCATAACAATAATGAATCAGGGACATATATCAAAATTGTGTAACATACTAACCAACAATAATGATAATAAAAACCTCTTTTATTAATAATAAATGCATAACATAAATATCCAAATCATGGCCTAGGGCACATACACTAACAGTTCACATACATACATACATACATACATACATACATACATATATATATATGCGGCCTTTTAATCTTTTTGGTGGCTTGGAGCACAAACAATTCCAACACTCTTGATATGCTAGAAATTGAAGTTTTAGTGCCTGCGCTCGTTTGATCTCTCCTTTCTTTTCACTTCTTTTTTTTAAACGTGCAATGCTCTTCCTCTGTTATGTATTGCACGGCTATTTCCAAAGACCTTTTTTTTTTAACCGAGGCTCCAAAAATTACTCACGGATTTCTTCAATGGGTTTAATGACTAGTGAGGTTGTGGTGGACAAATGTATGAAGAAGAAGTGCCTGATCAAGTGTGGTTGCTTTATAAAAAATACTGGGCATAAATCGACGTGCAAAAATGGCCCTCCTTTTTTTTCTTTGACTAACAGAATTGATGTTTATCTATTCGAAGTCTGCAATTAGCATTCAAATGGTACAAATCCTGTGTTGTACATTGACATGATCTATATTACAAGAACGCGGTACAATCTGTGCGAAGAGAAATGAATATAGCAAGCCTTTTTGTGTTGCTTTCTCGCGGAGTTCTTGGTCTTTTATGTGATAGGTTGTGCAAGGTAGCCCCCGAGCTATATGGCCGTGCATATGTAACTGTTAAAACAGTCTTGGAACACAATATTGTGTAACTAAAATAAGCACAAATGCAAAAAATGTCACACAAAGTCTAGAAAAACAACTAATAGCTTCGTTATCAACAAGATTATTGTGTGATACGGGTAGATATATTTTAGGCAATGGACCAGCTATTTCTAAGACAGAATTTTTTGATTCTAAATGCAAAGATCTTATATGTACAAGTGTGCGAAAGAATTAAGAAAGGCAAAAATTTATACTTTTTTTTTTCAAAGAACGCCAATATATCAGTGGGGCTATTATTGAGCGGAAGATGGGCCCTGCAAGCTACTGTAAAAACATTTGCGACCTCTCCACCATTCCCTAATTTTGTTGGCAAAAGGTTGAACCCCAACCCAAAGGGTCTTCATTGTCACAGTCTCAAGAAGCTGCGTGGAGGATATAAATCAGGAGTCCAGCGGCCTCCTAAATTGGGTGAGATCTTACACAGTTACCCATATAAGGTGACTCCCACAAACCAGGCATTTGACCTGGCAGCAGAGGAACACCCACACTGTGCGCGTCACTGGATTCGAACTCATGACCTTTTGTTGGCAATCCCCAACCCAAGTACCAACTGGACTATGCTATGGGGACCTTCACTAATTTTGAAGGAAGGTATGATGGAGTGACGAAAGGAAACCAAATGAAAAGGTAAGAATAAAGAAAGAAAAACAGGACCCGGGGGGTAATTAGGGTTATCAAGATGGGAGATAGATTATAAGATAGTTTGGTCAGGAAAAGAACCTTTAGCGTTCTGATACCACTTTGATGGATGCATACATCCTATAGATTGATGGATCGCCTCTTCTCTAATCGTATACACGCCTCAAACAGCCATGCGTAGTACATTGGTGTGGTCACCACGTTCTTGGACAAGAACTTATGCAAAACGTGTAGATTGTAGCAAATTCGAACCTCCAATTCCAACCAGTCACTGTTAGGTCCCTTAGAACACACTAGAAGGGGGGGTTTGAATAGTGTGTTCACCAAGTATGGATATTTTATGACTATTTTTCGTTTTGAAGTGCAACCAATACTTGGGTGTGTTCTTTAGAAAGAATCAAGACTTGAAAGAAAATAAAGAACACAAGTATGTATAGAGGTTCAAGTCAAATGACTCTACTCCTCTACCTTCTTGATGTTTCACAAGAAGGATTTTGAAATGGGGATTGTTATTTCTTTTGGGGGAAACAACAATCAAGAACAAAATCCAGAAAATAGAAAAACTAGGCTCTTTGCCTAGACCACAACCAAGAAGTCTAACCCTTTGAAGTTTAGCCTCCAAAGATCTTCTTTGCCCTCAAAGAAATCTTGTAGGGAGAATAGTGCACCACACACTATCAACTAACCCTTCAAAGTCTAGAAATCTCAAACAAGAAGCACCCTTGCTCCTTGACCAACAATCTACCCAATCTCTCACAATATGATCTCACAAAGAAGAAGACTCTTCTTCTTCTTACAATAAACACTCTCAACAATAAAGTAAAATGTACAAAGATTACAAGTATTTTGAGAGCTTGAGCTTGAGAGAATTTGAGAGCTTGCAAAGTAGAAAGTTGGAGAAGAAATGGAGGAAACCCTTCTTTTTATCAACCTTCATGTTTCTTCCCGTTTGAAACCCTCTGCACTGACATTAATGAGTTTTGGCATCATGTGTTGGTGAGTCCTCATCATTGGAGATTTCCCTTTGGCATGTAGCAACATTCTTGGAGAGATTTCAAAATGAATGCCAAGAAAGGAAACCTGAAATCTTCAGTAGAGAGGAACCTGTGAAAAAGACACTAAAAGAGGAGGGTACAAAGGGTTAACTGATGTTAAAAAGTGAAGTATAAGACCTTTGTAACGTTGGTCACATGAAGCGTCTAATGTGCTAAAAGCACAGGCGTTCGAAGTGACATTGAGCGCTTGATGTGAAAATGAACAGTCGTTCGAAGTCACATCAAGCGCCTAATGTGGGCTTCTTAAGGCGTTCGAAGTCACATGAAGCGCCTAATGTAGCCCTTCATGCTTGTTCGAACTAACTCTAACTTTTTCTCAGAGAAAGTACTTAGGAGTACGTGCCCATTCAGGAGAAAAGTACTATTGGCTTGGTGGACAGCATAAAGCGCCTAAAGAGGCGTTCAAAGTGTTCGCACTTTTCAACAGGCCACATGAAGCGCCTAATCAGGCGTTCAAAGTGTCCTGATTTTCAAACACTTCTCATGAAGCGCCTAATCTAGGCGTTCGAAGTGTTCGCACATCCAGACACATCACATAAAGCCACCTAATCTAGGCGTTCGAAGTGTACTGGACTCCACCAAGGTACATTAAGCGCCTAATGTAAGCGTTCGAAGTATACTGACTTCAAACCACACACATGAAGCGCCTAATCACTTGTTCGAAGTACAGAATTGTGCAAATCATCAAAACTCAACATATTCTAACATTCTCCCTCTTTTTGATGATTCCAACATCTCCGGAGCCACCAGCATCACCACCACCGCCAGAACTGCCACCACCAGCACCACCACTTTCTCCCCCTAAATCATCAAAATTAGGAGGAAGAGCCCATGGACAAACTTGCATGAATGCATTACGAAATGCAGTCATGCGGGCTTCATTCCGTACATGCCGAGCTTCATGCTCAGCATCACGAAGATGCAGCTGTTGAACAGTCTGTTAAAGCGCAGCAATGCGTGATAGCAATTCAGGAGAATTACTACCACCAGCAGCATCTTGAGGTCCCTCCGCGACCTCGTCATCATCAAGAATGGTGGTGGCCTTTGCGTTTTTGCGAGTCAATGGCCTGGGCGATATTGTAGTGATCATAGATGTCAGATTTGGCAACTAGAGTCAAATCATCATCAGAAATATCAACACCTTTTGATTTTAACAATATTGTGACAATATTGGCAAAAGGTAAAGCTTTTGACCCTTTACGGAGAGCTGCAAACATGACTTCTATGAAAATTCAGGCGAGATTCAACTGGGTCAGATGTTTGAGACGGTAAGATACATAGAAATCCATGTTACTAGGATTTCTAGTAGCCTTACCATTGATACAGTAGGTGACCACCGCTAGCAAGATGCGATCCACCAATGGCATGTTCTGAGTCTTTTTGGAGGGGAAATACCCCAAATCGAATTTTACGTCCTGCTCATGGACGCCGTATTTGTTGCTCCAGTCAAATACGGAGAAATCAGTCAAACCCTCATTTTGGATTCTCAAGACTTCACAAATTTCAGAGATAGTGAAGCTGAGAGGAGTACCATCAATGATAGAGTTGAGGGAAAGCGGTTGAGACTCAGATGGTGGAGTGACCCACAAGTTGGAGTAGAACAGCCTGGTGTGCTCGCGGGAATATTTTTGCATATCAAGCCTGGACCAAAGAGATGTCCAGCCTTGATGTTCCAAGAAAGGAACGATTTCAAATGCACTGCTCGTCTCAGGAACATTGCTGAGGTTGAGCAGTTTCAGAGGGATGATGAGGCGGTTGTTTGCTACCCATTCTTGGAATAGCATGCTGGAGTAGTAGTAAGAAACATGGGCACCTTTGTCAATGGTGCGTGGAGGCTTCTTGATTTCGGGCTCAAACTTTTTTAGCCAAGGAAAGTTGTCCTTGGTGAGCCCTTCTCGAATGGCTTGTGATTGCAGGAGGCTCGACAATACCTTGTCCAGCCGTTGTTTTTCGCTTTTGAGAGCGTGGGAGTTTCGAAGGACCAGTGGAAGCCATTGATAAAAAAATGAGAAAGGAGAGGTTTTTGTAGTAGAGGCAGAGAGATGGTATGAAGCTGTGAAGAGGAATGAAGAAAAGTTTGGTTTTATAAAGGTGAATGAAGAAGATGAAGAGATGGTGGAGTAATGGAGGAAGATGAAGTAGTGGAGGAGTGGAGGAGTGGGAGAGAGAAGAAGATGAAGAGTTTTTTGTTAATGGGAGGAAGAGAAAGCAACGTGGGGGAAGTGGAGAAGTGGGAAAAGAGGGAAAGGAGGTAATGGCGGCAGAGAATTGATGGTCCTTGAATGGCGCGAAAACTGAAGAGGCGGCGGAAAGGACAGTGTGAAAATAGGGTTTGAAGCGCCTAATTTGACTTCGAACGACTTCACAAAGTGGGATGAAGCGCCTAAAGTCACATTGAACGGCTATGGAGATGCAGAGTGAGCGCTTAATGTTACATCGAACGAGAGAACATATATAGATAAAGCGCTTAATCCTACATCGAACGCCTTTATAAAGGGACATAAAGCGCCTGATGTCACTTCGGACAAGTGACATCCTTAACATCAGGCGCTTGATGTGACATCGAACGCCTGAAGCAAGTGTGATGAAGCGCTCTATGTGCACTGACTTTGAAAATTTTTGAAATTTTCGTGCTCAAACTCAAGATGGTTTTATCAACCCATGTTGAGCAACCCCAACCTACTTCTTATGGATACAAAGACATCACTAGGTAAGGGTTTCGCGAAAATGTTCCGCTAATTGGTCTCGTGTAGGAACGAATTCCACACTTACCAAGTTCTTTTGTACACAATCACGGATGAAATGATACCTCACTTCAATGTTCTTGGTCCGGACTATGTTGGACGGGATTTTGTGCAATATTTATGGCGGACATGTTATCACACAAAATTGGCACCTTGGAGAAGTGAATGTTATAATCATTTAACGTGTTTGTCATCCATAATAATTGTGCACAACATGAGGCGGCCGACACATATTCGGATTCCGCCCGTAGAAAGAGACACACTGTTTTGTTTCTTGGAAAACCAAGAAACGAGACAATCTCTGAGAAACTGACAAGTTCCGGGGGTGTTCTTCCTATCACCTAGACTCCCCGCATAATCGGAGTCACAATATCCTCTTAAATCAAAACATGCATTCTTAGGATAAAATAAACAAAATTTCAAAGTACTTCTAAGGTATCTAAGGATGCGTTTTACCGCAATAAAATGCATCTCCCTAGGATCACTTTGAAATCTAGCACATAAACATATTGCATGTAAAATATCGGGTCTACTAGCCGTTAAATAAGTAGACTACCTATAATGCCACGATACAAGGTTACCTCGACATGCTTTCCTTTTTCATCCTTGTCAAGCTTTGCACTTGTGCTCATAGGAGTGTTTACCTCTATTCCTTCACCAAAGTTGTACTTTTTGAGCAAATCTCTTGTGTATTTGGTTTGGGAAATGTACACGCCATCTTCGGTTTGCTTGATTTGTAATCCAAGGAAATAGTTAAGTTCGCCCATCATGCTCATCTCGAACTCACCTTGCATAAGACTAGCAAATTGCTCACAAAGACAATTGTTAGTAGCACCAAAGATAATATCATCAACATATACTTGAACAATTAAATGATTCCTACCTTGTTCTTTTATAAACAAAGTAGTGTCAACTTTACCTCTTGAAAAGCCATTATTAAGAAGAAAAGTACTTAACCTCTCGTACCAAGCTCTTGGAGCTTGTTTGAGGGCCGTAAAGAGCCTTTTTAAGTTTGAAGACATGATGTGGTGAATCATGACATTCAAACCCGGGAGGTTGTGCAACATACACTTCCTCTTGAATAACACCATTCAAGAAGGCAGATTTAACAATCCATTTGGTAAAGTTTAAAATCCCTATAACAAGCATATGCAAATAACATCCTAATAGCTTCAAGCCGTGCTACGGGTGCAAATGTCTCATCAAAATCAATACCTTCTTCTTGACGGTATCCTTGAGCAACTAAACTATCTTTGTTTCTAGTGACATTACCTTGATCATCCATCTTGTTACGAAAAACCCATTTCGTACCAATAATAGGATGATCATGTGGTTTGGGAACTAACTCCAAAACATCACTTCTTTCAAATTGGTTTTAATTCTTCTTGCATAGCCAAGATCCAATTTTCATCAAGAAGTGCAATCTTTAATATTTTTAGGCTCTATAAGAGAGACACATGCATTCTCTCTATATTGCCTTCGTGTGGTGATACCCCTATTTAGATCACCTATGACTAACTCTTGAGGGTGAGAACTTTTGTGCTTAAATGGTCTAGGAAGATTGGAGACATCTCCTCCAACTTCCTCTTGATCATGTTCCGGAAGAGATGAACCTTCACCATCCACATGAACTTCATGCTCCGGAATATGTGATGCATTATCTACATTTTGTGTATCAACATGAGTATGAGAAAAATTTTTATTTGACTCACTAAGTTCATGCACACAAGGTGGAGGAGTACCTTCAATAGGTTCAACTATCAAATCGATAAAGATGTTTCCATTTGGAGGATCATCAACGATCTCTCGTTGAGGAACGACCATAGGAAACATCCTCAAGAATTTCTTCTTGAGGAGTCACATCTTTCATCCTCTTCACAATCCTCATTAAGTTTAGGTTCGTCACTAAGTGACTCATTAAACTTAACATGGATTGATTCTTCCATCTTTTGACTCCTTTTGTTGAAGACATGAAATGCTTTACTATTTGAGGCATAACCTAAAAAGATACCTTCATCCGCTTTGAGGTCAAGTTTGTCCAAAGTATCTTTGGTATTAAGTATAAAACACTTGCAACCAAAGATTTTGAAATACCCAATGTTGGGGAACTTTTCCATTCCAAAGCTCATAGGGTGTCACATTTAGGTATGGTCTCAAATAGACACGATGATCACATGGCAAGCGGCATTTACCGCTTCGGCCCAAAAATACTTAGGCAAACCGAACTCATTCAACATTGCTCTTACACATTTCTTGTAGAGTTCTATTCTTTCGTTCGGCCACACACCATTTTGTTGAGGAGTTTAGGTGCTGAAAGGTCATGAGAGTATCTTTTGGATACACAAAACCTTTCGAAATCACCATCGAACTCACCACCACGATCACTACGGATGGTTTTAATGGTGTCACCCACATGATTTTCCAATCGTTTACTTAAACTTATAAACTCCACTACATGCATCACTTTTTTTAGCTAGAAGCATCACCCACGTATAACGAGTATAGTCATCTACTACCACGAAGGTATAATGTTTACCACCCAAGCTATTTGTTCCACCATCCCCATACAATCCATATGACGCAATTGTAGGGGCTTGAAGGTGGAAATAGTTGTCTTGGGTTTGAAGCTTGTTTTCACAAGCTTCGCCTTTTGACAAGTGTCACATACGTCATGGTTTTCGAAACTCATTTTTGGAAGGCCTCAAACTTTATCATTTTCGCAAATAAATTTAAATATTTTGAAACATACATGTTCGATACGTCTATGCCATAGTTGCGTCAAATCATTCTTAGCAACTAGACAAGATACATTTTGAGAAACCAAATCATTGATGCTAAGTTTGTAAATATTTTTTGAAACGCAATGCCTCAAATAAGATCTTATCTTCCTTTTCCACAACACACTTTGTTTTCAAAAACGTTACCTCATAATTAGCATCACAAGTTGACTGACACTCTCAAGTTTAAACTTAAGCCTACAACATACAAGACATCACTAAGAGAGGAAGGAATCGTTACCCACAATACCATGTCCTTTGATTTGGCCTTTGCTACCGCCAAAGTGGACAACTCCTCCGTCTTGCATAGTGAGTCTATGGAAGAGAGCGTTTGTCTCCCGTCATATGGTTGGAACACCCATTGTCCACGACCCATTTGACCCTTCTTGTCTTTGCTTTCTCCATTGAGTGCTAGGGCCTACAAAAGAACCATATGAAGTTGTTACCCTTTTTGTTTTGGGTCCTTGAAGGTCTAGTCACCTTCATCTCGCCTTTCGGCACCCACACAAGATTCTTATTATTTTTTGCTCCACATACTCTTTTCTACATGGCCCTTTCTATTACAATTAAAAAAATGTAGGAGTGTGCTTGTGAGTTGGTGTATGCTTGTGCGAATGCTTGTGCGTAGGGCACATGTCGTGTTTCCTTTTTAGGAACCACCTTTCTTTGGTATAGAAGAAGGTTTTTGTTTCACAACATGAACCAAAGGTTGTGACGCTCTTTGGTGCATTTAGCCTTTTGTTAGGCATGTGCCTTGCTTCTTCAAGGAGTTTGGACTCCTTGACCACTTGTGCTTGTTGCTTATTGTTTCCTTCTTGGATGCATACATGACACTAGGTTTTATTTTAGCTTTCATGGCTTGGCCCTAGATGCATCCTTAACCTCTACTTTTGTAGCACTTACCCTTGAATCATTTTTCTTATCCTCAAGGGGCTTGAGCACATGATTTCATCAAATCATGTTTCTCTTCAAGTGCAATCACATGCATAGTCAAAAATATATCATGCTCAAGTTGCAATGCAATGTGATCTTCTAACGTGTCATTATATTCATTTAAGCATGCTCTAAACTCTTTCTTGACACGTTTATATTTTAAATCTAAGAGTCATTTTCTTGCACTAAATCATCTCGTTCATCAATAATTCTATAGTGAGATGATATTGCATACCTCCATGTCATCGATGGCCATGAGTGCAAAGAACTCCTTGTCAAGATCATCTTGCACCACCCCGTGAGTGCAAGATCATCACGATCGCCATTGTCGCTCTCGGACCCGGAAAGAATGCTCTCCCAATGGGCTACTTCCGCTTGCAAGGCCTTCTTCCTTTGGTAGATGGCCTTCTTGTCTTTGAGTTGCGGCTCCTTCACCCGACAATCTTCATGAAGTGACCAAGCTTCCCACACTTGTAGCATTTATTCTCTTGGTCCTTCACCTTGTCCTTGGAGTACTTCTCCTTGATGAATCTTTTGGCTTCATCACCATTCTTTCTCGCAAACGTCGGAATCTTTTGACAAGAAGTCCGACTTCATCGTCCGAGTCCTCCGACTCGCATACTAGCGCCTTAGAGGAGTGGCGAATAGGATCATTCTTTTCTTGTGCATCCAAATGAATCTCATAAGTAATGAGATTCCCGTATAACTCGTCCAAGGTGATTGTTTCAAATCCTTGGACTCCTCAATGGCCGTCACTTTTGCGTTCCATTCTCTTCCTAAACTGTTTAGGAAGCAATGGTTTAGATCCTCTTGTTCTATTTTCTTGCCAACCGCTTTGAGAAGGTTGACAAGCTTGGTGAATCTTTGGATGGACTCTTCAATCTTTTCACCTTTGGGACAGTAAAGTTGTAGAATGTTTTATCAACTGTCTCCTTTGGCCTTTCTTACTTGAGATGTTCCTTCGTGGATCATCTCAAGCTTTGTCCAAGCCTCATGAGCGGATTGGACACCTTGAATCTGAGCTCTCTCATTTGAGGAAAGAGAGCTATTTAAAATAGCAAGAGCCTTGCTATTTATGGCCAACTGAAACTCCTCTCAGGAGTAGGATCATCAATATCAATGGGAATCATAGATCCTCTTGAGACCTCAACCCATATTCTGTGCCCACAAGAACGTAGTAGGTTTCCATATTTGACTTCCATAGTGGGTAGTTTAGAGGGTCAAACATGGGAACTTTGACATGAACATTTGAGATAGAAGGGAGTAGGGTTTCTGCCTCCTTCTTCTAGAGGCATCAGCACTAGGAGAACCCACATCATCAAAAACAAAGGGATCCATACTAAATGATCAAATCTTGTATTTGGACTCAAATAAGCAAGATGTGCTCTGATACCAATTGTTAGGTCCCTTAGAACACACTAGAAGGGGGGTTGAATAGTGTGTTCACCAAGTATGGATATTTTATGGCTATTTTTCGTTTTGAAGTGCAACCAATACTTGGGTGTGTTCTTTAGAAAGAATAAAGACTTGAAGAAATAAAGAACACAAGTATGTATAGAGGTTCAAGTCAAATGACTCTACTCCTCTACCTTCTTGATGTTTCACAAGAAGGATTTTGAAATGGGGATTGTTATTCTTTTGGGGGAAACAACAATCAAGAACAAAATCCAGAAAATAGAAAAACTAGGCACCTTGCCTAGACCACAACCAAGAAGTCTAACCCTTTGAAGTTTAGCCTCCAAAGATTCTTTGCCCTCAAAGAAATCTTGTAGGGAGAATAGTGCACCACACACTATCAACTAACCCTTCAAAGTCTAGAAATCTCAAACAAGAAGCACCCTTGCTCCTTGACCAACAATCTACCCAATCTCTCACAATATGATCTCACCAAGAAGAAGACTCTTCTTCTTCTTACAATAATCACTCTCAACAATAAAGTAAAATGTACAAAGATTACAAGTATTTTGAGAGCTTGAGCTTGAGAGAATTTGAGAGCTTGCAAAGTAGAAAGTTGGAGAAGAAATGGAAGAAACCCTTCTTTTATCAACCTTCAAGTTTCTTCCCGTTTGAAACCCTCTGCACTGACATTAATGGGTTTTGGCATCATGTGTTGGTGAGTCCTCATCATTGGAGATCTCCCTTTGGCATGTAGCAACATTCTTGGAGAGATTTCAAAATGAATGCCAAGAAAGGAAACCTGAATTCTTCAGCAGAGAGGAACCTGTGAAAAAGACACTAAAAGGAGGGTACAAAGAGTCAACTGATGTTAAAAAGTGAAGTTAAGACCTTTGTAACGTTGGTCACATGAAGCGCCTAATGTGCTAAAAGCACAGGCGTTCGAAGTGACATTGAGCGCTTGATGTGAAAATGAACAGTCGTTCGAAGTCACATCAAGCGCCTAATGTGGGCTTCTTAAGGCGTTCGAAGTCACATGAAGCGCTAATGTAGCCCTTCATGCTTGTTCGAACTAACTCTGACTTTTCTCAGAGAAAGTACTTAGGAGTACGTGCCCATTCAGGGAAAAGTACTTTTGGCTTGGTGGACAGCATAAAGCGCTTAAAGAGGCGTTCAAAGTATTCGCACTTTTCAACAGGCCACATGAAGCGCCTAATCAGGCGTTCAAAGTGTCCTGATTTTCAAACACTTCACATGAAGCGCCTAATCTAGGCGTTCGAAGTGTTCGCACATCCAGACACATCATAAAGCGCCTAATCTAGGCGTTCGAAGTGTACTGGACTCCACCAAGGTACATTAAGCGCCTAATGTAGCGTTCGAAGTATACTGACTTCAACACACACACATGAAGCGCCTAATCACTTGTTATGTACAAATTGTGCAAATCATCAAAAAAACTCAACATATTCTAACATCATCCTAATCCTTGAATTTGGTTCACAAAAAGGATGCTATACACCTTAGTTGATTATAGTTTGATTTTATGTGTAAAAATCAAAGGAAAAACATAACTTCCCAAGGGGTGCAAAGCCGAATGTGTATTCAAACAAATGGAAAATGTCGTTCTAAATTTCATGGCACAAGCCACACCTATATTTTGATCGTTCCTCACAGATTTTGTGTGATAAATTTCACGAAAATTATTAATATAAGTCTAGATAAGATCTATCAAAAACAACCAACGAAAAGAAAGCAAGATAAATGTTTTAAAAAATAATCTATCTTTTAACAAAAGATGACACAGCTTCGGTTTTTCTTTCTACACGCTCGTACATTCGTAATCAGCCTCTGGACACTGTCCAAAAAGTAGTTGAGAACGAAATTTTATTGAATGTGGACTCTGGAATCCCCTCAGTTGGATAACTACACGAAGAGTTATCGCCTCCCAAAAATCAGACTACAGAATTTCAGCAACTTTCTACATTTTGTCTTCAGTCTTCACAACTTCTTTTTTTGGTCCTTTGTCATCCAAATTTTAAAAAGTTCTCTGCACAAAATTATCCCAAAATGAGTCTTATAACACGTCCAAATGGTTTGAATGCATTTGGATAAGTCTTCGGAGCTATGTGTGCAAAATGGCTGGATGTGCGCATGACATGACCTCCTAGATTTTAGGGTTTTGTCATCACAGGGATGCCCTTAGCTTCAACACCTACAAAGACACTCAAACACGAACATAAGCATACGAAACATAATAATAAGACTCTCTAAGCTAACCTAGACCTAATCAATGACAAATAACCCAAAAAGAAACGACATCACGAGGTGTCAAGCAAGTGACTATCCTGCCCTGCCTCCAACCCTTTCTTCTTGTTTTCAATTTATAAATGTCAAAGATAATTAGTTCACATGCTCAATAATAAGTACCTAACGTGCGTCATCATGTGTAGGTTCATGTTGCATATGTCTACACAAGAAAGTGCCAACATCAAAGCCAACCTTTCTTGTGTCAAGGACATTCGTTTGTGCTGGACCCTTGCTAAGGGACCCTTGCGTGTGCCAGTGTGTGTCCTTGTGCAATTTCATCTTGATGAGGGTCTTGGATCTCATCACCAATGTGGTAGGGTGCTCCTTTTAAGAGCTCCAGCCGGATGGTGTTGAATTATTGTCTACTGCCATCAAAGTTGAAACAGTCTCTCTTCTTGGATTTTATTGTTGTAGATGTGATGTCTTCCATGTCTCTCATGGGATTCGGATCCCATCGGTCAATCTCCATCCAGATATTCTAGAGTTTATTGCACACATCCTCTAGAGTCACTCCATTTGGCAGATTGAGTTGGTCCTCTGATGCAAGTCAAACACCTATGATGCCAATCCGTCCCATAGTGCTTTTGTTGTTGGATACTGTGAGACATTGTTCAAATAGTAGGTTCTATTTTGTCTGATCCAAGTGAAAACACAGTTATCATTAATTTCCCACTGTATAAACGCTTGGTCAGTGGCTGGTGGTGATGGTGGAATTCCAATGAGATATGGGATTTCGGCCTCGTGTCGATGCTTTCCTCATGAGCGAGGCCTATAATATGTAATTATCATTGTTTAATTTTATGCCGAGTAATAAGTTATCCAACTACAGAGTGCTGAGATTTTTTTTTGAGCAAGTTGACGTGTTGTATGACCAGCTCACTCTTGTCGACTTTCCTTCGCCTTGGCTACCGGACATATTTTGATGGCCGTTAATCTGTTGGTCGAAAATGGTATACAGAAACAGTGATGAAACACCCAGGGAGGCGTTTGATTTCCTAAAAATATTTTTTTCCTCTCGTTTTTTCACTCTTTTTTTGGTGTGGATCATAAACACTGTTCTGGGTACCATATAGAAAAGTAATTTCACGAATGAAAGTTGTATTTCATTGATTTTAAAATCTTTACAATGGGTCACTTTATATAGCTACATTCCAGTTATCTATGATATAACAGATTAAATGAATAAAGGATAAGATATAATTTGATTTGATTTATTGATCACATCTTAATTAAATTTTTATCTAAATTTATCTTTATCTTCCATCAAAAATCTCATACTGTCCAATGTCTAATGATTGTTGACTAGTTGTAATGGAGTGACATTTTGGCCGATAATGCCTCGACCATTAGTAGTGTTTTCCTTGAAACTTGTGCTGACGACATGTTTAGTTTATAGTTGATTTTGAACACAAAGGCCATATCTTGGGAGCCTCCACTCTCACTTTTCTATAGACCTTCGGGATGATGCAGATCAGGTACTTAGGAAGTAAAGCAGTAAAACTCTATTCTCAATTGAGACGGATAAATTGGCATAGCTATTACTGACCCGCATTAATACACATCGATCCGGGTGTCCCGGATTAAATCATAATTGATTCTTCTTGAATTCCATATCCTTCTACGCAAATCGGCGAAGAAATCAGACTCTAAATATGCATTAAATATATCAAATCAAAATAGTATCCATCCAAAGAGAACAAAAATTAAAATTTCCAAATTTATTATTATAAATCAGATCATCTACTTTCCTGCATTGTTAATTGATGAGCCAAGAAGTTTCCCCGTTAGTCAATAACGGCTCCGTAGTCAAAACGGTCAACACTTGATAAGGTGAAACGGTCAACACTTGATAAGGTGTAAGAAATGGCGAAGTATGGTGGGTCGGCCGGAGGATGACCACGCAATCCATCTCGGCCATAGGGCCCCATCGAATCACGCCCACTTGACTTATGGTTGTCTCGGCCATATGCTCTCGGTACCCTCAAGGGGTTAAGGAATTTACCTCGGTTAAAAGGCCTAAATCATCTTTGGTTCCAAGGTCTCATCTCGGCCCGCAGTCCTATCTCGGCCAAAGAGTTGAACTCGGCCAAAGATCTGGTCTATTCACTGGTCTCATACCACCCTTACTGGCATCAGTCAAGCATCACGAAAGGCCTCTCATTGCCTTGGAGTCGGCCACTTTCATCTCGGCATGTTGGTCCCACACCATCAGCCATCTCGGGCACTCTAAAGCGCTTCTAGAAGACTCATCTCGGTTCTAGGAGTTTACCCCAGGTAATTCTACCGGGCAAAACTCCCAGCCAGATGTCCCAAACCAGCTTATTCAGCTCAGCACCGAGTCACGTGGCGAGCATGCAGGAGCAAGTGTCATCCGACTAACCTCCTTGCCTGTCACAATATCAAAGCTCTGCCCATGCATTGGCCCAAGCCACCATATAAAAAAGGCTGAACAGCAGGAGAGAGAGGAAGTAACACAAATCCACAGAAATTACTCATCTTCCCCACAGTGAAAATACAGGTTTTACGAGAAAACTCAGTTCCTTTAAACCTTCATTCATATATAAACCTCTCTACAAAATGGCCCAGACTGACTTGAGCGTCGGAGGGTATTACCCGGGGCCATAAATCCCGGGTCCTCTGACCCTTTTTCTTGTGCAGGTCAGCAACTCACTTGCTACAGACAATTGACGGAGTTCTAACGGCACCACATCAAACGATTACTTGGTGATCAATTCAGACATCATCATATTGGCGCTAGAAGGAGGGCCTGAACCTCCGTCACTTAATTTTATCAATTATACCGTCTTACTAAACAAGTCAGCCCAAATGGGTAAAGACGCCCGTGAGGGTTAGGAGAGTCCTCTAATCATCAACGACGAAAAGAGGCCCGCTCAGTTCATCCTGGACAGGATTCCAGGAGGACCGAGCCAGAAAGGAAGAAGGTCCCGGGTATAACCGCGGATGAGAGAAATAAGGCCATGAAGTATGTGGCCGAAAACTTGGATGTATTCGAAGCTGTGGTGGAACGGCTTAAAGGGAAGAGACCCGAGACGGGGATATGGGGGAAGATTCTACTTTTCATCCGAAGGAGAAGACCCAGTTGCACTTCTCACCGTCCAGGGGTTTATGGACGCTAGGCGCAGTGATGACAGAGCCACTACGCTAGAGTCGGTGCCATGCCTAGGCAGCGCCTGGGTATAAAGCCTAAATCATTTAAAAGTGTTCGACAGGAAGCGGATCCTCGCAGGCCGAGGAGCCGACCTGAAGAACTTAACCCGGAGTATTGAGGGTAGTCCAGGAAAGTCCATTTCCTGGGATATCGCAGAGTATTCAGCACCGGATAGTTTTAAGATGCCAAAGATGGACACATATGATGGCACATCTGATCCAACAGATCATCTCTTTCAGTTCCAGACGGCAATGAACTTAAAAAATGCACCGGACCCACTCTGTTGTAAGACTTTCCCCATGTACTTGGGGGGAAGGCAAGAAGGTGGTTTCAAGAGCTTCCACCCCAGTCGGTGGATTCCTTCAGACAGCTGGCACAAAATTTAAGTCTCAATTTGTGTCAAGTGCGCCATTTATAAAGAATTCTTCGCACCTTATGACCCTGAAGCAAGGTGCGGAGGAGTCAATACTGAAGTATATGCGGCGTTTTTCTGACGAATCACTGCAGGTCAGTGATCGAAATGAAGGAGTGAAAGCCGCAGCATTTATTAACGGTCTCAGAGCAGGCCGCCTCTTTTCACAGCTTGCCGAGGAGGGGCCTACTACTTTGAGAGAGTGCCTGGAAAAGGCGCATCAGTTTGCCCGAGGAGAGGAGGCAAATCGATTGAAAAAGGAAGCCGAGCAGAGTACTCGGCGGGAGGCTCGGCCCAGCTCCCGAGCAATTCGACTTGAAGACCAACGCGAACGGCGCAGTGCGTTTGATCGCCTTGGTGCTCGAGGCAAGCGAGGTCAAGAAGGATTACCCCTTCTGGCTTCAAAAGATAGAATTTTGGCCGTCATGGAAAGAGATGGCCTAAGAACGGACCCGAAGCCCTTGGCAGGACCCAGGGACAAGAGGGATCCAAAGTTGTATTGCCGATATCACCGTGATGTCGGCCATGACACTGAAGATTGTCGGCAATTAGCTCAAGCAATTCGGAAGTTAATTGAATTGGGACATTTAAAACAATTCTATGATCCGCGTTCTCGGCTTCATAACCGTTTAAACTTCGGAGAATGAGCAGAAGGATAAGTGCCGACCTGAGGTACCCCCAGCACATCCCAGGTCGGATGATGATGGGGATCGAGATCAGCAAGAGGCTGCAGTTCAGCCACAAATCAATTCCATAATCTACACCATCTCGGGTGGTCCGTCACAGCCAAATCCCGGCGGTCCCAGCTCGTCAGGTACGTCCACTGGCCTTCCCCGAAAAAACGGAGGTTGTCTCGAGAGTTGATATATGGACCAGAGGATTTAGTCCCGCTTGATTCTAATAACACGGGATTAGTCATTGGATTATGCATTCATATGGCGCCGGATAGAATTGTAGAGGTACGTAGGGTATATGTGGATACTGGGAGTGCCGTGAACATAATGTATTATCATGTATACAAGCAATTGGGTCTGGCGGACTCACAAATGACCCCAGTAGCTTCTCCTTGTATGGATTCACCGGCATGCCTGTTCGGCCAGCTGGCCTGATTACTCTCAGCGTCAGTTTTGGCAAACCCCCTGCTTACCGATGCTTGTGGATGGACTTCGTGGTGGTTAAGGAGAGGTCGGCTTACAATATTCTGTTAGGCCGACCCGCGTGGTGGCATTGGAAGCTATAATATCACCCTTACATGTTAGCATGAAGTTTCCTACCCCAGGCGGAGTAGTAACTTTGCAGGGAGATATCCCTATTGCTCAGAATTGTTACGCAGTGGCCACCCAAGGGAGTGGGATCGTCCAGCAGGTTGTTCTGGATGATCTCATTCCCCCAACAGACGAATGTTTACAAACCGATGACGCGGTTCAGGAGTTCATCTTAGATTCAGGTCGGCCCAGAGAATACAATCAAAATTGGGACTTGGATGCCATCAGAGACTTTGGCTCAGCTTCAGAATCTGCTAAGGGAATTCGCAGAAATTTTTGCTTGGACAGCAGAAGATATGCCTGGAATCCCGACTACTTTAGCAGAACATCACCTTAATGTGGATCCTCAGGTCAGGCCCATTAAGCAGAAAAAAAGAAACTTTGCACCAGAGAGGAACAAAGTGATTGCAGGGGAGGTGAGAAACTCTTGGTGGCGAAGTTCATCGAAGAAGTCTGTACCCAATTGGTTGGCAACCCGGTTGTGGTCCCTAAGCCGGACAAAAGCTGGAGAATGTGCGTTGATTATACAGACTTGAACAAAGCCTGCCCAAAAGATTGCTACCCCCTACCGAAGATTGATAGATTGGTAGATTCTACTTTGGGGTATGAGGTCTTTGATTTCTTGGATGCCTTTAAGGGTTACCATCAGATCATGATGGCAAAAGAGGACCGAGAAAAGACCTCCTTTATAACTGAGGTCGGCACTTACTGCTACATCAGTATGCCTTTTGGTTTAAAGAATGCTGGGGCAACTTATCAACGTCTGGTTAACTTGTTGTTCAACATCAAATAGGCCGAATTATGGAGGTCTACATCGACGATATGCTGATTAAAAGCAAGGTCCTTGATCAGTATATCTCGAATTTGCGCGAAGTATTTGTCATCCTAAGAGAGTCTGCATGAGGCTGAACCCAAAGAAGTGTACCTTTGGGGTGCGAACAGGAAAGTTTTTGGGGTACATGGTCTCCAAAGAAGGAGTGCAGGCCAACCCAGCTAAGATTGAAGCTTTGGAAAATATGCACCCACCTCGGAACATTAAAGAAGTTCAGAGGTTGACGGGGCGAATTGCGGCTTGAGCAGATTTCTCTCCAAGTCAGCTGAGAGATCGTTGCCTTTTTCCAAATTTTGAAGAAAGAGAACAGCTTTTCTCTGGGATGAACATGCCAAGAGGCATTTGATGGCTTAAAGGCACATCTGGCTGAGGTGCCCATGTTGACCTCTCCTGTTCCAGGAGACATTGTACATTATTTGTCCACCTGTCATGAAGCGGTGAGTGCAGTTCTGCTCAGAGAGCAGGATGCAGTTCAGAAGCCTATCTACTTTGCAAGTAAAGTCTTGCATGGGCCGAGGTGCGATACCCAAATACTGAGAAAGTCATTGGCATTAGTGGTGGCGGCTAGGAAGTTCCGTCCCTACCTTCAAGCTCATCCTATAGTCGTGGTGACGGATCAGCCCCTAAGGCAGATTCTATCTCGGCCAGACACATCAGGTCGAGCTGCCAAGTGGGCAATGGAGAACTTGCCGAGTATGACATCAGTTACAAGTCACGTACCTCAATTAAAGCTCAGGCCTTGGCTGATTTTCTGGCTGAGGGCATATCAGTTGAGGAAGATCCCCTCAGCACAGGTTGGACTTTGTATGTAGACGGATCTCCTCAAGGGAAGGAAGTGGTGCTGGTCTCTTAATAGTGAATCCTCACGAGGAAGAGACCGAATATGCCTTACGTTTTGATTTCGAGGCTACTAACAATGAGGCTGAGTATGAAGCATTGATTGCTGGTTGAGCTTAGCTCGGAAACTGGGGGCACACAATAACGCGAAGTGATTCACAACTCATAGTTCACAAGTCAATGGTGATATGAAGCTAAGGAAGAGAATATGAAGCGTTATTTGGCAAAGGTTCAACATTTAAAAGGGATGTTTGAACCCTTTAACATTGAGCATATTCCCAGGTCGGCAAAAAACGTGCTGACGCATTATCCCGGTTAGCCTCATCCACCTCGGCCACAATCGGGAAGAAGATAGTTGTAGAATTGGTAAAACATCGCGCCTTTGACGGGAACGAAGTCTTACAGCAAGATTATCGTAATACATGGATGGACGAGATAGTCACCTACCTACAACATCAAACTCAACCAGAGGACAAGTCGCGAGCTCGGCGACTCCGTTTGAAGGCATCCAGGTATGCCCTCTTTAATGATCACTTATATAGGAAATCATTCTCCCAACCCTGGTTGCGTTGTGTACCTGAGGACGAAGGAGATTACATTCTCCGAGAAATGCACTTGGGCATATGCGGAGTCATTCTGGAGCACGCTCACTGGCCCGTAAGTGCTACTTGGCAGGGTATTACTGGCCCACAATTCGCAAAGATGCGGAAGAGCTGGTCAAAAAGTGCTCATCATGTCAAGCTCATGCTCCATCTTTTAATTTGCCGAGCCATGAAATGATCAGTATATCTAGTCCTTGGCCGTTTGTGCAATGGGGTATGGACTTGGTGGGACCTCTACCACGAGCTCCTGGCTCGGTCAGATTCCTGTTGGTAGCAATTGACTACTTCACTAAATGGATAGAGGCTGAACCCTTGGCCACCATAACTGGGGCTCAAGTCAAAAAGTTCTTATGGAAAATATCATCTGCCGGTTTGGTTTACCACAGGTCTTGATCTCAGACAACGGACGCCAATTTGCTGAGGATCCGGTTAAGAGTTGGTGTCTTGATCTGCACATTAAGCAACGCTTCACCTCAGTGGCACATCCACAGTCAAATGGCCAAGTTGAACTTGCAAACAGAATTATCAAGGATGGGCTTAGGAAGCGATTAGACAAAGTGGGCACAAGTTGGGTTGAAGAATTGCCCAGCGTCCTATGGGCATACCGGACAACTCCCTCAACTTCAACGAAAGAAACACCTTTTTCACTAGTGTGGCTCAGAAGCCGTCATTCCCGCCGAGATAGGCTCCACCTCAACACGAGTTGATTGTCATTCTGCTGTGAATAACAGTCAAGAATTGCGGATAAATCTAGATGAGCTAGAGAGAGAGGGACCGAGCTCACATTCGCATGGCTCAGTACAAGAATCTGATCTCTCAGCATTACAATTCCCGAGTGCGACCGAGATCTTTTCGAGTGGGAGACTTAGTGATGCGAGACAATGAAGTCAGTCATGCTGAGTCGTTTGGGACCTTTAATTCCAAATGGGAAGGCCCTTATCGCATTGTTGAAGTATTCCCGACAGGAGCTTACAAGTTACAAACTCTGGAAGGGAAAACTCTTCCACGGACCTGGCATGTTTCCCATCTCAGACTTCTGCATCAGTGATGTAAACTGCAGTTGCTTTGCGTATAAACACAAGTTTTTTGTGATGCCACTTTCAAAAGTTAGTCAGGACACGACTCGAGTAAGTAAAGCGATAAATCTTCTAAGACCTCGGCAGGTCCGAGGCGAAAGACCTCGCAGGTTCGAGGCAAATGCCCGCTAAAGGGTACATTAAGACCTCGGCAGGTCCGAGGCGAAAAGACCTCGCAGGTTCGAGGCAAATGCCCGCTAAAGGGTACATTAAGACCTCGGCAGGTCCGAGGCGAAAGACCTCCAGGTTCGAGGCAAATGCCCGCTAAAGGGTACATTAAGACCTCGGCAGGTCCGAGGCGAAAGACCTCGCAAGTTCGAGGCAAATGCCCGCTAAAGGGTACATTAAGACCTCGGCAGGTCCGAGGCGAAAGACCTCGCAGGTTCGAGGCAAATGCCCGCTAAAGGGTACATTAAGACCTCGGCAGGTCCGAGGCGAAAGACCTCGCAGGTTCGAGGCAAACGCCGCTAAAGGGTACATTAAGACCTCGGCAGGTCCGAGGCCAAAGACCTTGTAAGTTTGAGGTAAATGTCTGATGAAAGAGAATACTAAAACCTCGGCAAGCCCGAGATGAAAGACCGTTAAAACGGCAGATCAAGACCTCGGTAAGACTGAGGCAGAAAACTTATGCAGCTCTTTAAAACAAAACAATTGAATTGATCTAAGGTCCAGAACCATTAAGACCTCGGAAGATCTGAGGCAAAAAACTTAACAAAATTTGTTAAGTTAGTTCTGGGAAGAGGAAACTTATCAAAAAGAGTGAGGAAGCAGGTCCTCAAGATTCTTGAAAATCAGTCACAGCTAAATCAAACAAAACCTCAAAGCCGACTTCAAGTCAGCCTGATTACAAAAAGTTTCGAGTTCGGATTCAATGACAGGTTCATTCTGACTTGATAATTTTGGTTATGATTCAAGAGAATTAATCGGTTTATATTGACTGATACGATAAGTTAGTCCCAAACTAAAGACTGAGGAATAATGGAGGCAAAAAGCTTAAAGATTCCATTCATACAAACAAGGGAATACACATTGATGCCTGGCCTAGAAAAGAAACAGTGAAGAGTCCTAAAGCTACTCATCTTTGTCGTCCTCCCTCAAGTCAGCTCCATCTATGAATCTTTGAAATAGTTCGTCAAAGTCTTGAGCTGCCTGGGGGTTGAAAAGTTGGGCTATTCGAGGATCTTCCCTGTTCAAATCAGGATGAACTTGGGCGCAGGCCTCAATGGCATTCCTCTGGCCGACCTCCATGGCTGACCCTTGGATCAAGAGCAGATTCTCTTCAAAAAAGCTGGATTTTCTGAAGTCTTGAATTGCCTTGATCTCGACGTCAATTAATTTCTGGCGCAGCAAATTGTTCATCTTTTGCTCAGACTCGAGTTTCTGCGCCAGATCAGCCATGTTTTTCTTCAAAAACTCAACCTCATTAACTGATTGAGTAGAGGTCAGCTCCAGATCAGCCACTTTATTTTCCAACTCATCCACCCTAGAGTTGGAAGTGGCCAATCTCATCTCGGCATCCTCAGCCTTTTGCCGAAGTTGGTTCATCCCCGCTTCCAAGTCAGTGTTCTTCTGAGTCAGTTCGGCTCGTCTCTTCTCAGACTCCTCAAGTTGCCTCCGAGCCGCCACTGACTCTTCAAGAAAACGTTTGCATCGGGTCACCACCTCCATTTCTTGGCTGCGAATCTATTCAAGAAACAAGGTTAAATAGATAAACTTGTTCTCTAGAAAGAACTATTCAAGGGAAATTACTTACCAGAGCCATGTTAGACATGAAGGCATCAATGAGAGTCGGGAATGTGACCGACCCACACAGCTCAGCATCCGCCGGAAGGACTGCTACCCTATTCAGCCTCTCAGCAACGGCAGGATCCTGAGCTGTATCCCCTTCGTTGAACCAATCAAGATTGGGTCTTGAAGATTTCCAGGTTGAGGCAGGGTCTCTCAGCTCAGCGGTTAGCAGTAACTTCCTCCGGGGGTTGGGAAGGCCCCGGGTCGCGGTTACTGGAGCCTTCACCCCGTTGTCTTTTCCGGGGGCGAAGGCTGGAGCCGTCCCCGGCGTCTTCGGGGACCTCAGAATTAGTTGAAACCTGAGGCTGGACCACAGTCTCAGGTTCTTCATCAGCAATCACAATCGGCAGAGCTGCGAAGAAGAACAGAAAAGTCAAAATATAAACCAAAGATACGGGAAAATTCTGCGTAAAGGACCTTACCTGGCTCAAGCTCTGCCGGTTCGGGTTCGGCGGCAATATCAGCACTAGAGGCCGGGGGCGCAGCTGAGGTAGAAGCCCCTCCAGAGGCCATTGCTGCTAATCGCCTTTCCCTCCGGAGCCTCTTCCTGGCCTGGGTCTCCGACATAATCTCAGCTCGGGATCTGGGGCCGACCATTGCGCCTGCATCCAGGGTAAAAATTTAGAAACTGACAAGAAGTTTGAAAATAATGCAAATTCAAAGGACTCCAATGACCACCTCGGATGGTAGTAATCTGATCTGGAGAAGGAGGCCGAAAATTGTCACCAACAGCTGAGGGGGCACATCAGCAGCAGCCCAGATCTCGGAATCTACCTTGCGCCAATCAATGATGATTGGAACACATCGAATTCTGTCTGCTTCATCGCGGTACTCCTGGCCCGGCCATTTGTTGTGAATTCGGCCATGCCTCCAGATAGTCTCGCTTGGCAGCTCAGAACGAAGAATGTAGAAGAATTTCTCCTTCCACCTTTTGTTGGAGGAAGGAATATTGATGGCAAAGGGGAAGTCAATGTCGGTCCTTCGCTTGCTGAAATAATACCAACTATGCGAAGACCGACAGGCAAAAAGAGCGCGGAAGAAGTAGTAGTGTTGAAGGAAAATCGATAAGTCTAAGGAGTAGAATGTAACAGAAAATAAGTTTAAGGCCATTTGGTTGGATCTGGGGAAGTCTGAGCCTATAAGCTCGCATAATGCGAGTTACGGGCTCAGGAACAGGAAGACTGAAGCCCGATTTGAAGTAATCCTCATAGACTGCTTCGTAGTTTCTGGGTGGGTCATAAGCCGTCTGACCCGGTAAAGGAAGAAGGGGTTGGAATCGAGCCCTATCAATCTTATAATGTCTGCAGATCCTCTCCAGATCGGCCTCAGTCAAAGTTGATTCAGTTTCCTGAACCATGGGAGAAGGCCGACCTCTTTCAATGACCCCAGAAAAATGAGAAGGATCCTAGTTGGGGCCGGGGGATTCACGGACGCCGAAGTGGGGAAACCCTCACAGGCTCCGCGAAGAGCTAATCACCGTCAAAGCTCTGCTGGACTGAGCAGAGTCTCCGTGTGAACTGGACTAAAGTGCGGATGGGCCGCTCATCGGCGGAAGAAGATCCGCAGAAGAGGACGGAGAAGCAATATCTTCTCCGCTCCCAGCGGCATAAACACCGCCTTCAGAAATGTTTGAGAATCGCGGGAAGAGGTAGACATTATGAAAAGCAAAGAGGAACTTACAGAATTTTGACGGAAAAAGGAACACGGAAGAGGAACGAAGGCTGACGGTGGCAGAAATTGGCCGGAAAATGCAGAATTCGCCGGAGAAGAAAGGGTAAGCCGGAACAGAAGTTATAAGTGGATAAAGAGTAAAAGTTCTATGTGAGACCAATTTATAGAGCTGTGTCTCGGTATCCCAAGGGTCACCTGAAGTAAATAGCCCTCGATTCATGAAGCGGCGGGAATCCAAAAAGCTGCAACATTAATGCCTCGTACATCACGCAAACAGTAAATACAAGAACTGAACTAATCCTGGACCGACACGTGCACAAACTGAAAGGGTTCAGGCAACGTGCAGAAGAATTTGGTCAGAATCCCAACCGATTTCGGCTAGACATTATCATTAACACTGCGTGATCTGCGCCTTGATGGATACAGTGAATGATGTGATCAAAGTCCAGTTCCTCATTAATGAAAGAACAGCTCGGGAAAAATCTGAGCAGATTAGTCTGCCCTTCTTAGTTCATCTCGGCCAGACTAATCTGGGGGGCAATTGATGAGCCAAGAAGTTTCCCCCGTTAGTCAATAACGGCTCCGTTAGTCAATAACGGTCAACACTTGATAAGGTGACTAACGGTCAACACTTGATAAGGTGTAAGAAATGGCGAAGTATGGTGGGTCGGCCCGGAGGATGACCACGCAATCCATCTCGGCCATAGGGCCCCATCGACATCACGCCCACTTGACTGTATGGTTGTCTCGGCCATATGCTCTCGGTACCCTCAAGGGGTTAAGGAATTTACCTCGGTTAAAAGGCCTAAATCATCTTTGGTTTCAAGGTCTCATCTCGGCCCGCAGTCCTATCTCGGCCAAAGAGTTGAACTCGGCCAAACTGTCTGGTCTATTCACTGGTCTCATACCATCCTTGCTGGCATCAGTCACAAGCATCGCGAAAGGCCTCTCATTGCTCCTTGGAGTTGGCCACTTTCATCTCGGCATGTTGGTCCCACACCATCATCCATCTCGGGCACTCAAAAGCGCTTCTAGAAGACCTCATCTCGGTTCTAGGAGTTTACCCCAGGTAATTCTACCGGGCAAAACTCCCAGCCAGATGTCCCAAACCAGCTTATTCAGCTCAGCACCGAGCCACGTGGCGAGCATGCAGGAGCAAGCGTCATCCGACTAACCTCCTTGCCTGTCACAATATCAAAGCTCGACCCATGCATTGGCCCAAGCCACCATATAAAAAAGACTGAACAGCAGGAGAGAGAGGGGAAGTAACATCAAATCCACAGAAATTACCCATCTTCCCCACAGTAAAATACAGGTTTTATGAGAACAACTCAGTCCTTTAAACCTTCATACATATATAAACCTCTCTACATAAATGGCCCAGACTGACTTGAGCGTCGGAGGGTATTACCGGGGCCATAAATCCCGGGTCCTCTGACCCTTTTTTCCCTGTGCAGGTCAGCAACTCACTCGCTACAGACAATTGACGGAGTTCTAACGGCACCACATCAAACAATTACTTGGTGATCAATTCAGACATCATCATTAATTGAATTATCATTTAAACCCGCGGAAATAAGAAATCAGATATGTATAAAATATGACTCTCAACATAAAATACCACGCTTGTCTTTATGTCTAAATACAAATAGGGTTACTCCTAATTTTCAACATGTGGAAGCATACATGCAATTTTTATGCGAATAAAGTGAAACAAATAGCTGTAGTATAGGTGTCTTAACGGAGAATATAGATACAATAAGCATGTGAAAATACCATTGGATAGTTACACGAGACAGTGAGTGATTAAATACCAAAGATATGTGATCTGATGATTTTTTATCTTTGAATCGTTTTATTTGTTTTTTTCTTTTTAATTTGATTTTGCTGGTTATGACCACCACTTTTTCAGCTAACTCAGACAACGAATGCTTAACAACATTAACAATCTTGGGTATCTCATTTTTTTTAATGTCGAAATTTGATTTGCGCAAACTATGATCACCACTTGAAAAGTTTGCTTAGATAACCATTTTTAACAACTTGCAACAAATATTTTTTTCATTTATTTCATGCTTTTTGAGTGAAAGTGGATGCATTTAATGATCTGAATTGTTCATCCGATTTGATGCTTGACACCTTTTTAGATCCGATGACATCATTATTGATAAACACTACTAAATGTCAAGTGAATAGAATAATGCTAATTTGTGAAATTTACATCGATCTTCAAGAGAAACATCAACAAATTCAAGAACTAAACATTCGCACAAAAATTAATTGCGTGGGAAGCAATTGTGCAGAAAATAGCACGTGATGGCAGAGAGAATTCTGGAGAGAAAAAGCTCAAAAAGTTTCGCAGTTTTGATTATTAACCGTCTGATGTACAGAACAACAACTATATACACCTTGTGTAGGAGATAAAGAGCAAAAGGACTAAACTACCCCTTAATACATCACTGATACAACAACTGAAGTAATGACAAAATCGTCATTTCGCTACTTTTAAACTGCACTCCCTTCTTCCTACATCTTCTTCCTCACTGCACACTGCGGACCTCCTCTGCCTAGTGCAGCTGCCTCCTCCGTTGCACAATCCCGCAACTTACTCACTCCACAACCAACTGAATTCATCAATTAGTTGTTCTAATCACTGATTGCCACCACAAATTCACAGCACTAGTATCAACCTATTACGGATCATTGATCACAACAACGTTATCTTTAACATAATTTTTGTTGATATTTGCCACGTGGGTCATACTTATATATCATGACACCATCTCTTTTATTTTCAATAAAGAAATTTTAAAGTCTTTACATTTTACCTCTCTAGATGTATCAGCGTCCTCGTTGGACTGCATTAAGGGATCAAGATTCACCAAAAATCCCAGATTTTGTCATTTCGCCCTGGTAATGTTAGTCGGTTGTGATACCATAACTTTAACAAGTCGGATTTCTCCAGCTTATTTTAACATGGTGCCGGTTCGTATCCAACAATGTCACTATAATTAAACACTATTGAATATCATGTGAATCGATAGTCCGTACCTGTCGGTCAAAGAGGAGTTGTTTGATTTTTATGTCAAGGTTTTTTTTTTCCACCACGTCCTTTAATCACTACTTCAACAGTTTGCGTGGACAGCTAATTATTAACGACTTTCACCCAGCATTTGTCATTCATCTCATTTGTTTTTGTGTGAAAGATGGGTCTTTGCCTACTACAATCACCACGTGGAGAGTTTTCCTGCACAGTAAATGTTCGAAAACCTTATGCAACAACTGTCAGTTGTCTCATGTTTGTGTGTCGAAGATCGCCTCCGCCGGCTACAATCACTCTTTGGTTAGTAGCCTCCATAGCCAATGCTTTAACAAATTTTATGCAAAATTTGTCAATTATTCCATAGTTTTCAATATTACAACTTGAAGTCCACAAACATAGTACATCAAACTGGATCGGGTCTTACTGCCTTGCTAGTCTGAAAATGACTAATCATTGTTGACACTTGATTATATATATTTTCTTGGTCAAAAGATATTGATACACATGACTTATAAATTATATGATGTTAAAAACTAACAATATTTTAGAAGGAGAAGTATTTATTTATTTTTGCAAATTTGCCAGTCAAATTGCCCGTTACTCATGTATTAGACACACTAAAGCGACTCTCGTCCATCTATGGCCCGGTCTGATAGTGAGTGATTGTTGATTAGTTATAATGGAATAATACTTTTGACAGTCATTCTTTTATATAAATTAACCTTAATCATGCATTAGAACACGTAAATCGTCTAATCCTTCTCCAAAGAAGCAGAGAATGACTTTCTCTTACCGCCATCTGCTCCGTTTCCTAATTGTACTCTGTAAGTCCTCATGTTTCCCTTGATATAACACAACAACATTACCTATTACTTTAGAGCCTCCCGTCTGGGGCAGGGTATGAGAAGTCAGATGTATGCAACTATATATATGGTTAGAAACACACTAAGGTAGTTTTCCGATGACCCATAATGAAAATTACGTGTCGTGTTAGGATATGGTTTGGTTTTGATGATTTGCACAAGGTTGGCACTTGGAAAATCAGATTAGGCGCTTCATGTTAAGTGTTTGGAGCCTGTATACTTCGAACACTCACTTCAGGCGCTTAATGTACCTTGGTGGAGTCCAGTACACTTCGAACGCATGCATTAGGCACTTTATGTGAAGTGTCTGGATGTGCGTACACTTCGAACGCCTAGATTAGGCGCTTCATGTGAAGTGTATGAAAGTCAGGACACTTTGAACGCCTACATTAGGCGCTTCATGTATTCTGATGAAAAGTGCGAACACTTCGAACGCCGCATTAGGCGCTTCAAGTGTTTCACCAAGTCAAAAGTACTTTTCTCTGAATGAACACGTTCTCCCAAAGTCCTTTTCTGAAAAAATGTCAGTTTCAGTTCGAACAAGCATGAAGTGCTACTTTAGGCGCTTCATATGACTTCGAATGCCTTCAGTTGCCAACATAAGGCGCTTAATGTGACTTCGAACGCCAGTTCATTTTCACATTAAGCGCTCAATGTTACATCGAACGCCTGTTCACTAGACACATTAGGCGCTTCATGTGACCAACGCTTCAAAAGTCTTGATGCTTCATTTTCTAACCAGTTGACTCTTTGTACCCTCCTCTTTTAGTGTTATTTTCACAGGTTTTCTCTCACACCCAGAGTTGCCAGTTTTATTCTTGTCCATGGTTCTGGATCTTCTCCTAAACGTTTTGCTACATGCCAAGAGAAGATCTCCAAGATTGTTGGTCAAGGAGCAAGGGTGCTTCTTGTTTGAGATTTCTAGACTTTGAAGGGTTAGTTGATAGTGTGTGGTGCACTATTCTCCCTACAAGATTTCTTTGAGGGCAAAGAAGATCTTTGGAGGCTAAACTTCAAAGGGTTAGACTTCTTGGTTGTGGTCTAGGCAAGGTGCCTAGTTTTTGTATTTTCTGGATTTTGTTCTTGATTGTTGTTTCCCCCAAAAGAAATAACAATCCCCATTTCAAAATCCTTCTTGTGAAACATCAAGAAGGTAGAGGAGTAGAGTCATTTGACTTGAACCTCTATACATACTTGTGTTCTTTATTTCTTTCAAGTCTTTATTCTTCTAAAGAACACACCCAAGTATTGGTTGCACTTCAAAACAAAAAATAGCCATAAAATATCCATACTTGGTGAACACACTATTCAACCCCCCTTCTAGTGTGTTCTAAGGGACCTAACAATTGGTATCAGAGCCACATCTTGCTTATTTGAGTCCAAATACAAGATTTGATCATTTTAGTATGGATCCCTTTGTTTTTGATGATGTGGGTTCTCCTAGTGCTGATGCCTCTAGAAGAAGGAGGCAAGAAACCCTACTCCCTTCTATCTCAAATTCATGTCAAAGTTCCCATGTTTGACCCTCTAAACTACCCACTGTGGAAGTCAAATATGGAAACCTACTTACGTTCTTGTGGGCACAGAATATGGGTTGAGGTCTCAAGAGGATCTATGATTCCCATTGATATTGATGATCCTATTCCTGAGGAGGAGTTTCAGTTGGCCATAAATAGCAAGGCTCTTGCTATTTTAAATAGCTCTCTTTCTCAAATGAGAGAGCTCAGATTCAAGGTGTCCAATCCGCTCATGAGGCTTGGACAAAGCTTGAGATGATCCACGAAGGAACATCTCAAGTAAGAAAGGCCAAAAGGAGACAGTTGATAAAACAATTCTACAACTTTACTGTCCCCAAAGGTGAAAAGATTGAAGAGTCCATCCAAAGATTCACCAAGCTTGTCAACCTTCTCAAAGCGGTTGGCAAGAAAATAGAACAAGAGGATCTAAACCATTGCTTCCTAAACAGTTTAGGAAGAGAATGGAACGCAAAAGTGACGGCCATTGAGGAGTCCAAGGATTTGAAACAATCACCTTGGACGAGTTATACGGGAATCTCATTACTTATGAGATTCATTTGGATGCACAAGAAAGAATGATCCTATTCGCCACTCCTCTAAGGCGCTAGTATGCGAGTCGGAGGACTCGGACGATGAAGTCGGACTTCTTGTCAAAAGATTCCGACGTTTGCGAGAAAGAATGGTGATGAAGCCAAAAGATTCATCAAGGAAATACTCCAAGGACAAGGTGAAGGACCAAGAGAATAAATGCTACAAGTGTGGGAAGCTTGGTCACTTCATGAAGATTGTCGGGTGAAGGAGCCGCAACTCAAAGACAAGAAGGCCATCTACCAAAGGAAGAAGGCCTTGCAAGCGGAAGTAGCCCATTGGGAGAGCATTCTTTCCGGGTCCGAGAGCGACAATGGCGATCGTGATGATCTTGCACTCACGGGGGTGGTGCAAGATGATCTTGACAAGGAGTTCTTTGCACTCATGGCCATCGACGATGACATGGAGGTATGCAACATTTCATCTCACTATATAATTATTGATGAACGAGATGATTTAGTGCAAGAAAATGATCTCCTAGATTTAAAATATAAACGTGTCAAGAAAGAGTTTAGAGCATGCTTAAATGATATAATGACACGTTAGAAGATCACATTGCATTGCAACTTGAGCATGATATATTTTGACTATGCATGTGATTGCACTTGAAGAGAAACATGATTTGATGAAATCATGTGCTCAAGCCCTTGAGGATAAGAAAAATGATTCAAGGGTAAGTGCTACAAAAGTAGAGATCAAAGATGCATCTAGGCCAAGCATGAAAGCTAAAATCAAACCTAGTGCCATGTATGCATCTAAGAAGGGAAATAAGAAGGAACAAGCACAAGTGATCAAGGAGTCCAAAACCTCCTTGAAGAAGCAAAGGCACATGCCTAAACAAAAGGCTAATGCACCAAAGGCATCACAACCTTTGGTTCATGTTGTGAAACAAAAACCTTCTTCTATTCCAAAGAAGGTGGTTCCTAAAAAGGAAACACGACATGTGCCTACGCAAACATTCGCACAAGCATGCACCAACTCACAAGCATACTCCTACATTTTTATTGCAATAGGAAAGGTCATGTAGAAAGAGTATGTAGAGCAAAAATAATAAGAATCTTGTGTGGGTGCCGAAAGGCGAGATGAAGGTGACTAACCTTCAAGGACCCAAAACAAAAAGGGTACCAACTTCATATGGTTCTTTTGTAGGCCCTAGCACTCAATGGAGAAAGCGAAGACAAGAAGGTCAAATGGGTCGTGGACAGTGGGTGTTCCAACCATATGACGGGAGACAAACGTCTCTTCCATAGACTCACTATGCAAGACGGAGGAGTTGTCCACTTTGGCGGTAGCAAAGGCCAAATCAAAGGACATGGTATTGTGGGTAACGATTCCTTCTCTCTTAGTGATGTCTTATATTGTAGGTCTTAAGTTTAACTTGATAAGTGTCAGTCAACTTTGTGATGCTAACTATGAGGTAACGTTTTTGAAAACAAAGTGTGTTGTGAAAAAGGAAGAAAAGATCTTATTTGAGGCTTTGCGTTTCAAAAATATTTACAAACTTAGCATCAATGATTTGGTTTCTCAAAATGTATCTTGTCTAGTTGCTAAGAATGATTTGACGCAACTATGGCATAGACGTCTCGGACATGTATGTTTCAAAACATTTAAATTTATTTGCGAAAATGATAAAGTCCGAGGCCTTCCAAAAATGAGTTTCGAAAACCATGACTTATGTGACACTTGTCAAAAGGCGAAGCTTGTGAAAACAAGCTTCAAACCCAAGACAAATATTTCCACCTCCAAGCCCCTACAATTGCTTCATATGGATTTGTATGGGGATGTTGGAACAAAAGCTTGGGTGGTAAACATTATACCTTCGTGGTAGTAGATGACTATACTCGTTATACGTGGGTGATGTTTCTAGCTAAGAAAAGTGATGCATGTAGTGAGTTTATAAGTCTAAGTAAACGATTGGAAAATCATGTGGGTGACACCATTAAAACCATCCGTAGTGATCGTGGTGGTGAGTTCGATGGTGATTTCGAAAGGTTTTGTGTATCCAAAGGATACTCTCATGACCTTTCGGCACCTAGAACTCCTCAACAAAATGGTGTGGCCGAACGAAAGAATAGAACTCTACAAGAAATGTGTAGAGCAATGTTGAATGAGTTCGGTTTGCCAAGTATTTTTGGGCCGAAGCGGTAAATGCCGCTTGCCATGTGATCAATCGTGTCTATTTGAGACCATACCTAAATGTGACACCCTATGAGCTTTGGAATGGAAAAGTTCCCAACATTGGGTATTTCAAAGTCTTTGGTTGCAAGTGTTTTATACTTAATACCAAAGATACTTTGGACAAACTTGACCTCAAAGCGGATGAAGGTATCTTTTTAGGTTATGCCTCAAATAGTAAAGCATTTCGTGTTTTCAACAAAAGGAGTCAAAAGGTGGAAGAATCAATCCATGTTAAGTTTAATGAGTCACTTAGTGACGAACCTAAACTTAATGAGGATTGTGAAGAGGATGAAGATGTGACTCCTCAAGAAGAAATTCTTGAGGATGTTCCTATGGTCGTTCCTCAACGAGAGATCGTTGATGATCCTCCAAATGGAAACATCTTCATTGACTTGAGAGTTGAACCTATTGAAGGTACTCCTCCACCTTGTGTGCATGAACTTAGTGAGTCAAATAGAAATATTTCTCATACTCATGTTGATACACAAAATGTAGATAATGCATCACACATTCCGGAACATGAGGTTCATGGATGATGAAGGTTCATCTCTTCCGGAACATGATCAAGAGGAAGTTGGAGGTGATGTCTCCAATCTTCCTAGATCATTTAAGCACAAAAGTTCTCACCCTCAAGAGTTAGTCATAGGTGATTAAATAGGGGTATCACCACACGAAGGCAATATAGAGAGAATGCATTTGTCTCTCTTATAGAGCCTAAAAATATTAAAGATGCACTTCTTGATGAAAATTGGATCTTGGCTATGCAAGAAGAATTAAACCAATTTGAAAGAAGTGATGTTTGGGAGTTAGTTCCCAAACCACACGATCATCCTATTATTGGTACGAAATGGGTTTTTCGTAACAAGATGGATGATCAAGGTAATGTCACTAGAAACAAGGCTAGGTTAGTTGCTCAAGGATACCGTCAAGAAGAAGGTATTGATTTTGATGAGACATTTGCACCCGTAGCACGGCTTGAAGCTATTAGGATGTTATTAGCATATGCTTGTTATAGGGATTTTAAACTTTACCAAATGGATGTTAAATCCGCTTCTTGAATGGTGTTATTCAAGAGGAAGTGTATGTTGCACAACCTCCCGGGTTTGAATGTCATGATTCACCACATCATGTCTTCAAACTTAAAAAGGCTCTTTACGGCCTCAAACAAGCTCCAAGAGCTTGGTACGAGAGGTTAAGTACTTTTCTTCTTAATAATGGTTTTTCAAGAGGTAAAGTTGACACTACTTTGTTCATAAAAGAACAAGGTAGGAATCATTTAATTGTTCAAGTATATGTTGATGATATTATTTTTGGTGCTACTAACAATTGTCTTTGTGAGCAATTTGCTAGTCTTATGCAAGGTGAGTTCGAGATGAGCATGATGGGCGAACTAAATTATTTCCTTGGATTACAAATCAAGCAAACCGAAGATGTGTACATTTCCCAAACCAAATACACAAGAGATTTGCTCAAAAAGTACAACTTTGGTGAAGGAAGAGAGGTGAACACTCCTATGAGCACAAGTGCAAAGCTTGACAAGGATGAAAAGGGAAAGCATGTCGAGGTAACCTTGTATCGTGGCATTATAGGTAGTCTACTTTATTTAACGGCTAGTAGACCCGATATTTTACATGCAGTATGTTTATGTGCTAGATTTCAAAGTGATCCTAGGGAGATGCATTTTATTGCGGTAAAACGCATCCTTAGATACCTTAGAAGTACTTTGAAATTTGGTTTATTTTATCCTAAGAATGCATGTTTTGATTTAAGAGGATATTGTGACTCCGATTATGCGGGGAGTCTAGTTGATAGAAAGAGCACCTCCGGAACTTGTCAGTTTCTCGGAGATTGTCTCGTTTCTTGGTTCTCCAAGAAACAAAACAGTGTGTCTCTTTCTACGGCGGAATCCGAATATGTGTCGGCCGCCTCGTGTTGTGCACAATTATTATGGATGACAAACACGTTAAATGATTATAACATTCACTTCTCAAAGGTGCCAATTTTGTGTGATAACACGTCCGCCATTAATATTGCACAAAATCCCGTCCAACATAGTCGGACCAAGCACATTGAAGTGAGGTATCATTTCATCCGTGATTGTGTACAAAAGAACTTGGTAAGTGTGGAATTCGTTCCTACACGAGACCAATTAGCGGACATTTTCACGAAACCCTTACCTAGTGATGTCTTTGTATCCATAAGAAGTAGGTTGGGGTTGCTCAACATGGGTTGATAAAACCATCTTGAGTTTTGAGCACGAAAATTTCAAAAATTTTCAAGATCAGTGCACATAAAGCGCTTCATCACACTTGCTTCAGGCGTTCGATGTCACATCAAGCGCCTGATGTTAAGGATGTCACTTGTTCGAAGTGACATCAGGCGCTTTATGTCCCTTTACAAAGGCGTTCAATGTAGGATAAGCGCTTTATTGAATTGTTACCCGTTCGATGTAACATAAGCGCTAAATCTGCATCTCCACAGCCGTTCAATGTGACTTTAGGCGCTTCATGCCACTTTGTGAAGTCGTTCGAAGTCACATTAGGCGCTTCATCCCTATTTCCACACTGTCATTTCCGCTGTCTCTTCAGCTTTCGCGCCATTCTGAACCATCAATTTCTGCCGCCGCTTCTCCTTCCCTTCTCTCCCACGTCTCCCCATTTTCCCACATCTTCCCTCCTTCCAAGCTCCTCTTCATTCTAATCTCTTCAACTTCCCCACTAACTCCTTAAAACTCACCTGCCCTCATCATTTCTCCTCATCTTCCTGCTCATCCTCCTCTCAAAATAAAATCCTTAGCATTCTACAATGGCTTCTGCTGGATCCTCACAAAATGTCCCTACCGGTCACCGGAGGAAGAGACCTGCCGGAATCAGGGAACCTTCTGAACTGAAAGATATCCGAAAATCTCTCACAAAGGAGAACTTTCCATGGATGAAACGCAAACTAGATCAAACTCTGTAGATGCATACACAATTCATTCAGTGTTACTGATTTGGGGAAGATACTGTTAGAGAATCAAATCAAATGTCAACAAGATCCTTGTAGCTGTAACTTTAGCCGTAATCAAGATATTGTGTATCTTGACTTTTGTGGAAAATATTGACTAAATCATAGGTAGAAGATTTGGTAGTAGTATAAATAGCAAGCAGTTGTACTCAGACAATCTCAATGAAGAAAAAACATTTTCATTCAACACAAATAAATCTTATTCAATTCTACATGGTATCAGAGCAGGTTTGATACCTGCAGGACTCAGAAAAAATCTTCCTCATAGTCCCGATTGCCTCTCAGACCAAAACTCTTGGTTCTGATCATCCCAGAAGAAGAAATAAACCACACACCGAAATCCAAACACGAAAAAAGGGCCACCAGCAAATCTGGTTAGGAACTCAGAACAAGAATTCATCATTGTTCCTGGTATACCTTTCTCGACCAAAAAGGCCAGAAAAAAAAACACCAAGCCAGCATTGTCCTTACTCCTCAGCCATCAAGTCTATTGAACCAGCAGAATACCTGTTAAGCATACCCAAGGAAAATGTCAGAAGGTGAACCCAAAGCAGATAACAGTGAATTGGCCATCCAATTGGTCAATTTACTACGCAGCAGTTTAAATCTCCAGGTTCATACCAACCCTGATAATCTCTCACTTGGAATCAAACTAAGTGGAGACAATTATCAGTTATGGGCTACCCTGATGAGGAAAGCAGTAGGGGGTCGGGGGCAGAGTCAACACCTCACGGGTGTGCCTCCACCACCAGCGGCCATAGAACCAACCTTCACCCAATGGGAAGTAAATGATCACTGCGTGTATACATGGCTTATTCAAAATATTGAGCCTCATCTTGTTAACAATGTATCACAATATCCTACAGCAAAGGCGCTGTGGGATGGACTTGCGTTAACCTACGGTACAGGGACAGATTCTTTACAGGTCTTTGACCTCCATAAACGGGCTCACTCAATTAGACAAGCAGGAGGCACTCTAGATGATCTGTGGAACCGATTACAGAATGGATGGAGATTGACAGGAGAGATCACAATCCAATGAAAGATTCAGAGGACATCAGAATATACAACAACAAGATCCATGAGCAGCGCCTATATCAACTATTAATGTCAGTTGATGATAGGTTTGAAGTTATCAAGAGGGAGTTACTGAAAAGGGACCCTCTTCCTCTACCAGAGGTGGCGTATGCCTCAATCAGACGTGAAGAAACACGGATGACCATTCTCAAAGGAAGCCCCTCAGAATCTGTGGATTCATCCTCGGGGATTGGGTCAGGCCTTCGAATCCAAGGCAAAAACGACAGGAAACGGATGGACAGTCTCTCCCGCTCACAGAGCTCATCGCGGGAGACAAAGAGGATAGGCAGAAATTACTCTGCACACATTGTGGAAAAAAAAGGCATCTAAAAAGGGACTGCTTCGAGTGGGATACCCCGACTGGTGGGGTTCACAAGGAGCAGTAAGACCAGCAAAAGCAGCAGCATCAATGGAGGAGCAGTCAGGAAGGGCAGCAGTGGCTGCTGGAGGCACCATCACGGAGGGAGGCACCATCACAGAGGGAGGCATCTTCCACCCTAGCACGAAGGAGAAAGACGAAAAGGGTGCAGATGGAGAAAGAAGTGCAGCGGCGCAGGGTAAGGGAATTAGGGTTGGAGGTTTTATACCCAACCCTAATTCTGTTTTTCCAATTTTACCCTCACTAGGTTTGCATAATTGCAGCTTGCCATTTTGCAAAAAGGGTCCTCGTTTTTCGGACACAGTGCAGAGCAGTCCTCAGAATTCCGGAGAACTACTAAATGGCCCCTCCATTCCGACCCTCCTACAATCAGACCGTCAAACTTTGCCAATTTTCCAAACTACTTCCAATAAACTACAGTTTGACCCTCTAACTCTAAGAAAATGCCAAAACACGCCTCATACTACCTCCATCTCCTATATCGCCCCCAGTTGCTCACAAAAACCAATTCCCTCATCTGCCTACACCAGATGTTCCCAGTGGATTCTTGACTGCGGTGCCTCTGACACGATGACATATGATCCATGTGATTTCTCCATTCTTTCCCCTACTAGCAACAAAACCCATATTGAAACAGCAAGTGGTGAACTTATCCAAGTTCAAGGGAGTGGCTCAGTTACAATCTCCGTGTCTTAAACTCGACAATTGTCTATATGTGCCATCTTTGTCTTCTAAATTACTCTCCCTTAGTCAGCTTGCTAAACAACTTAATTGTGTTGCCCTCTTATATCCTCATTTTTGCCTTCTGCAGGATATTCAATCGAGGGCGATTATTGGGCGTGGCATTGAGCGCGGAGGGCTGTACTATGTGGAGGAGGTAACTCAACTGGGTCAGTCTAATCTTGCCCAGGGGACGGCTCAACGACAACTGTGGTTGTGGCACCGGCGACTAGGCCACCCCTCGTTTGGTTACCTTCGGACTTTATTCCCTACTTTATTTACTCATACAGACATGCCCATCACCTGCGAAACATGTATTCTTGCTAAAATCATCGCAGTACATTCATCCAAATAATACTCGTGTTGATCAGTGTTTTTCATTAGTTCATACTGATTTTGGGGGCCGGCACCTTTTGCTACACCCCAAGGTTTTCAATACTTTGTTGTTCATTGATGACTATTCTCGGCTAACCTGGGTCTATTTCATTAAACATAAATCTGAGGTATACTCTAAAGTTATTGAGTTTTCTCAGCTCGTTAAAACCCAGTTTCATCACGAAATTAAAATTATTCGTTCTGATAATGGAGGAGAGTACATGTCTACCCATCTCCAAACTTTCTTCAAGAACCATGGGATCATTCACCAAACATCTTGCCCTAATACCCCCCAACAAAACGGGGTTGCTGAATGGAAAAATCGTCTACTCCTCGAAATGACACGGGCAATGATGTTAGAATCCGGTGTCCCCAAACATTTCTTGGCCCGAGGCAATTGCGACTGCCACTTATCTTCTCAATCTCCTCCCTTCTCGCACACTCAATCATCAAACACCTATTCAAACTCTAGCACGTCAGGTCACTATACCCCTCCATACTTACTCTTCCACCTAAGATATTTGGGTGTACTGTATCATACATATTCCACACCAAACCGGACCAAACTTGACCCGTGTGCTGAAAAGTGTCTCTTTGTCGGGTATGCCCACCCATCAAAAGGGGTATCGTTGCTACAACCCCCGCACTCGTCGTATACATGTCACACTTGATTGTGTTTTCTTGAAACAGAATATTTCTTACAAATCCCATTCTCCGGTCAGGGGGAGTCTCGAAGTGAACCAATCGACTGGGAACCTTTCGACTGTGTCTCCAATCACAGGGTGTCAGAGGCCGTCCAACACGGACAAGTAGATGGCGCCACCGAGTCATCTGAACCCACTACATACAGTACCGGAAGGTGAAATGCCCTCGTCCACTTGTTCCCCTCCTGTGAATACTCCTCTTGAGTCAAGTGAGTCTCTTCTAGATACACGTCCATCTACTATACTTGCTCTTGAACCTCCTGATGCTTTTACTGAGCCACAGGTACCACAGGAACAGTATCTACCTCCACGAAGGAACAGGGGAATACCACCTGAGAGGTACTCTCCTGAACAACCAGTTCAAAAACCCAGATATCCGGTAAACCTGGCAGGAAAGGCACACGCCCTGTCTGCCTTATTATGTGCAGAAGAGATTCCGCAAACGACGGATGAAGCTATCAGAAAAAAAGAATGGAGAGAGGCCATGGAGGTGGAGATGGGTGCATTGGAAAAAAACAACACGTGGGAAAAATGTATGTTACCTAAAGGAAAGAAACCAGTGGGGTGTCGGTGGGTGTTTACTATCAAGTATAAATCTGATGGCACTATTGAGAGGTATAAAGCCAGGTTAGTAGCGAAGGGGTTATACACAAACCTATGGCATAGACTATTCTGAGACGTTCTCTCCTGTAGCCAAGATGGATACAATACGAGTACTATTCTCTATTGCAGTAAATCAAGACTGGCCCATTGTATCAATTTGATGTCAAGAATGCGTTTCTACATGGAGAGCTAAAAGAAGAAGTATATATGGAAGCACCGCCAGGTTTCTCAGAAAAATTCAAAGGAGGAGAAGTTTGCAGACTTAAAAGGTCTCTTTATGGCTTGAAACAATCCCCTCGAGCGTGGTTCGGAAGGTTTACCCTTGCTATGAAACGGAATGGATACAAGCAGAGTAATTCAGACCACACCTTGTTTTTAAGCGACAAGGTACCTTGGTTACTTGTTTGATTATTTATGTGGATGATATGGTGATTACGGGCAAGTGATAAGGAAGAAATCAGTCGACTCAAAAAAAGCTTATTCGCAGAATTTGAAATGAAGGATCTAGGAGAGCTCCAGTATTTCCTGGGAATCGAAGTACAACGGTCAAAGAAAGGCATATTCATATCACAAAGAAAGTATATTCTGACCTTCTGACTGAAGTAGGAATGCTTGAGTGTAAGCCCAGTGATACACCGATGGTGACCATCAGAAACTAGAAATACAAGAAGCTGCAGCAGAGGTTGACAAGGAGCAGTATCAGAGGATGGTAGGAAAACTCATCTATCTTTCGCATACAAGACCTGACATTGCATATGCTGTTGGTGTGGTAAGTCAATTCATGCACAGACCGCAAAAGGAACATTTGGAGGCTATCATGCGAATAGTGAGGTATCTGAAGAAAACATTTGAGAGAGGGGTCTGGTTCAAAAATCACAAACACCTTGAAGTAGAAGTATACACAGATGCAGATTGGGCAGGCAATCCAGTTGATAGGAGGTCAACATCAGGATATTTTTCGTTGGTAGGAGGAAACCTTGTGACATGGAGAAGTAGAAACAGAAGGTAGTGTCTTGTCAAGTGCAGAAGAAGCGGAGTTTCGAGGAATGCGAAAGGAGTTGTAGAAGTTTTGTGGCTCAACAAGTGCTCAAAGAAATTGGTCTCTCGGTACAAGGTCCAGCAAGGTTAAAGTGTGATAACAAAGCAGCAATTAGTATTTCTGAAAATCCAGTGCAACACGATCGAACAAAACACATTGAGGTTGATAGACACTTCATAAAGGAGAAGCTAGATGAAGGAGTGGTAGAGATACCCTTTGTACGGTCCGAAGAGCAGCTTGCCGACATACTTACTAAAGCAGTACCAGGAAGGGTGTTTGAAGAAACGCTGTGCAAGTTGAACATCGGAGGATCCGAATGATCAACTTGAGGGGGAGTGTTAGAGAATCAAATCAAATGTCACAAGATCCTTGTAGCTGTAACTTTAGCCGTAATCAAGATATTGTGTATCTTGACTTTTGTGGAAAATATTGACTAAATCATAGGTAGAAGATTTGGTAGTAGTATAAATAGCAAGCAGTTGTACTCAGACAATCTCAATGAAGAAAAAACATTTTCATTCAACACAAATAAATCTTATTCAATTCTACAGATACAACACTACTGGCGATCCATTCACGGATCGCTACGTAATAAAATAAAGAGTACATTCTTTCAGTTGTACATTCTTCAGATAAGATGGTACAACCCAGTGAAGCATTAGTAGCATATCACATTTTCTTGAAGATTACCGAGTGCTCTTGCATCAGTTAGAAACACAATAACCCAATGGAGAGCACTTGCACATGGGATAAGGACATCCTAACAAAATCACTGCAATAACTAATGAAGCTACAGTCATAATCCTTGACAATTTGCCTCGACACAACATTATGTTGGAGGTATTTTCCAGGAATCATGATGTCGATACCCTCATTTGCATTCGCTCCAATCAGGTTTGTGGGCAGGACAAGAGCGAGCAAATCTGTAAATGAAAGAAAGGGGAAGAAGCAATCAATCTGTATTCTTGCATACCAAAGAGAAATCACTTCCATACCAAAGAGATCAACGCATATTATGAAACACAAGTAAGGGTTTTCTTTCGAAATTTCCATTTTTAATAGAGTGAAGGACACACTCTTTCTTCATTTGGAATATGATGGAATAAAACAAAATGAGTCACTGAATTGGCTTGACTTCTTATATTGTAAAGTAGTAGTTGATCGACATGTTAGGTCCCTTAGAACACACTAGAAGGGGGGGTTGAATAGTGTGTTCACCAACTATGGATATTTTATGGCTATTTTTTGTTTTTCAGTGCAACCAATACTTGGGTGTGTTCTTTAGAAAGAATAAAGACTTGAAAGAAAGTAAAGAACACAAGTATGTATAGAGGTTCAAGTCAAATGACTCTACTCCTCTACCTTCTTGATGTTTCACAAGAAGGATTTTGAAATGGAGATTGTTATTTCTTTTGGGAGAAAACAACAATCACGAACAAAATCCAGAAAATATAAAAACTAGGGCACCTTGCGTAGACCACAACCAAGAAGTCTAACCCTTTGAAGTTTAGCCTCCAAAGATCTTCTTTGCCCTCAAAGAAATCTTGTTGGGAGAATAGTGCACCACACACTATCAACTAACCCTTCAAAGTCTAGAAATCTCAAACAAGAAGCACCCTTGCTCCTTGACCAACAATCTACCCAATCTCTCACAATATGGTCTCACCAAGAAGAAAAATCTTCTTCTTCTTACAATAATCACTCTCAACCATAAAGTAAAAATATACAAAGATTACAAATATTTTGAGAGCTCAAGCTTGAGAGAATTTGAGAGCTTGCAAAGTAGAAAGTTGGAGAAGAAACGAAGGAAACCCTTCTTTTATCAACTTCAAAGTTTCTTCCCGTTTGAAAGCCTCTGCACAGCCAATAATGGGCTTTGGCAGCTTGTGATGGTACATTATCATTCTTGGAGATCTTCTCTTAGCATGTAGCAAAACTTTTAGGAGAAGATCCAGAACCATGGCCAAGAATAGAAAACTGGCAACTCTGGGTGTGAGAGAAAACCTGTGAAAATAACACTAAAAGAGGAGGGTACAAAGAGTCAACTGGTTAGAAAATGAAGCATCAAGAATTTTGAATCGTTGGTCACATGAAGCGCCTAATGTGTCTAGTGAACAAGCGTTCAATGTAACATTGAGCGCTTAATGTGAAAATGAACTGGCGTTCGAAGTCACATTAAGCGCCTTATGTTGGCAACTGAAGGCGTTCGGAGTCACATGAAGCGCCTAAAGTAGCACTTCATGCTTGTTCGAACTGAAACTGACATTTTCTCAGAAAAGGACTTTGGGAGAACTTGTCCATTCAGAGAAAAGTACTTTTGACTTGGTGAAACACTTGAAGCGCCTAATGGGGCGTTCGAAGTGTTCGCACTTTTCATCAGAATACATGAAGCGCCTAATGTAGGCGTTCGAAATGTCCTGACTTTCATACACTTCACATGAAGCGCCTAATCTAGGCGTTCGAAGTGTACGCACATCCAGACACTTCACATAAAGCGTCTAGTGCAGGCGTTCGAAGTGTACTGGACTCCACCAAGGTACATTAAGCGCCTGAAGTGAGTGTTCGAAGTATACAGACTTCAAACACTTAACATGAAGCGCGTAATCTGATTTTCCAAGTGCCAACCTTGTGCAAATCATCAAAACCAAACCATATCCTAACATTCTCCCTCTTTTTGATGATTTCACAACGTGCGTTATTTTAAATTGACTCCCCCTTAACACATGCTCCCCCTCACAAAGTGCATAATTACTTCTCATGAACAGAACCATATGACCCAATATAAAGTGATGCAAGAAAAACATTATCATTAACATAAGCTAAACATAGTAAAGAAATGTTTCAAATAACATCGAAAGGAAAGATAAGTTTCTAGCCATCACAAGATAAAAAGTTTGCAATCCAACAGAATAAAAAGACTACAATCCACTGCCAGAGCCAGCACCGCTTCCACCAGAGGGCAAATCCCCGAAACTGAACCGGCTTGATGCATATTCTGCAAAGCCACCCATTTGCTGACCACCTCCGCCAGCATGTTCGACTCCACCAACACCAGCAACACCAGTCCCTGTATCTCCAGCAGCAGCAGCAGCAGCATTTTCTCCCCCTAAATCATCAAAATCAGGGGGAATATAGGCCCATGGAAATTCTCAGAGAAGAGCAGCTTTAAGAGCGCCAAACCGATATTCATGGCGCGCATCTCTAAGCTGAAGTTGCTCAACAGACTGTTCCAGAGACTGGATACGTGCAATCAGCTCAGCATTAGTACTAGTACCATCACCGTCCTGAGGACCTTCATCAACTTCATCAGCAAGATCAGGAAGAAGGGTACTTTTTCGGCGTTGAGAATCAACGGCCTGAGCTATATTTGAGTTATCATAGTAGTCAGTGTTGGCAACGTTCGTGAGGGATTCGTCAGAAATTTCAATGCCTTTAGATTTTATCAGCATGGTTACGATATTTGCGAAGGGCAAAGCTTTAGAGCCTTTCCTAAGCGCAGCCATCATAACCTCAACAAGAATCCAACCAAAATTTAACTGTGTCTCTTGCAGAATGCGGTAGGTAACATAGAAATCCATATTACTCGGATTTCTAGTTGCTTTCCCGTTCACGCAGTAAGTAACGACAGCAAGTAAAATTCGATTTACTAAAGGCATGTTTTGAGTCTTTTTGGTAGGAAAGTATTGAAGGTGGAATTTGACATCTTGCTCACTGATGCCATATCGATCGCTCCAATCGAACACAGAAAAATCACTTAAGCCTTCATTTCTAACTCCTAAAATGGTACAAATTTCCTGAATTGAGAAACTAAGAGGAGTACCATTTATGACGGTGTTTAAGGAGAAAGAGGATTTTTCAGAAGCAGGGGTAATCCACATGTTTGCATAAAATTTGCGTGTAAGAGTTTTAGAGTAGGATTTCATGTCTAACCTAAGCCACAAATGAGTCCATCCTTGTTTTTCAAGAAGAGCAATAACCTGGTTTGCATTGTGGGCAGCGGTAAAATCATCGATCTGAACCAATTTTAACGGAACCACTGGTCTGTTTTTGCCCTTTCATTCTTCATAAAGCAAGTGAGAGTAGAGAGATAGATGAATGCCCATGGCAGTGTGATGGGGAGATTTTGTGACATCCATCCCTCACCGCTATACCTTCATTTTTGGCCCATCTTCTTTCTTCTTCCTCAATGTTTTTGTCGACACGTCTGTCGGTTGGTCCACCTCCTCTGCGTGCCACCTCTAGGATGCTGCTTCTGCTGTTAGTGGCCTGAGGGATGCCCATGGTGGTAGCTCCTTTCCTTGAACTTGTTCAGACTTTTGACCCATTATGATTATTCTCCCACGATGTTGATCCAGTGGATTCTGAGTGGAGGTGTTTCATTGTGGTTTTTGTCTGGCTATGGTTGTGCTCTCTGATTTGAGGTGATTGTTTTTGCAGGCGACGGCTTCTGACGGTGACCAAAACTGAAACCACTTTTTTTGGCTTTGGAAATCAAAAAAATCAAATCTGAACGGTGAGTGACCGAAACTGAAACCACTTTTTTTGCAAATACTTCCTTGGCATTGAGATAGCCAAGGCAAGGGGGGGAGTTCACATCAATCAAAGGAAGTACACCCTTGAGCTCTTAGAACAAGCTGGTTTCCTGGAATGTAAACCAGCCAAGAGTCCAATGGAAAGTGGTTTGAGACTCATGCATAATGATTCGCCTCTTATAAAGGACACATCACAATATAGAAGATTAATAGGGAAGTTGCTCTATCTCACTATTTCCAGGCCTGACATAGCGTTCCCAGTACAACAACTTAGTCAGTTTCTGGATTGCCCGACTGAAAACCATCTTAAAGCCACACACAGAGTTCTAAGGTACATCAAGGGCACTGTAGGGCAGGGACTGTTGTTCCCTAGAACTGGAGGTTTAGAGCTGAAGGCATTTGTAGACGCAGACTGGGGAGGCTGCAATGAGACGAGAAGATCTATTACGGGGTATTGTGTATTTCTTGGAGGGGCTTTGGTTTCTTGGAGATCAAAGAAGCAGACCACAGTATCTAGATCTTCAGCAGAGGCGGAGTATAGGGCAATGGCAATGGTTACATGTGAAGTGCAGTGGCTCACTTATCTGTTGAGAGATTTGGGGGTTCATACTAACAAACCAATTGAGGTGTTTTGTGATTGCAAAAGTGCTATATATATAGCTGAGAACCCAGTATTCCACGAGAGAACCAAGCACATAGAGATTGACTGTCATGTTGTGAGAGATAAACTGCAAGAGGGTGTGATCAAATTGATGCCAGTGAGGTCTGAGTTGCAATTGGCTGACATGTTTACTAAATCCCTTGATTCCAGGAGGCTGAGTATATTGTGTGGTGCGTTGGGAACTTACAACATTTATTCCAAGCTCAGCTTGAGGGGGGGTGTCAAAGAAAAGGAGGAAGATGGCATGGAGCATAATCAGTTGTGTGATGATGGTGAGTGGAACCAATGGCAGCGTGCATCGAAGGGAAGTGATGGTAATCAAACATTGAGATGATTGGTTGTTGATAGCTGCTGAGGGAAGATTAAACGGAGGTGATTGATGTGGTGATTGTGCTGATTACAGAGGAGGCTTGATGGAGCGTGAAGAAAGGAAGAAGAAGTATGAAGGCGGGAAGGTGTTTAAATAAGACGAAATGACGAAAATGTCCCTGGTAGTTATACAGTTGTAGTTATATCTGTAAGGGCTTTCTTGTAATTTTAGTGGTTAGTTTTCTTCTTTAAAAGATCGGGTTGAGCTACTGTGATCCGACTGAAGCTTGATGCAATTTTGTAACCGTCTCTCTTTTCTCTCCAATCGATTGATTCAATCTTCTCATGAAAGTTCCTTTCTCTTGCATCAAGATCATCAATTGTTCTTGTTTTGTTGTTTCATTGTTGATTAATTCTCAGTTTATATGCAAAATTTACATAAGATGGTACAATCAGTTAGGAACACAATAACCCAAATGAAAGCACTTGCAAGTGGGATGAGGACATCCTACATAATCACTGCAATAATCAATGGAGCGACAGTCAAATTCCTTGAGGTGGGATGTATTTAAATGGGGAAACAACATTAGGTGGGATGTATTTTCCATGAATCATGGCGTCCATACCCTCATTTACGTTCCCTCCCATCAGGTTTGTGGGTAGGACATGAGCGAGCAAATCTGTAAATGAAAAGAAGGGAAAGAAGCAATCAATCTGTGTTCTTGCATGCCAAAGAGAAATTTCTTCCATACCAAAGAGAATCTACATATATTATGAAACACAAGTAAGAGAAAACCATTCTCTGCTTCTTTGGAGGAGGATTAGCCGATTTAAGTGTTCTAATGCATATACAAGATAAGTGGAATAGGTTAATTTATACAGAAGAATGATTGCCGTATTATAGCTAATAATCACTCACTATCAGACTGGGTCATAGATGGACAAAGAATCGCTTTAATGTGTCTAATACATGACTAACGGCAATTTGACTGCCGAATTTAAGAAAACAAATAAACAAAATAAATAAATACTCTTTCGTTCTAAAAATATTATCAAAATTGGCTTTCCAACATGTTATATAATTTACATTATATTCTTAGAGGTAGAACTTGCTAGAGAGTTGGGTTTCTATCGATAATTGGTGAAATTTATTGAAGATATTGAAAACGTAAATAGAAAAGCTCTTGAATTTTCGGTTTTAGTAGTCAAAGTTGATGGTCTTGAACTGTTATTTGTAATCTATTGCTATTGTAGTAGTTACAATAAGACATTACAATATAATACATATTGTATTGATCAGTCATTTTTGGACTACCAAAGACAATAAGACACTACTCAGTTAACATTTAACAATACTTGTCTATAGTATTGTCGTCGAACAACACGGACGTCAAGCGTTTAATTATGTGGTTATGACAATATAACACACAGTCAAACGCGTGGGATTTAAGAAGGCGCTGACGTCTACGCCAGAAAAGCGTCGAAGGGGTAGAAAACTAATTGGATTAAGCATTAGGGTATATGAGTTTATTACTTCCACTAAGTTCAGTTTAGGTGCTTCATCCCGGTTCTTTTATCTTTGAAGTATAGCCACACGGCCCACCACTGTTCCGGACCTTCGATCACCGGAATTCTTCTTTCTTCATTTTCTACCATATTCTGCATTCGAATAAAAAAAATTCCCGTTTTTCAAAATTAATTTTCTCCCTTCTGACGACAAAAATCCTAATTCCGATTAATCCGAAAAACGTACGAGCAATTCACAACTATCCATCATTATTGGTTCATTTAGAATCCTCATTGTCCAGCCCCGTTGAAATTCGGCCAACACCCACAGTTTTGCACAAAAACGATTTCCAATTAACACGTGCATATTCACAAAATTCACATGCATAAACATCTTCGAATTATACAACAAATATGTGTATATAATCATGTAGGCAGTGGCATCTACACCAAACCGACGGCCCTTAGCCAGAAAACACCAAGATTATGCCACTTTAACATATACATGCACATAATCGATACATAATTACAACGAATACGTACATATAATCATCAATCTATGTAACCACAAATACGACATGCATGATCCGATTTTCACATGAAAATAATGCCATAATATTTGTAAAAACATAGCAAATATAGAAAGGGTACTTGCCTTTAGTCTTGATTTCACTATACCGTACAAAGAATCAGGCTGAAATTGGGCAAAATTTGGCTTCCTTCTCACCTTGCTAGCTGAGGCCGAATATAGGGCTCTTGGGGAGGGGGTGGCCGATTTTTTTTTAAGAATGAATAATGGGTAGAATTTGTGTTATGATGGTGTATGTATAGAAGTAGGATGATTGGTTTAAAGTAGTGTATTCGTAATAGAATTAGGTACTTTCCAAATACTACAACTCTATCCTTCTTGTTTTGCTAGTCTAATTAAGAAGCTAGGTTTACGCTTTTATTCTTTTTTTTTTCTTTCCAGCGTGTGTGTGTATGTATAATATGTATATATGTACTTCTATGTTACTTAAAAAATAGGACATAACATTAAAATGGGACATAACATTCCTCCCCCTTACAAAGAGTTTCGCCCTTGAAACTTATGTACCTAGTCAAACAAGTGCGGGCATTTCCTCCAGATCTCCTCCTCGAGCTCCCAAGTTGCTTTGCGCTCCATGTGATTCGACTATTTGACTTTGACGTAAGGAATCCTTCCCCTCCTCAACACTTGATTGTTACGATCAATAATACAAACCGGCGTCTCCTCATAGGTTGCGTCGCTTCTTACTTTCAACGATCGAGCCTCCAATATGTGACTTGGGTCAGGTATGTAGCGTCTCAGCTATGATACGTGGAAAAGATTGTGCACTTACGACAACGCTGGAGAAAGCGCTAGCCGATAGGCCAATGTCTCAACTCTCTTGAGCACCTCATATGGTCCAATGTACCTCGGACTCAACTTGCCTTTCACACCAAATCTCATTCCACCTTTAGTTGGGAAACTTTCAAGTATACCTTTTCACCCATGGCGAACTTTAAGAGTCTCCACTTGGAATCCGCCCAACTGTTGCTGCTATCCTATGCTATCTTGAGTATATATCGAATAATCTTGACCTCATAAAGTGTTTGCTCCAATAACTCATGTCCAGTAATCGCATTCTCCCTAAATTCATCCCTGTACAATGGTGATTTGCATTTTCTTCGATACAAAGCTTCAAAAGGCGTCATACCAATCGTGTTATAAAGACTAATATCGTACGAGAACTCCATCAACTTCACCATACTGTCTCAATTCCCTTTGAAATCTAACGTACAAGCCCTTAGCATGTCCCCAAGAGTCTAAATAGTCCTTTCTGATTGTCTGTCTGTTTGAGGATGAAAACAGGTGCTAAATCTTAGCTCAGTCTCCATGAATCTCTGATATGCTGTACAAAATCCATATGTAAATCTGGAATCTCAGTCTGACACAATACTTGCAGGCACTCCATGTAGACTGAAAATGCTACCGATATATGGATTCACCAGCTTCTCCATCATCGCTTTGCCCGATAATGGTATGAAGTATGCAGACTTCGTCAAATGATCAACAATCACCCAAATCACATCATTGCTGTTTTTTGTCTTAGGGAGCCCGGCAACAAAATCCATCGTAATGTGCTCTCATTTCCACTCTGGAATCACTAATGGCTGTAAGTATTCTCCAAGTCGTTGATGCTCGGCTTTAACTTGTTGACATACTAAACACTGGGTGACGTATTCAGCATTCCCGTGCTTCATTCCGTACCACTAATAATTTTTCTTCAAGTCTTCGTACATCTTGTTAGTCCCTGGATGTATAGATAGGTGTGTGTTATGCGTGTCCTTCAGCAACTCTTTCTTCAATGCTTCATTACTCTTCACACATAGTTGCACCTTGAAACAATAAAATGCCATCATCGGATACTTGAAACTCTTCAACTGGCTCATTTTGAAGTCTATCTCAAATACTGCACAAATTCTCATCATCTTTCTGAGCCTCTTTCAATCGATCCATCAGAGTCGGCACTATCATCAATGCTGCTAAAACATTCGCCGTCGAGTCAACTATGTTAAGGTCGAATTCTGCCTCTCTATCTCTAGTGGAGTCTGTCTCGAGTGAGTCGGCTTCCGGCTTAGTGTATCTGCCACTCTATTTGCTTTTCTCGAATGATAGCTGATAGTCAAGTCACAGTCTTTGCTGAGCTTCAACCATCGTCTTTGCCTCATATTTAATTCTTTCTGCGTGAACAAGTGCCTGAGTCTCTCAAGGTTGGTGAATACTTCACACTAATCTTAATATAGATAATGCCTCCATATCTTCAGTGCGAATACCACCACGGCAAGCTCCAAACCGTGAGTGGAATAATTTTTCTTGTAGAGTTTTAATTGCCCTGATGCATAGGCAATAACTCGTTCTCGTTGCATTAAGATGCATCCTTAGCCGTTTTTCAACGCATCACTGTATATATTAAACCCTTCCATACTGGAGGGTTGTGCTAATACCGGTGCAGCAGTTAGTCTCCTTTTGAGCTTGGAAAACGTCTTTTACAATTAGGGGTCCACTCAAACTTGGTCTTCTTTTACTTTAGGTTACTCAGTGGAACTGCGATCCTTGGTAATCCTTCTAGGAATTTCCGATAATATCGAGCTAGGCTCAGAAAGCTTCTCACCTCTGTGACGTTGGCTGGTCATGGCCATTCGGTGATCGGTTCGATCTTCTTGGGGTCTACCGCAATACCATCCTCTGAAATCACATGGCCCAAGAAGGTCACTCTTTAGCCAAAACTCACACTTGCTTAACTTGGCGTACAACTTTTTTCTCTCTCAGAATCTCCAACACCTCTCGTAGATGTTCTACATGAGTCAATTCATCAGGTGAGTATACCAAAATATCATCGATTAACACCACTACGAACTGGTCCAACTAATATCTAAACATGCTGTTCATCAAATCCATGAACGTAGAAGGTGTATTCGCCAGTCCGAAAGGCATAACGAGGAGCTCGTAGTGCTCACATCTTGTGCGAAACATCATCTTTGCCATGTCATCATCCTTGATCTTCAGGTGGTGGTAACCTGACCGAAGATCAGTCTTGGTAAATGTTAGTGTATGTACCCTAGGCCATGATTTGGATATTTATGTTATGCATTTATTTTAATAAAAGAGGTTTTATTATCATTATTGTTGGTTAGTATGTTACACAATTTTGATATATGTCCCTGATTCATTATTGTTATAGAGATAAAATAATTTATAATCAGTATGAGTATTGATTTGATAATCATGAGATGATTATGTGTATGGTGATACGAATCAATCTTATAGATACTTGTTAGAGAACAGTGTATTGGATAGACCCATCATGAGATTACTACATGGATTAGCGTCATAAGTAAATCTCACAATAGTCATGTTTTAATCCTTTGACTTGAGATTGTCATAGTTTCCAATATAAGGACTATTATATTTTGACATGATCAAACGTTATCCGTAACTGGATAATAATAAAGGTCATGATTGAATGTGATAGAAATTATGTAGAGGATACTGAACAATCAAGATAGAATTTGTCCCTTTTTTTGAGAGTGATATCTTTGGGCCCCTCGATTAGTGAGACTGTGAAATGCATGGCCGTGCTCAAATGAATTGATAGTGTGATCAATATCATTTGTTTTATCAGTCTACTTAGAGATCGAGTAATCATATGTTTGAACAATATAAGTATGACACTGACCATGACTTATGTTCAAACTAGATATCATGTGACAAAGGGATTAATGCATGTACTATTATTAGGCTAGTTGGACTTTACTCGTATTAATTGGGTAGTTGTAATGCCTTGCTAGAGGCCAATTACGACTTGTTGGTTTAATAGAGATTTAATCAACTACCAATTAATATGGGCCTATCGGGTCATACACAAGAATGCGTATGGCTGAGATTAATAATATTAATAATATTAATATTGGATATTAATTATTATTATTATCGTTTTTGATATTAATAATGATAATATTGGATATTAATTATTATTATTATTTTCTTTATATATATATATATATTTATATCATCGGATAATAACAATATAATCCATATCTGATATGGATTTTGATTGGTTTTATCTAATCCTAACAGAATCCGTATTTGGTGCGGATTATAATAGGCATTAACAAATCCGATCTGGAATCGGATTTTGATATCTATATATATGTATATAGCATGGTGTATCTCGTACACCACACAACCAGCAGAAAACGAAGAAGGCGAAAATCGTTTTTGAGAAAAGCAGAGTTCTTAGCCGCGCCGTTCAAGAGCTAGCACTCCGGGTGGAAGCATTCGTGTGGATACCGACAGAGGGTGTTCGTGATTTCGCACCTTTTCACCTACGGATTTCGAATCTTCGGAGGTAATTTTTGAGTTTTTTTCATCGATTAAACGAACAACATGGATCCTTTGTAGGAAATCGAAGATCAAGTTTTGTTTTTTCCGCTGCGCGTTTTGCAGTGATCTCGTTTGATTTCCTAACAGTGGTATCAGAGCCACTTGTTGTCTCGTTTAAATCAATTATATCATGCTTATGTGTTTACTGTTTTTCATATGGCATAATATGTATTCGTATGGCATGATATGTATAAAACACTAATTCGGATTTCGGAGGATGAGAGAAGAATGGTGTTTTTCAAATCGTTTTCATGAGATGATTGTATACGGCGGTATTTGTTTGTCATGTGATGATTATAACCGATTCTGTTTATATTAGATATAAACACACGATATGTGTAAAACCCTATTCGAATCTCATCTGGTGAGAGCGGATTGATGATTCAATTCGTTTTCATGAGATGTTATAATTCGAGAATGTTATAAGTGATATAAAGTTTTCGTTTTTCATGTGATGATCAAAACGATTATGCTTATATCGATATGAACAACCGATAATGATTATGTAAGAGTTTATGCATATTCAAAACAGACAGACTATCAATTTGATTGATGATTCTGTTTTCGGATTTCGAATGGCAGATTATCAATTTGATTAATGATTCTGTTTCGGATTTCAAATAGCAGATTATCAATTCGATTGATGATTCTGTTTCGGTATCGAATGATAACTCTCGGTTCGATCGGTGCTTCTATAAGGGCTTACACGTATTCAAAACAGTAAGATCGTTAATATGATTGACGCGTCTGTGTTAGGGTTCCGAAAAGGAAATTATCAATCTGAAAAGGAAATTATCAATCTGCCCCTCGACCCCACCTAGGGGCTCTGCCCCTCGGAACCCCGCCCAGGGACGCTGCCCCTTGGAACCCCGCCCGCTAACCAGCTAGCGGGACCGCCGTAAGCGTACGCCCTATAGTTCGTTACCGTGACATTAAGAATGTCAATATATATTTATTTGTTATAATATGTTTGTGTGAGATATATTATAATTGTTGATGTCTTTGCATGGTGCATAGCATGGCCTTAGGACCTATGTGATTGACTTAGTCATATTTCTATTTTGGGTTATTATGGCCTGCGTGCCGCTCAAGTTTTTGTTGTATTTTATTATACAAGTAGTTAGGTTTTTCTTTATTATTGTAATAAATGAAGAATCAAGTTACAAAAGTGGTGATGACGACACATACCAAAGGACGAGTGGATTCCATGTAGATGGAGGCACGAGCTCAAGAGTAGAAGTTATGTATCATTGCAAATGTTGTAATAGGAAGTCTTTCACATAGGGTTTCCTTTATGATCTTCATTTGGTCTCATGAAGATCATATTTAGTTAGGCCATGCTATGTCACGTTTACATATTTATCATTTTGTATGAGATGCGTGGATGATAGATTATATATGCATATAGGATGCTACGATATAATAATATGCAATGCAAGACATAAACTAAGTTGAACCCTCATTAATAATTTAAGTCTTGATGCCATCCATGTCTGAAACACCTATTAAAACTAGGATTGTATTAAAGTAGGTATTGCCAAAGCAATGTGCTTTAAACATTCCTAGCTACGTAGGATGAGTAATAGTGCTACTCATATGTTTAAAATTGGTTAGACTTAATTGGGCTATCAAAACGGTTTTGGGACCAAGGCATTAGATGAAATCTAACATACGATGATATATGATGTCATTATTCCATAAAATCTAAGAGTTATATGAGATGTAATTGGTAAAGAAGTTACCTACCTAAATAACTTAATTTTAAGCGTCATGCCAAAGCTGAGTTTAGAATTAAGTCAAATATGGGTCTTAGCTCACTAAAATGTTTCTTTTGAGGGTTATGTTTTAGCGGGAGTTTTATAAATTTTAACCTCATTATTAATAAAGTGTTACTTTGCATGTTTTGTAGATCATAAATGGCTGCTAATAACAATTCCACCTTATCGCTGCGATCAATCCTTGAGAAGGAAAAATTAAAAGAATGTGGGACTATTTTTGTTGATTGGTTTCGAAACTTGAGAATCGTTCTCAAGCAAGAAAAGAAGTCCTACGTGCTCGATGACCCTGTCCCTGAACCCCCTCCTGCTGATGCTTCTGTTGTTGTTAAGAACAAGTATAAGAAGCATGTGGAAGATTCCAATGACATAGGATGTCTAATGTTGGCAACTATGTGTCCAAGACTTCAGAAAGACCTGGAACACTTAGAGGCTTATGAGATGAGTGTGCATCTCAAACAAGCATTCCAACAACAGGCCAGGCAAGATAGGTTTGACACCGCTTTTGCACTTTTTGGCTGTAAGATGTCTGAAGGTGAATCTATTAGCGCTCATGTTTTAAAGATGAAAGACTATATAGATCACCTTGCAAGACTTGGATATCCCCTGAGTTTGGAACTCGCCACGGATTTGATCATACACTCTTTGCCTAGCAGTTTTTCTCAGTTCGTTATGAACTACAATATGAATAATATGGAAAAGTCCATTCCTGAGCTACACGGTATGCCCAAAACTGCTGAGGGGAATATCAAAAAGCTTACCCACGTATAAAAAGAAAGGTAAATGCAAGGGTAAGCCCAAAGGTGCGAAGGGTGCAAAAGGGTCCAAGGGCCAAGCTAACCCGAAACCTGGTCCCAAGGCAAAGGTCCCTAAGGAAGGAACTTGTTTCCATTGCAACAAGCCTGGGCATTGGAAAAGAAATTGTGATGTTTATTTGGACGAGTTGAAGAAGCTGAAGGGTAGTGCGACTACATCTTAAGGTATTTATGTTATCGAAATTAATTTATCTACTTCTTCTTCCTGGGTATTAGATACTGGATGTGGATCCCATATTTGTACAAATATGCAGGGGCTCAAAAGGAGTAGGATGCTGAAGAAGGACGAGGTGGACCTACGTGTTAGCAATAGAGCAAGAGTTGCTGCTATAGCTGTAGGGACCTATGAGCTTGTCTTGCCTAATGGGCTTTTGTTAGTTTTAAACAATTGCTTTTATGTTCTACTATGAGTAGAAATCTTATTTCAGTATCTGTTTTGGATGATGAACGCTATTCATTTTTAATTAAAAATAGGAAGTGTTCTATTTTTGATAAAAATGACTTGCTTTATTGTATTGCAAGTAGTTATAATGGCATTTATGTCCTTAACCTTGATGATTCCAATGATGGTAATATTTATAACATATCTTCAAAGAGAACTAAGCCAAATAAATTAAACCCTACATATTTGTGGCATTGTCGCCTTAGTCATATAAATGAGAAGCGCGTATCTAAACTCCATCAAGATGGATTATTAGATTCATTTGATTTTGAATCATTTGAAAATTGCGAGTCTTGTTTGCTTGGAAAGATGACAAAGGCCCCTTTTACTGGACATAGTGAAAGGGCTAATGACTTATTGGGCTTGGTACATACAGATGTATGCGGCCCAATTAGCATTAGTGCCAGAGGAGGATTTCAGTATTTCATAACTTTTACTGATGATTTCAGTAGGTATGTCTATGTCTACCTAATGAAACATAAGCATGAGTCTTTTGAAATGTTTAGAACTTTTCAAAGTGAAGTATAAAATCAACTTGGTAAAACAATTAAAACGCTTTGATCAGATCGAGATGGTGAATATTTGAGCCATGAATTTGACCAACATCTAAGAAATTGTGGAATCGTTTCACAGTTGACTCCTCCAGGAACTCCACAATGGAATGGTGTTTCTGAAAGGAGAAATCAAACTTTATTAGATATGGTTCGATCTATGATGGGTCAAGTAGATCTTCCTTTATCTTTTTGGGGTTATGCCTTGGAGACAACTGCATTCATTTTGAACCGTGTACCATCTAAAGCGGTTGAAAAGACACCATATGAGATATGGACTGGTAAGAGACCCAGTTTGTCTTTTCTTAAGATTTGGGGTTGTGAAGCTTATGTGAAAAGATTGATGTCAGATAAGCTAGCTCCGAAGTCTATCAAATGTATTTTTGTGGGGTATCCTAAGGAAACTAAAGGGTACTATTTCTATATTCCCTCAGAGAACAAAGTGTTTGTTGCTCGAAATGTAGTCTTTTTGGAAAAGGAGTTTCTCTCTAAGAGAACAAGTGGGAGTATAGTACAACTTGAGGAAACTCAAGTTCCACAAGATATCAATGAACCATCTTTAGAGACGATTTCAGAACCACAAACAGTTGTGGAGCCTGAAAATGTAACACAAGTCCAACGCAGATCTGATAGGATACATCGTCAGCCAGAGAGATATAGATTTCTTGTGACTGATGATAGTGAAGTTATGCTCATAGATCAAGATGAGCCTACTACCTATCAAGAAGCTGTGTCAGGTCCAGATTCAGATAAATGGCTTGGAGCCATGAATTGTGAGATGCAATCCATGTTTGATAACCAGGTTTGGTCTTTAATTGATCCTCCAGAGGGTATTAAGACTATTGGTTGCAAATGGGTCTGACATGGATGGAAATGTGCAAACCTACAAAGCAAGGCTTGTTGCTAAAGGTTTCAAGCAAACTCATGGTATAGACTATGATGAAACCTTTTCACCAGTTGCTATGCTTAAGTCTATTAGAATTCTCCTTGCCATTGTAGCATACTATGATTATGAGATATGGCAAATGGATGTCAAAACTGCTTTCCTTAATGGAAATTTACTCGAGGATGTGTACATGACACAACCTGAGGGTTTTGTAAATCCTGAGAATTCAAAGAAGGTTTGCAAGCTTCAAAGGTCCATCTATGGATTGAAGCAAGCATCTTGAAGATGGAATCTTCGTTTTGATGAAATAGTTAAGAACTTTGGTTTTATCAAGAATGAAGATGAACCTTGTGTTTACAAGATGGTTAGTGGGAGTGCAGTAGTGTTTCTGGTTTTATATGTGGATGACATATTGCTTATTGGGAATGATGTCCCTACCTTGCAAAAGGTTAAGGCTTGGTTAGGGAATTCTTTCTCAATGAAAGACTTGGGTGAGGCTACCTATATCCTCGGTATCAAGATCTATAGGGATAGATCTAAAAGGATAATAGGCTTGAGTCAAAGTACATACATAGATAAAATGTTGAAGAGGTTCAACATGCAAGAGTCCAAGAAAAGATTCCTGCCTATGTCTCATGGCATTCATCTTAGCAAGAATCAATGTCCCCAGACATCTGATGAGCGAGATCGAATGAATAAAATTCCTTATGCTTCTGCTATAGGATCAATCATGTATGCCATGTTATGTACTAGACCAGATGTCTCATATCCATTGAGCACAACAAGTAGATATCAAACTGACCCCGGTGAAGGTCACTGGACAACTGTTAAGAATATTCTTAAGTACCTCAGAAGGACTAAAGAAGTATTCTTGGTTTATGGAGGTTTGGATGACGAGTTAGTTGTAAATGGTTACACAGATGCTAGTTTCTAAACCGGCATAGATGATTTCAGATCGCAGTCCGGTTTTGTACTCACATTGAATGGTGGAGCTGCTAGTTGGAAGAGTTCAAAACAAAGCACTGTGGCTGATTCTACAACAGAGGCTGAGTATATAGCAGCATCAGATGCAGCTAAAGAAGCAGTTTGGTTGAAGAAGTTCATCACTGAGCTAGGAGTGGTACCTAGCATTGCAAATCCTGTGGACATTTATTGTGACAACAATGGTGCCATAACACAAGCAAAAGAGCCTAGGTCTCATCAGAGATCCAAACATATATTCAGACGCTACCATCTCATTCGAGACATCATCGATAGAGGAGATGTCAAGATATGCAAAGTTGAAACAAACGATAACATAGCGGATTCATTGACTAAGCCTCTCTCACGGGTCAAGCATGATCAGCATACTAGATCTATGGGTCTCAGATATTTGTAGGCCTAGTGCAAGTGGGAGATTGTTAGTGTATGTGCCCTAGGCCATGATTTGGATATTTATGTTATGCATTTATTATTAATAAAAGAGGTTTTATTATCATTATTGTTGGTTAGTATGTTACACAATTTTGATATATGTCCCTGATTCATAATTGTTATAGAGATAAAATAATTTATAATCAGTATGAGTATTGATTTGATAATCACGAGATGATTATGTGTATGGTGATACGAATCAATCTCATAGATACTTGTTAGAGAACAGTGTATTGGATAGACCCATCATGAGATTACATGGATTAGCGTCATAAGTAAAGCTCACGATAGTCATGTTTTAATCCTTTGACTTGAGATTGTCATAGTTTCCAACATAAGGACTATTATATTTTGACATGATCAAACGTTATCCGTAACTGGATAATAATAAAGGTCATGATTGAATGTGATAGAAATTATGTAGAGGATATTGAACAATCAAGATAGAATTTGTCCCTCTCTTTTGAGAGTGATTTTTTTGGGCCCCTCGATTAGTGAGACTGTGAAATGCATGGCCGTGCTCAAATGAATTGATAGTGTGATCAATATCATTTGTTTTATCAGTCTACTTAGAGATCGAGTAATCATATGTTTGAACAATATAAGTATGACACTGACCATGACTTATGTTCAAACTAGATATCATGTGACAAAGGGATTAATGCATGTACTATTATTAGGCTAGTTGGACTTTACTCGTATTAATTAGGTAGTTGTAATGCCTTGTTAGAGGCCAATTACGACTTGTTGGTTTAATAGAGATTTAATCAGCTACCAATTAATATAGGCCTATCGGGTCACACACAAGAATGCGTATGGCTGAGATTAATAATATTAATAATATTAATATTGGATATTAATTATTATTATTATTATCGTTTATAATATTAATAATGTTAATATTGGATATTAATTATTATTATTATTATTTTCGTTTTTTATATATATATTTATATCATCGGATAATAACAATAGAATCGATATCTGATATGGATTTTGATTGGTTTTATCTAATCCTAACAGAATCCGTATTTGGTGCGGATTATAATAGGCATTAACAAATCCGATCTGGAATCGGATTTTGATATCTATATATATGTATATAGCATGGTGTATCTCGTACACCACACAACCAGCAGAAAACGAAAAAGGCAAAAATCGTTTTTGAGAAAAGCAGAGTTCTTAGCCGCGCCGTTCAAGAGCTAGCACTCCGGGCGGAAGCATTCGTGTGGATACCGACAGAGGGTGTTCGTGATTTCGCACCTTTTCACCTGCGGATTTCGAATCTTCGGAGGTAATTTTTGAGTTCCTTTCATCGATTAAACGAACAACATGGATCATTGGTAGGAAATCGGAGATCAAGTTTTGTTTTTCCGCTGCGCGTTTTGCAGTGATCTCATTTGATTTCCTAACAGTAAATACTTTAGCACCCTTTAACTGGTCAAACCGATCGTTAATTCTCGGATAGTGGATACTTATCCGTTATCGTGATTTTGTTGAGCTCAAGATAACCTATGCATAACCTTATGCTATCGTCTTTCTTCTTGACAAATAAGACCGATGCTTCCCAAGGTGAACACAGGGTCTTATGAACTTCCTGTCCAACAGCTCTTGTAATTGCTCCTTGAGCTCCTTCAGTTCGGCTGGTTCCATCCTATACGGCGCTTTCAAGATCAGTTCAACTCCACGTATCAAGTTGATCTCAAAGTCTATTTCCCTGTTCGGTGGCAATCTAGGCAGTTCATCAAGAAAGACGTCTTCATATTCTTGTACCACTGGAATATTATCAATGCATGGCGTCTTTGACTCGGCATTAAGGGCATACACCAAGAACCCTTCGTCTCATTTCCCTAGTGCTTTCTGTCCTTGTGCGGCAGTCAGATAGATATTTTGGGATAGCTTCTTCAATTTAGTGTTCCCCTGAAACGTGTATTCGGCTTGTGTAGGATCTTTGGACACTACCTATTTTTTTTCTGCAATCGATGTGAGCATGATAGCGAGCTAACCAATCCATTCCCAAGATAATGTCAAAATCGTTCTTCTTGATTGGTATTCAAGAAGCATCGAACATGCAGTCATCGAACTCTAGTATGCAGTGCCTGTATAGACATTGAGAGACAATCACTTGGTCTCCAGCTGCTAGCACACGGTAAAGAGCGTCTAGCTGCTTGGGGCACCTTTCGAGGTTGTTGACAAACCTCTTAGCGACAAATGAATGGCTTGCACCACTATCAAATAACATATTCGTCGGGATCTTGTTGATCAGTATTGCACCTAAGGATTTAGGGGTTCAAGAACGCGTTATACAAATACAAATATTATTAATTCAAAAATCGATCGTAAACATACCCATGACCACTTCGTTAGAGCCTTGGACATCAGCATCCGTCATGGCGTGGACTCGAGCATTGGACTGGGATCAGCCCCTCTGACGATGTTGCGGCTGGGGAGCGGGAGCAACTGTCAATATCTGATGCTCTAGGCAATCCTGTCGTATGTATCTTCCCACAGTTGATGCAGGCACCGAAATTTCTCCAACACTCGCCTGCATCTGGGCGAACACAGATCGGGCATGTCTGAGCGATCTCCGGTTGTGCACTCCATGCCCGAGGCTGCGACTGCTGTGGTGCCGACGGGCACTGCTGTAGTGGCCTCGGCTGTGATATCGCCCCTCTACATGACATTTTGACCCAACGGCCTGGTCTACCTCCAGTCTTGGTGCAGGACTTCTTGTCCCTAAACTCCTCCTTGCATCTGTCAATGTCGCTCTCGACACGATAGCATGCGTTGAGCAACTCAGCAAAGTCTTTAGCATTGCCATTCACCATGCCCGAACAGATACGGCTGTTTAGACCCCTCTCAAACTTCATCATATGGAGTTGTACGTCTCCCATAATCGCTAGCACAAACCTACCTAAGGCATTAAACTGGTTCACGTACTCAGCAACTGAAATCCCTGGTCCCTAACGTGAAGACTCGAACACAAAAATCTTCTGCAAGGTTATTGCCGGTGGAATATAGAACCTATAGAACTCTTCACGGAATTGTGCCCACATAACTGGAGATGGTAAATCAATAGACACTGTGGTCCGCCACTTATCCGCCTCTCTGATCAAGAAGGGGCGGATCACCTGAGTGTGCATCCCTTCAGATACCTGCAACAGTGCGAAGTTATTCTCAACCTCGCTTGGCCATTTCTCAGCACCATCAAGGACCAACATCTCCATCGAACGTGGAGACGGGGACCCTCTTCATGTTGCTATAGTGGTAGCGAGTCTCCTGCTACTGTGGCTATGGGACCACCCTATGAACTACCTCTCTGATCTGAACCAGAGCATCTACCAGTGCCTATGACAAAGCACCCCGGTTGCTGCTCTCACCATTGCCATTGTTGTTGTCTATTCTCCGTAGCATCGTACTATGAAGTTGCAATTTTAATTAATTATAATTTATAAAGGCAAGACTAATAAACATGTGTCGGGTTTGAGGATGCAGGAAAAACAAAGATGATTCAATTACATCTACAAAAAGAAAATACTTAAAGTACTACAAGCGCTCATGTTCCCACCCGATCATCGCTTAAGTATAAGACCATAGTCTAAGGGCAAAATTGTAATTTTGTTCAAACACCATGGCCTAGTTTTTATGTTTCCACCATGGATATAGAGTCATGCTCTAATACCACCTGTAAAGACCCGTCCTGGGCCCTAGTACTCGAAACAACTCACCCACCGTATTTTGCTAAGAAAAATACAAGGCGTCGATACAATCAATTACATGATATTATAATCACGTAAATCGATATCAACGGAAGCCATATAATTAAAATCTTTAAATAAATTTCATTAATGAAAGGTCAATGTCTCGAAAATCTAGGTATTACAAAGTCGAAAAGAAAAACGAACCACTAAATCTAAATAAGATAAAGTCCACTAAAAATCCTCAATATAATCCTCAAGTGCAAATGCATCAGTATCCCCACTCCTGGTCGTCTACGTACACTAACTCGTAATACTAAGGATCTGCAAAAATATTTTAATAATGTAGTATGAGCAACATACATCGCTCAGCAAGTAACTATTGATGCTAATCTGATGCGAGTTTGGCCTGATCTTCCTTTTAACCTTCGTGTGGTTAAGACTTGTTCGTCACCTTGGATGAATTAACACCTAAGAACATGTTCTTCAATGAGCAATGCTTTCCAAGAATTGACTTATTCGTGATCTTAGGTGAATTAACACCTAGGGACGTATTCGCTTCTTGAAAAGTTCGATCCTCCATCAAAGAATGCTCAATCTTTGATATGGATCTAACCTTGGATTGAAATCAAAGAACACAAGAAACTTTTATGTGAAAAAAATGAATCACAAATTTTTTTAACCAAATCAAACGTCTGCATTTTTCCTTGGGCCAAAGGCCTTTAAAAAAGAATAAAAAACACAGCAATTCTAACTTTTAAACGTGTTCAAATCTGAAATAGTAAAAAAAATAAAGATAGGTTCTAAAATGGATAATGACAATCTTGTTTTCTTGTATAGCTTTATCTTGCACACGATTTTAGTCACGAATAGGGACCGAATCAGCTCTTGAGCCCTTCTTCAAAGTTGTAGAGCACAAACGTGCATTGATGTTAGCCATAGATATCAGTAGATTTGGATAACTATTGAAAGAGATATGGATGTTTGAATTTCAGGTGTCAGCAAAATTCACGAATTCTGGGCATGTTAGACTCCGAATTTGAGAAAAATGATAGATGTAAGAGTTGTAGATATATCTCTTATCTGTCATTTGGCAGTTGAATCAGGTGATTCGAATCATCCGCTAAAATGATTAGCCAAAATACCGAGATTGTGTCAAGCAGAAATCCTACTTTTCATCATGGGTGATGCCAATGTCTCCAAGCTTTCTTGCTGGTCAAGTAACCTCCAAAAACCTGTATAAACCATCTTGACACAACTTTGAACCAACACAACTTTGAAGCAATATTGGTTTCACCAAGACAAAAACACTCGATAAACGGATACATAAAATGCAAATAAAACATGCAAGACACTAGGGCACTTAGGGTCGCATCATTCCCTCCCCCTTAAAAGGATTCATCCACGAATCAAGAAATGCATAGAGGAAAAGGATTCCTAACATCATGCGTTTCTTTACATGCTTAGGGTGCAACATTAGAGGCAAAGCAAAACCATTCAACAAGAGACAGTCAACCAGATAAGGTAGGATAAAACGAGTACAAAGCAACATACTATCGCTCAAATTTGAAGCCATAAACGTTTCCATGCCCTCTCGAGTCCTAGATCCAGGGTCAAATACGTAAATTTTCTAAAGCAAGGCATATACCAAGAGAGTATAAAGACTAAAAGGATCATGGGCCATCAAAATGTGAAAAGGGAAATAAGGACACAAATCATCACATAAACCAATGTCATCTAAGCATAGAAAAGGACACAAGTCATATTTGCTTGCACTTGACTAGAAGGCATCAAAAGGGGCATTCGTGGAATGTAAGTGCAGTAGATATCAAAAGGATCTTGATAGTTAAACACTTAGAAAAGCTAACACATACATCAACATGGCAATCAAACTTAGCCTCTAATGTGCATCTATCTAGTAAAGCATCAAACTCAGCAATGAAAGCATCATCACTAGAAACCAACTCAAGTGTAAGGTGTGTAGCAATTTCCAATTCTAAGGGGGCATAAAATTGTAGATGGATTAACATGGTTCGACATTTCGATCACAGCAAATAATGCACCAACATCACAAGTATTAGGCATATGAAAAGCAGAATGTAAATCAACTTGCAATGCATCAAGGGATACGTCTAATGAGTCAGCAACATGTGCAACCATTAAAACCTGTTTTTCTCCCTTGTTTACTTCATTCTCCTTAGCCCATGAATCTGCTTTGTGTGCCTCTTGTCTAAGAGACTCCAAAAAGCTCTTCTCTGCTGCTATTTCAAGTGGATCTTTACGCTTTTGAAGCTGCTTTTTATGATCTTCCAGTACTTCTTGTGGAGATAATGCATTCAACCTATACAACTTACCACTCAAATTGAAGGAATATTTGTTAAGAAACCCACCATACATAACATGCTTATCATATTGGCATGGTCTTCCTAAGAGTATGTGACTAGCATGCATAGGGGCAACATCGAAAAGAATCTCATTTTTGTAGCTACCAATAGAAAATGAAACAAGAACTTGCTTGGTCACTTTAACGACACCAACATCATTGAGCCAAGATAACTTAAAGGGATGCGGGTGATCAATCATAGGTAAAGCAAGCTTTCTAACAAGTTCAGTACTAGCTACATTAACACAAGATACAGTATCAATAATCATAGTACATATCTTACCACCAATCATGCAACATGTGTGAAATATGTTAAATCCTTGAAGTTCATGTTCATTTGTTTGCATTTGGGCATTAAGTCATGGTCTAAATACTAGAAACTCTCTACATTCACCCTCTTCCTCGTTAATGCCACAATTTTCAACACTTTCTTCCTCAATTTCATCATGATCGGATTCAGATACATATCATTAGTTTCCTCAACTAATATGATCCTCTGAAACTTAGGACAATCTCTAGAAACATGACCAATGCCTCTACAACGAGAACACTGAATATCCCTAGTCCTAGAGGCCGAATTAAAAAACTTAGCTTGTTGCGGGTTGCATCACCAACCTTCGCCTTACCTTTATCTAGAGCCGACGTAGAATGGGGCGGCAATGGTGTAGGCTATGGACGTGCATCCTGCGACCTCATCTGTTGGGTTTTTGCCCCTCTAAATTATGCCGAAGATGAAAACCGTCGAGCCCGAGAATTTCTTTGGTGTAACTGTGCTTCAACCTTCTTAGCAAGATGGACCAAGGAGGTTATGTCATAATAGGGATGCAACTCTATAGTTTTGGTAATTTCCCAGTTTAAGCCACGGAGAAAACGTGCCATAGTGGCTTCTTCATCTTCATCAATGTCAGCCCGCATCAAGAGTAAGTCCATCTATTTGTAATATTCATCGACACTTCTGGTGCCTTGTGCAAGATTTTGAAGCTTCCCATGCAAGTGTCACCTATAGGACGTAGGAATGAACCTAATTCTCATGCATTTTTTTAATTCTTCACACATATCTATTCTTCCCTCCCCAGATTTTGGTCTGTCACTATTAATCTTGTCCACCATATAACTGCATAATGAGAAAACTCGAACACAACAAAATTAACTGTAGACATCTCCGAAAAGTTATTACAAGAATAGATCAAGTCTACTTTCCTCTCCCACTTATAGTACGTCTCAGCGTCACTCTTACCATAAAACGGAGGAATTTTCATCTTGATCCTGCTTGTCTCATCTTCTTGGTTGAATCTCTGATCATAATCGGGGCAAAGTGGGGGATGACCTCGGTTTTGGGCAAAGTAGACATGCTCAGGGGGTGGAGCATAACCAATTACATCTTCGTGCTCAATATATGGATTCGGATCCTACTCATCATGCACATCACCTAGAGGTTGCATTGGGACATGTCGTAGGGCCGCTCTCCCTCTTCCCCTATGTACTCGGCGTCCTCTAACTGGTGGAGGTGGAGCAGTATCATTCTGCACTGTGGGTCCACTTATATCCACAGTTCTTAGTTACGATCTTTGGAGTTGGTCTATAGTGGCCACAAGTCGGTCTTGCATCCTCTGAAACTGATCAAGTCTATCAAACCGCTCTTGTAGGGACGTCATTTGTATGGTACCGCTCTTCTCCTCCAGGGGTGGTGGAGATCTTGAGGTACTCTAATGTGATCCACACATGTACTTAGAACCTGAAATGAAACACTAAAACAAAAAAAAAAAGAAAACTAACACAAAGATGGAAGAGACAACGTTACTTCAGTAGAAAACGAGATCAGTATATGTATGTCTCACCCTCTCCTATATAATCACTCTGTCTCACCACTTGTGTTTCTGGCTCAAAACCTTGAGTTAGAGACAATCAAAGAGAGCAAATCAATGAGGGATCTTCAACCGCCAGTTTGTAGCCAAGTCTTTAATGGTACAAAAAGAGCACGACAACAGAGTATACACAAATATAATTGATGCGAATCTCACGCGAGTTTGGTCCGATCTTCCTTTTAACCTTCGTGTGGTGAAGCCTTGTTCATCACCTCGGGTGAATTAACACCCAAGAACGTGTTCTTCATTGAGCAATTCTTCCCAAGAATCGACTTATTCGTGATGTTAGGTGAATTAACACTTAGGGACGTGTTCGCTTCTTGAAAAGTTCGATCCTGCCTCAAAGAATGCTCAATCTTTGATATGGATCTAACCTATGATTGGAACCAAAGAACACAAGAAAATTTTGTGACAAAAAATGAATCACAACTTTTTTTTAATCAAATCAAACGTCTACCTATTTCCTTGGGCCAAAGGTCTTTAAAAAGAATAAAAAACACAGCAATCCTAACTTTTAAACGTGTTCAAATATGAAATAATAAAAAATAAAGATAAGTTCTAAAATGGATAATGACAATCTTGTTTTCTTGTACAGCTTTATCTTGCACACGGTTTTAGTCATGGATAGGGACCGAATTTGCTCTTGAGCCTTCTTCAAAGTTGTAGAGCACGAACTTTCATTGATGTTCGCCATAGATATCAATTGATTTGTATAACTATTGAAGGAGATATGGCTATTTGAATTTTAGGTTTCAGCAAAATACTCGTTGTCAGCTATGCTCAATGTTATCACGTATTCTGGGCATCTTAGTCTCCGAATTTGAGAAAAATGCTACATATAAGAAGTGTAGATATATCTCTTATCTGTCATTTGGAGCTGGAATCAGGTGATTTGAATCATCCGTTCAAAAGATATAGCAAAAATATCAAGACTATGTCAAGCAGAAATCCTACTTTTCAGCATGGGTGATGCCAACGTCTCCAAGCTTTCTTTCTGGTCAAGTAACTTACAAAAACCTGTATAAACCATCTTGATACAACTTTGAACCAACACAACTTTGAACCAGTATTAGATTCACCAAGACAAAAACATGCGATAAACGAAAACATAAAGCGCAAGTAAAACATGCAAGACACTAGGGTGTAGAAATATGAGGGTTTGAGTGATTTCAAAATAAAGAAATTTGAATATATATATATATATATATATAAACGTCGAGTATATATATATATATATATATATATATATATATATATATATATATATATATATATATATATACACAAGTGTACATGTATGCATGATAACTTGCCTTATTTAGCTTATATATTATGTTGCCGTACTAACGAGCCATGAAGCTTTAAAGCTTACATCATATGGCGAACATTTGTTGAGTTTATACTATTTTCAGGTGCCACAATTAATGAACTAAAGTAGTTCATTAAGTGAAGTACTTAGTTTAATAAACTAAGTAGTTCATTAAAGGAAGATGCATTTGGAAAAGGCATAAAGGCAACATGGCTATGGAAGGAAAGTCCTCTCCTCCTCCCCACATTTAATTCTACATGTTTTATATATATATGTATACTATATTTTCAGATTTTTATAAAAGGCACATACACATATATTCCAACGTACTACCGACACGTTATATATCTTACGTACGTACGTTAACGTCACACCACTATACTTAACTCATATTTATGAGTGTATCCAGGTCTTATATCATATGATATAAGATATGGTGATGACAAATTAAATACGACACGATAAAAGGTTCTAAACCGAAATTTGTCGTATCGGCGATACCGAAACTTCACCAACGTGTCACGTACTTGCCATAAATAAATGGCCAGCCCATATACATCAAAAATTGATGATATTTTCGTGCACATGACTGTATATTGAGACAAAAATACTTTCCATGTTGGCACACACACAAATCACCCCACATTTAGGCCAAAATGTGAAGATTTCAATTTTATTTTTGTCACATGTTTATGGTACCACTTTAAATCAGCCATGAGCTGAAATTTAAAGTATATATTATATATATTATGTATAACATAATATATATATCATGTGCAAAAGTTGGAATTTAAATTAGAGAAAAATCGGGTAATCGATAAATATCGAAAATTCGGTTTTCTACGCACTTAACATGGAACGTTTTTCTTGACCATGGTGTGACACATATCTAGACACTTTTTACATATAATATACATCTTAAAGTGTTCTAGAAAATTAAATTAAGGGCTGATTGGAATATCACATGTGTGTATTATTAAATGTGCACTATTTTACAAAGTTAGCAAAAATAAATTTCAGCACATGTATATACATACTCAACGCCACCTACAGCTGATTTGGAGCACATGTGGAGCCTTGTTGGCATGTTGATTGGTCAAGGATCAATCATACAATGTTGATGAATCAAAGAGAGAAGCTACAAAAGGTAAGTGTTCAACGTATACCTCTCTTATGTCACATGCTGAAAATTTCAGCATGTCACATACCTAGTGGACGTTTTCTTCAACATTAAGGAAGATATTTTGTTGATTTTTCATTAAGGAATAAATCAAAGGAGTTATGGAAATGATTTGAATTGTATGTAAGGTTATTAAGTGTGATATTCTTCATATCACACATGCTGAAATTTTTCAGCATGTGTGAAGATGTTGTGGCCGAATGTGACTCTATTTTGGTGTCCAAGTTCATTCTTCATCTTGTAGCAAGACTTACCTTAAATAATGGATGTATTTTTATGGAAGAAATTCAAAGAAAAATGGAAGAAATCTAGATTTATTTCATGTGGTAAATGCTGAAAAATTTCAGCATTGAAATCATAGTGCTGGCCGATTTTGGTGAGGAAGGAAGGAAGGATTTTTGTGTCTTGCAATTTATGACAAAATTTGAGAATTATGGTATGATTTAATAATTGATAATTTGGCAAATATTTAGTGTTTTTTTCAGATTATCCATGTCATCAAATGATGACAACATTGAGCCAATCAAAAGGTGACAAGTAAGCAATGACTAAATGATGGTCCAATGGAGTGTTGCCAAGTAAGCAAAACGTTGTCACCATGATGTCTCACACCCTCTCAAGCACTTAAAAGGAAATTTTCAAGAGGGGAGAAGGCTGCATAGGGGACGGCTGGACCTATAAGGAAGGAAGAGAAGAACAAACAAAAATAACACCAAGACTTGCATTCAAAAGTGATCAAAGTGCAAAAGCTTTCTTCTCCTACACTTTCTTTCTTTCTTCTCTTGTAAAAAGCCTATTGTACTTTACTTCTTTCATTCTTGAATAGGCTTCATAGAAACCACCATTCATACATCTTTGTAAAAGATTGATCAAGGTGTGATCAATCTTCATTCTAGCGAGGTGGTGGTGTTCGTGCAAATTGTACTAGCAATACAAGGTTTGTAAAGGGTTGGAGTTAAGGTGTAACTCTATCAACCCTGCGGTAAGATGTACTGCGTGTGTGAAATTAGTGTGAACCAAGGAAGGTGTTCCTTGAAGACTGGAGTAGGTTGTTTATAACCGAACCAGTATAAAATTCTTGGTGCAATTTACTTTCAGCATTTACCTTTCAGTTTCTGCACTGGTTATACGTTTTGTTCACGTTCGGAAAAATAGCAAACGATTTTCAAAAATTATAAAAATTTTCAGAAACATACATAAACGTTCTAGGGTTAATTTGGCACAAGTTTCAACCCTTTTGGACAAGTATAGGTCAGTCAAACATCAAAAGTTCTGAGACTAGTGCAGTCTGATTTTCAGACTTGCAAAGGTTGAGACTTTGGTGGTATTTGACCTACTTACCAAAAGAATTTTCAAAAACTGTTTCAACCCATTTCAATATAGTGTGTGAAGGGTTATTGGTCAAATTTTCAGATCATTTGGACATTCACACAAATAGGAATTAATTTTTCAAAACCATCTACCGTTTCTGGCAGATTTGCACAATCTGAGTGCCAACGGTTTTTGAAGGGGTTAAAGGTTGAATTTTGATTTGAAATTTTTAGGGGACCCTCATAACATCTGAGGCTAAGTTCTCTCAAAATTTCATAATTTTTGGAGACCTCTAACCTGGTTTTAAAAACGTTTTAAAACAGGTCCTGAAAACAGAATCTGTTTTCAGAACTTGAATTGTTCAAGTTTAAAGAAATTTTAAAAACCATATTTTCCGCACCACCTATTCAACCCCCCCTTCTAGTGGTTCCTTGCAGATCCTACAAGTGGTATCAGAGCGCATGAATACTCACTACAAGGAATCCAACGATTCAGTGAGATGGCATCCACAAATCTCAAAACCGAACAAGAAGGTATGTCGAGCCAAAGGCCTCCACTTTTTGACGGTGAGTCTTTTATTCAATGGAAACTTAGGATGAAACTTTTTCTTATGGCTATAGATATAGATCTTTGGTCAATAATTGAAGATGGTCCATATGTCCCATCTAATGTATCCACTGTAGACGGAGTTACCTTAGAAGTTATTAAAACTAGACAAGAATATACTAGTGAAGATAAAAAGAAACTGAGTATGAATGCTAAGGCCATGCAGTTACTCTTAAATGGTTTAAGTAAGAGTGAGTCTAGTTATGTGTCGAATTGTTCGAGTGCACAAGAAATGTGGAGAATCTTAGAAATGAAACACGAAGGCACAAGTCAAGTAAAAGAGTCTAAAATTAATATGCTCATGTCTACTCTTGAGTCTTTTAAGTTGTTGCCTAATGAGTCAATTGTAGATATGGATCTTCGTTTGACTAACATCTATAACTCTCTTGAGTCTCTTGGTAAGGCTTTTACTACGCAGGAAAAGGTACAGAAAGTCCTACGGAGCCTTCCGTCGGAATGGGATCCTAAAGTGACTGCTATAGAAGAGAGCAAGGAGACTAAGTCAATAAAAATGGAAGAACTCATTGGTTCACTCAAAGTTTATGAAAACAAACTTATTACTCGAAAATCGGAATCAACCAAACAAGGTAAGACAATTGCTTTTAAATCAAATGAATATGTCTCCCCTCCCTCCGATCACGTAGATAATAGTGATTCCGAATCAGATAATGATGATTTGATTCTATTGGCTAAAGGACTAAGAAGATTCATGAGAAAGTCATTTAGAAATAAAAACAAGGGCACTACATCTAAGAGAAATAAAAACAAGTCAAATGATAAGGACATTAAATGTTATGAATGCGGCAAACTCGGACACTTATCATATGACTGCCCGAACAAAGAAAAGCAAACTAATAAATACCCTGACAAGGAGCGGAACAAAAATAGACTCGTCTCAGATCCTAAACAAAGGAAACGTGCACTAAAGGCCTCCACATGGAGTGACTCATCAGACTCTGAAACTGAGACCGAAGAGGAGACCGCTCAAGTTTGCTTCGCTTCACAGGCATCTAACGAGGTATCATCCGATTCTGACTCTGACTCTGAACCTTCTTATGATGATCTTTTTAGTCAGTATCTTGAATTACATAAATTTACTAAGACTCTCGCAAAAGAAAAGAAACGTTTAATTGAAGACAAGAAACTGTTAGAATCTTCTAACGAGAATCTTGTCACTCAATTAAGCGATTCAAAGAAAGAGTCTTCATGTGTCATCACTGCATTAAAAACCGAGATCTCATCATTAACTTCTCAAATTAATGAAATGAAATCCGAGATTTCAAATTTGAAATCAAGGAATACAGACTTAGAGAAAATGATGAAACAATTCGATACAGGGTCAAACATGCTGCATCGCATCATATTATCGCAAAAGCATGACAGTGACAAAACTGGATTGGGGTACGTTGATACTAACGAAGTATCAACCAAACCAACCAAGTTTGTTGTGTCTAAGAAAGTAGACACCCCTAAGCATCAAGTGGCGTCTAAGATGACGCAAAAAGCAACCCCTTCCACACGCCCCACTCCCTCATATCATGTGAAATATAACGTTGTACCATATAGATATGAGAAGAAAAGAACAATGCATACACGAAATACATATCATCAACGCACCACGCACACGCACACAAGGACATATCACAAACGTCCTTCATATAATGAGTATAGAGGAGTCCTTGGGCAAAGACCCAAAGTACATGCACCACATGTATACTATATTGCACCTTCATCTACATTCTTGCCATTTGATAGACCGAGAAGGATCACCCAAGTATGGGTACCGAAAGGTACCTTTACCAAAAGGTGATTAACTAACTCGAAAGGACCCAAAATTAAAAGGGTACCTAAATCACCTTTTTACATTGCAGGGAGACCACTCATCAAAAGACACATCAATAAAGTGGTTCCTTGACAGTGGTTGCTCGAGGCACATGACAGGTGACCCAAGCCTATTCTCCAAATTAAAGAAGGTCACAAAAGGCGGATCCGTGACCTTTGGAGACAACAATGAAGGCAAGATCATTGGTAAAGGTACGATTGGAAATCCGAATACACTCCAAATCTCCAACGTGTTTTTGGTAAGCAACTTATCTTACAATCTTCTTAGTATTTCTCAATTTGTTGACAATGGTTTTAATGTGTGTTTTACTCACCCTTATTGTAATATAATAAATAAAAATGGAGAAACCGTTTTAAAAGGAAAACGTGAAGGAAATATATTCACACTATCTATGGATGATGTAGTAGACGCCAAAGTTAAATGCTTTATGTCAAATGAACCCAATGTGAATTTGTGGCATAGACGTTTAGGACACATAGGTATTTCTACATTAGAAAAATTGCAACGAAAGAACCTAGTACGGGGATTGCCTACGCTTGATTTAGACAACTTTCAGTTGTGTGAATCTTGCATAAAAGGCAAACAAACACGTGAGTCACTTAAGCCTAAAAATGAGATAAGCACGACTAGAATACTAGAACTATTGCATATCGATTTGTTTGGTCCTAGTCGCACTACAAGCCTTGGTGGGCGTCACTATGCATGTGTAATTGTTGATGACTTTTCTCGCTATACTTGGACTTTATTTCTTGCACATAAGGATGATAGCGCCGTAGAAATCGCTAAATTAATTAAACAACTTGAAAATCAATACGGCGTAAATGTGAAAAGAATAAGAAGCGATAGAGGCGGTGAGTTTAAAAATAAAGAGATGATTTCATTTTGTGAAGAAAAAGGAATTAAACATGAGTTTTCGCCACCTAGAACTCCACAATTAAATGGAGTAGTAGAAAGAAAGAATCGCACACTACAAGAAATCGCTAGAACCATGCTTTGCGAAAATAAATTGCCTAGATTTCTGTGGGCGGAAGCCGTAAATTGTGCATGCTATATTGTAAATCGCCTATCCATAAGAAAGAAAATAAACAAGACGCCTTACGAAATTTTGAATGATCGCATGCCTAAGATAGGTTATTTTCGTGTGTTTGGATGCAAATGTTTTGTCTTAAATACAAAAGACAACTTAGATAAATTTGAATCCAAATCAATTGAGTGCATTTTTATTGGGTATTCCATAAATTCAAAAGCATATAGATGTTATGATCCTATCACTAGACAAATCATAGAATCTATTCATGTTAAATTCAATGAATTTGGAGAGATTGATAAAGAAAAGGAACATGATGATGATTTTGAATTAAAACCCGTTTTGGATGAAGATAATGATTCTTTTGATATGCATGAGATGAATGAGACACTAGAAATGCATGATCATATAGAAACGCATGATAACTTAGAAAATAATCAACCAAGATGGCATAGAGATCACCCATGATCTCATCATAGGCGACATCACTCACGGTGTGCGACCACGTAGAAGAATCACTTCGGATGAAATAAATGAATTTCATGCTATGATTTCTGAAATTGAGCCCAAAAATGTGCATGATGCTTTGAGTGATTCATCTTGGATTGATGCTATGCATGACGAACTTAATCAATTCGTTAGAAATGATGTATGGGATTTAGTGCCACGACCACAAGATAAGACAATTATAGGCACAAAGTGGGTATTTAGGAACAAAATGAATGAAGAAGGAAAGGTCGTTAGAAATAAAGCAAGACTCGTAGCTCAAGGATATAATCAAGAAGAAGGAATAGACTACGATGAAACATTTGCACCCGTAGCACGTTTAGAAGCTATACGACTCTTACTTGCTATTGCTTGCATGAAAGATTTTAAATTATATCAAATGGACGTCAAAAGTGCTTTTCTAAACGGATTTATACAAGAAGAAGTATACGTGAAGCAACCACCCGGTTTTGAAGATGTGAAACATCCAGATCACGTGTACAAACTAAAGAAGGCACTATATGGCCTAAAGCAAGCGCCGAGAGCATGGTATGATCGTTTTGCCACTTTTCTTTTAGAAAATAATTTTAAACGTGGTACTATAGATAGTACACTATTTTTGAAACAAGAAAAATCAGATTTACTTATTATTCAAATTTACGTAGATGACATTATTTTCGGTTCTACCTCACATAGACTTGTTAAAGATTTTGAAAATTGTATGAAAGCTGAATTTGAAATGTCTATGGTTGGTGAACTTAATTATTTTCTTGGCTTGCAGATTAAGCAAACGAGTAAAGGAATTCATATAAGCCAAGCTAAGTACGTAAACGACATGATCAAGAAGTTCAATTTTGAAACCATCCCCCACGCCTATGAGTGTCACTACTAAATTGGACAAAGATGAACATGGTAAAGATGTTGATAATGGATTATATAGATCTATGATAGGTTCTTTACTATATTTAACTGCTAGTAGGCCTGACATCATGTTTAGCGTATGCATGTGTGCTCGTTTTCAAAGTCAACCTAAGGTGTCACACTTAAACGCGGTAAAAAGAATATTCCGTTATATTAAGCACACGCCCACCTTAGGTATTTGGTATGATAAGGACTCTACATTCGACTTACATGCTTACACTGATGCAGATTATGGTGGCTGCAAGATAGATAGAAAAAGCACGAGCGGAACTTGCCAATTTATAGGAAATTCCCTTATTTCATGGTTTTCCAAAAAGCAAGCAAGTGTTGCTTTGTCCACTACTGAGACTGAATATATGGCTCTTAGCCTTTGTTGCACACAGTTGTGGTGGATAAAACAACAACTTTCGGACTTTGGAATTACCGTAAATAAAATTCCTATATATTGTGATAGTATGAGTGCAATAAATTTGTCTAAAAACCCCGTACTACACTCTAAGGCTAAGCATATAGAAGTTCGCTATCATTTTCTTCGTGATCACGTTAACAATAGTAATATTGTCATAGATCACGTACGCACAGAATCACAAGTAGCGGATATATTCACAAAGGCCTTAAATCAAGCCACATTTGAATCTCTTCGTTCTAAATTAGGCATGATTCCTGTTGATGTGATTTAATGCGATACTATTTGATTTACTTTCCTTTTTGACAGGAATCTTTTGATTAACTTTCCAAAATAAAGGGGGAGAGAGAAGCATCATTTAAGGGGGAGAGAGAGATTTAAGGGGGAGAGAGATCACTGATTGATCCTAATTGCATGAATCAAGGGGGAGCCGGATTTGAAATTCGAAATTCAAATTTCAAATCTGTGCATAATTCAAGGGGGAGAGATAACACTTAAATCATGTACACTAGTTATTTTGAAAATCATCAAAAGGGGGAGATTGTAGAAATATGAGGGTTTGAGTGATTTCAAAATAAAGAAATTTGAATATATATATATATATATATATATATATATATATATATATAAACGTCGAGTATATATATATATATATATACACAAGTGTACATGTATGCATGATAACTTGCCTTATTTAGCTTATATATTATGTTGCCGTACTAACGAGCCATGAAGCTTTAAAGCTTACATCATATGGCGAACATTTGTTGAGTTTATACTATTTTCAGGTGCCACAATTAATGAACTAAAGTAGTTCATTAAGTGAAGTACTTAGTTTAATAAACTAAGTAGTTCATTAAAGGAAGATGCATTTGGAAAAGGCATAAAGGCAACATGGCTATGGAAGGAAAGTCCTCTCCTCCTCCCCACATTTAATTCTACACGTTTTATATATATATGTATACTATATTTTCAGATTTTTATAAAAGGCACATACACATATATTCCAACGTACTACCGACACGTTATATATCTTACGTACGTACGTTAACGTCACACCACTATACTTAACTCATATTTATGAGTGTATCCAGGTCTTATATCATATGATATAAGATATGGTGATGACAAATTAAATACGACACGATAAAAGGTTCTAAACCGAAATTTGTCGTATCGGGCGATACCGAAACTTCACCAACGTGTCACGTACTTGCCATAAATAAATGGCCAGCCCATATACATCAAAAATTGATGATATTTTCGTGCACATGACTGTATATTGAGACAAAAATACTTTCCATGTTGGCACACACACAAATCACCCCACATTTAGGCCAAAATGTGAAGATTTCAATTTTATTTTTGTCACATGTTTATGGTACCACTTTAAATCAGCCATGAGCTGAAATTTAAAGTATATATTATATATATTATGTATAACATAATATATATATCATGTGCAAAAGTTGGAATTTAAATTAGAGAAAAATCGGGTAATCGATAAATATCGAAAATTCGGTTTTCTACGCACTTAACATGGAACGTTTTTCTTGACCATGGTGTGACACATATCTAGACACTTTTTACATATAATATACATCTTAAAGTGTTCTAGAAAATTAAATTAAGGGCTGATTGGAATATCACATGTGTGTATTATTAAATGTGCACTATTTTACAAAGTTAGCAAAAATAAATTTCAGCACATGTATATACATACTCAACGCCACCTACAGCTGATTTGGAGCACATGTGGAGCCTTGTTGGCATGTTGATTGGTCAATGATCAATCATACAATGTTGATGAATCAAAGAGAGAAGCTACAAAAGGTAAGTGTTCAACGTATACCTCTCTTATGTCACATGCTGAAAATTTCAGCATGTCACATACCTAGTGGACGTTTTCTTCAACATTAAGGAAGATATTTTGTTGATTTTTCATTAAGGAATAAATCAAAGGAGTTATGGAAATGATTTGAATTGTATGTAAGGTTATTAAGTGTGATATTCTTCATATCACACATGCTGAAATTTTTCAGCATGTGTGAAGATGTTGTGGCCGAATGTGACTCTATTTTGGTGTCCAAGTTCATTCTTCATCTTGTAGCAAGACTTACCTTAAATAATGGATGTATTTTTATGGAAGAAATTCAAAGAAAAATGGAAGAAATCTAGATTTATTTCATGTGGTAAATGCTGAAAAATTTCAGCATTGAAATCATAGTGCTGGCCGATTTTGGTGAGGAAGGAAGGATTTTTGTGTCTTGCAATTTATGACAAAATTTGAGAATTATGGTATGATTTAATAATTGATAATTTGGCAAATATTTAGTGTTTTTTTCAGATTATCCATGTCATCAAATGATGACAACATTGAGCCAATCAAAAGGTGACAAGTAAGCAATGACTAAATGATGGTCCAATGGAGTGTTGCCAAGTAAGCAAAACATTGTCACCATGATGTCTCACACCCTCTCAAGCACTTAAAAGGAAATTTTCAAGAGGGGAGAAGGCTGCATAGGGGACGGCTGGACCTATAAGGAAGGAAGAGAAGAACAAACAAAAATAACACCAAGACTTGCATTCAAAAGTGATCAAAGTGCAAAAGCTTTCTTCTCCTACACTTTCTTTCTTTCTTCTCTTGTAAAAAGCCTATTGTACTTTACTTCTTTCATTCTTGAATAGGCTTCATAGAAACCACCATTCATACATCTTTGTAAAAGATTGATCAAGGTGTGATCAATCTTCATTCTAGCGAGGTGGTGGTGTTCGTGCAAATTGTACTAGCAATACAAGGTTTGTAAAGGGTTGGAGTTAAGGTGTAACTCTATCAACCCTGCGGTAAGGTGTACTGCGTGTGTGAAATTAGTGTGAACCAAGGAAGGTGTTCCTTGAAGACTGGAGTAGGTTGTTTATAACCGAACCAGTATAAAATTCTTGGTGCAATTTACTTTCAGCATTTACCTTTCAGTTTCTGCACTGGTTATACGTTTTGTTCACGTTCGGAAAAATAGCAAACGATTTTCAAAAATTATAAAAATTTTCAGAAACATACATAAACGTTCTAGGGTTAATTTGGCATAAGTTTCAACCCTTTTGGACAAGTATAGGTCAGTCAAACATCAAAAGTTCTGAGACTAGTGCAGTCTGATTTTCAGACTTGCAATGGTTGAGACTTTGGTGGTATTTGACCTACTTACCAAAAGAATTTTCAAAAACTGTTTCAACCCATTTCAATATAGTGTGTGAGGGGTTATTGGTCAAATTTTCAGATCATTTGGACATTCACACAAATAGGAATTAATTTTTCAAAACCATCTACCGTTTCTGGCAGATTTGCACAATCTGAGTGCCAACGGTTTTTGAAGGGGTTAAAGGTTGAATTTTGATTTGAAATTTTTAGGGGACCCTCATAACATCTGAGGCTAAGTTCTCTCAAAATTTCATAATTTTTGGAGACCTCTAACCTGGTTTTAAAAACGTTTTAAAACAGGTCCTGAAAACAGAATCTGTTTTCAGAACTTGAATTGTTCAAGTTTAAAGAAATTTTAAAAACCATATCTTCCGCACCACCTATTCAACCCCCCCCCCCCTTTTAGTGGTGCCTTGCAGATCCTACATAGGGCACTTAGGGTCGCATCAATGACTATATTTACCAAAGGATCATACACAGAGAAGAAATTGTAAATAAAATAATTAAGTCGCAAAATACAAAATAGTATGCTTCACTTCAAAAATAAAGTTTACCTCTTTGCCCCTCTCATTAATCAAGTAACTAAAGCACACGCAACTTAGTCATCGCGCACAAGTGTTAGCACATTCAAAAACCTGTGATGCATCTTTTTTTAAAAAACAATGCAATGCAATGACACGATAACAATTTCCGTTTCATTTTCTATTTTTGTTTCTAATTTCTATTTTCGATATCCATATCCGATATTTGTTTTCCATATCCATATCTGATATCCCTTTTTGTATCTATATCCGATATCCATTTCTTACCGGTGCAATGCAATGGTTGTGGCTAATACATTACAAATGACTTATATTGTAAGAATCATGGACTTGGTTCCCCAATGGTCGTATGTGTCGATACGGCCTATCTCCTCATAGTCATGCGTGCCTGGGCAGCCTAATTGCCAGTCATATGTGTCTGAGTTGTCTATCTCTCTCATAGTCATATGTGCTTGGATGACCCGTTTGTGCGGAACCAATCCAACTCCGTAATATATTCACTTTGTAAGGGTGACTTTTCAAATTATGCATTTCACAAACAATTTACGATTACCGATACGATTCTCCATTTCAGATCAGATTTAACTTTTCAACACTTTCAAAGTATGCATTTCACTACCTAACTCACCCCACTCCTAACCCCTACCTCACGCCCCCTCCACAAAACCTTAATTTCTCTCTCCCATACATTAATCTCTCGGCAGCGATCTTAAATTTTACACCGCTCATGTTTTCTCATATCTAATCCCCTAGAGACCAGGTACAGTTCACGCTTAACATACTGCCACAAACATCGCTGCCAATGGAACACGGATGCGCCTTCACTTGCCGTTTGAAGTGCGGCCATAGATCACCTTCGGATGGCGCATGAGCTATATGTGCCGCTGTTGCTCCAGACCTCTGACCACCATAATTGTTCTCTCCTCATTTTCTCTCATATTCTATCCTCTAATCACGAAAATTTCCGTTTTTTCAAAATTAATTTTCCCCACTTCCGACGACAGAAACCCTAATTCCAATTGATTTGATAAATGTACGATTTAATTCACGACAATGGATCATTACTGGTTAATTTAGAACCCTCACTGTCCAGCCCCATTGGAATTCGGCCAACACCCACAATTTTGCACAAAAACGATTTCCAATTACCACATGTATTTTCATATAATTCACATGCATAAAAATCTTTGAATTACACATCAAATACGTATATATAATCATGCATGATGGCCGCTGACTAAGCAGCAGCATCTACCCCCAAACGGACGGCCCTTAGAAAGAAAAAACCAAGATTATGCCACTTTAACATGTACATACACATAATTAATACATAATTACAATGAATACATATATATAATCATCAAACTATGCAACCAAAAATATGGCATGCATGATGCGATTGGTGTCCGCCTGTGCCCGCCTATTTTGTCTCGCCCTAAATTGAATGGCTCTCTTAGTTACGCTGCGCCCCGACCTGAGTTCATACAAAAATAATGTCATAATATTTGTAAACACATAATAAATATAGCAAGAATACTTTACTTTAGCCATAATTTAACTATACCTAAGAAGAATTGGGTTGAAATTGGGCAAAAGTTGGCTTCTTTCTCACCTTGCTAACTGCGGCCGAATATAGGGTTCCTGGGGAGGGGCTGGCCGATTTTATTTTGAAGAATGAATAATGGGTATAATTTGTGTTCTGATGGTGTATATATAGATGTAGGATTATTGGTTTAAAGTAGTGTATTCCTAGAATTTGATATTTATCAAATACTATAACTCTATCCTTCTTCTTTTTCTAGTCTAATTAGGAAGCTAGGTTTTAGGCTTTTATTCCTTTTTTTCTTTCCAGCCGTGTGTATTTATTTATAATATGCATATGTGTATTTCTATGTTACTTAAAAAAATAGGGAATGATATTACTTATGAAAACCAGAATAATTAAATTTATTTAAAAGGTTAAAAGTCTAATTTACGAATTATAAATTTAATAAAAAAGAAACAAGAAATTCTAACATTAATGCAAGGATTTTATATTAGTAGCAAAAATATATTTTCTGAAAAGTAGCAAAAAAATATTTAACTCATGATATCCTAAGCGCGACCATCAGTCTGCCCACTCCACTGTATCAGCCCCGTCCTCAACAAAGACATAGTCATAAGTCTCCTCCTGCTCACCTGGTGAGGGGGGGGAAGTAGGGGTGAGTGACGGGGAAATCACTCAGTAGGCACCCGCCTCCAAGTAGTACAAGACAAACATACAATAATGATATAGCACAAAGCACATAAGACATAATATCACATAAGCATATGGATGCGGAAAGGTAATTCACTCCAGATAAAGAATGCGCAACGTCGTGATGCATGTCCTATTATGCATGTCACACGCAACTAAGTCATGTCACACAAAATGCCGGTATCTCCACCATGCAATGCATGAACCCGGGTCCTAACTGAGTGGCTGTGGGTCGTACCCACCCACAGTCACCATCCTGAGTGTACTTGGCACCGCCACCGTACACCATCCTGAGCGCCCGTGACCCGTACGTCACGACCCACCATCATGCAAATGCACGTGCCATGAATGCAAACAACACACACGCCTGAGGCCCCTGGCCCATCCTCACCATCCTTCGGCACTCAACTCTAAGTTCATTTATCATCCGAATAATGATTTAACGTTGTTCGAGGTTAAACTTATTATTCTATGATTTATAACATTTATTGTGCATTTTTTGTATTTTCCCCTATTTTTCCTTAATTCATTTCTATTTATTGCCTAGTTATCCATATTAAATAAATTGTTACAATTACTGAAATTTAGTAAAAATAATTTACCTTTTTGCATTTTATAGATTCTGAAATTTATTTAAAATTTTCTGATAGTTATTTATAATTTTTCCATAAATATTATTAATTTAAGTTAAATAAATATCAATTACCTAATTTCAGAAATTCCAGAAATAATAACAATACACATTTGGGCTGGCCCTGTTCTGCCAGCCCTGGTCCGCTTCCGCTGGTCCGGTCCGAAGCGGGACTGGCCTGCGCCAGCCCCTTTATACTTTTTTTTATCCATTCGCGTAAATGGGCCGGCTGATGTCTGGCCCGGACCGCTGGCCATCCGGCCCGGTCCATTATCAGCCCTCCCATTTTTTTTAAACCGTTAACTCGGTTGGCTCTGCTGCAGCCAACCAGCGGCCCATTAAGGGGCTGGCCTGGTCTGCTGGCAGGCCGGCCCTAATACTAAATTTCAAATGTTTTTTTTTTCTTTTTTCCTTAAGGGCCTCCGGCCCCTTTATGATTTAAACAACAATTTTTTTTTTTAAAATTTTCTTTTAAAATCCGCAAAATTCCAGCGTTTTCCTGGCAGTAGCGCGTGCAGCCACGCGCGGGCGCTTCCAGCGGCGCGTGCGGCGCACCGGCGGTCTCCGGTGACTGTTTTTCGACCCCGATCTATATTTTCGCCTATTTCCAGTCTATGTGAATCTATACTAAGGCCAATACAAAGTGAAAAATCTCTAAACATACCAAAGTTTTACTATTTTGATTATCAAAGTTTTCCCTAAAATCAAAACTAAGCACGCAATACACAGTGCACGCATACCACAGTCTGCAACTTTCATGCTTTTCACGGATTAACAATCATGCTATTAAACTCAACAATTAAAACAACAAAAACACACAAAATACCACTAGAGCATGCTTGAATTTGCACCAAATGGAGGGGGAAAAGGAACCTACCTTGATTGCGGACAGTTACGCGACTAAAATAGTTTCCGTTGGCTTTACTTGCTTTTCTCTTCTCCTTTTCTCTTCTCTCTTCCCTCTCTCTTCTTCCTCCTCCTTTTCCTGCTGCTATCAACCTATCTCTATTGTCTCTTTTTTTTTATTCTTCTTCCTCTACCGATGCCCCCCTCCTTATTTGCCCATTTAACATTAGTGCTGGCGCAATCTTTGGGGGGAAAACCGTTACCCCCCAAACGTGTTTCCATATCTTCTTTTTTTTAAATTAATTAATTAATTTTTCATCCTTATCCTTTCCTTAAATATCGTTATTATTATTCTTTTTTTTATTATTATTATTTCTTTATTCCTTTTTTTTGATTATAGCATCCTACCTACCTTACAAAAGTTTCGTCCTCGAAACTTGATGTAACTTAATAGTGGAGACCAGAAAGATTCAACATACCTTAATCGAAGAGTTCCGGGTAGCGTTCGCGCATTTTTTCCTCCAGCTCCCAAGTCGCCTCGTTCTCCCTGTGATTGCTCCATTGTACCTTGACATATGGAATGATTCTCCTCCTCAGCACCTGGTCTTTACGATCTATAATCCGAACCGGTGTCTCTTCATATGATGTGTCCGGTCTGATCCTTAAAGGCGGTGTGTCCAACACATGACTCGGGTCTGGAACGTACTTCCTCAACTGGGATACATGGAATACATTATGCACTTGGGCTAGTGCTGGAGGTAACGCCAACCGATAAGCTAACGGACCAATCTTTTCGAGTACCTCATAGGGACCAATGTATCGAGGCCTCAGCTTACCCTTCAGACCAAATCTTGCAACACCCTTCGTAGGTGATACCTTTAGATAAACCTTTTCTCCCACATCAAACTCCAACGGACGCCTCTTCGAGTCAGCCCAACTCTTACTTCTGTCTTGAGCAACCTTGAGCCTTTCTCGAATCAACTTAACCTTTTCCTTGGTTTGCTCAACCAGCTCTGGTCCTGTAATAGCGCGCTCTCCCACTTCATCCCAAAGAATAGGAGATCTGCACTTACGCCCATAAAGCGCCTCAAATGGTGCCATGCCGATGGCGCTATGATGACTGTTATTGTAGGAGAACTCAATCAATTTGATCATACCGTCCCAGTTCCCTTTGAAATCGATGGCGCAAGCTCTCAACATATCCTCCAACGTCTGTATGGTTCTCTCTGATTGCCCATCCGTCTGCGGGTGAAATGCAGTACTCAATCGTAGTTCAGTCCCTATCCTTTTCTGACATGCCGACCAAAACTTGGAAGTAAATTTCGAATCACGATCGGAGACAATACTGACTGGGACTCCATGAAGACTGATGATGTTATCGATATAGAGTGTAACTAACCTCTCCAAGGTCACATCATTCGGCACAGGTAGGAAATGTGCGGACTTAGTCAAACGGTCTACAATCACCCATATCATGTCATTACCATTTCTCGTTTTCGGAAGACCCATCACAAAATCCATCGTCACATGTTCCCACTTCCATTCTGGAATCTCTAATGGCATCAACAAACCCCCAGGTCTCTGATGTTCCGCCTTGACTTGCTGACATACCAAACACCTCTCAACAAACTCAGCTATGTGTCTCTTCATACCGCTCCACCAGTAATGCTTTTTCAGGTCATTATACATCTTTGTAGTACCCGGGTGAATAGACATCTTCAAGTTGTGCGCCTCTTTCAGTACTGTTCTTCTGAGATCCTCATCCTCCGGAACACACAGCCTCCCTTGAAACCACATACTGCCGTCGTCATGGATTTGAAAACCATCAACTTGACTAGTCATCATCCTCTCTCGAATCTCACTAAGTGCCACATCTCCCTTTTGCGCCTCTTTGATCTGCTCGATCAAAGATGGGGTGATAGTCAATGCTGCTATAACATTGGCTGTGGAGTCCACGATATCAAGATCTAATTCAGCCATATCCCTCTCCAACGGCGTCTGTCTGGCATGACTGGACTTCCTACTCAGCGCATCCGCAACTCGGTTCGCCTTCCCTGGATGATAGCTGATAGTCAAATCATAGTCCTTCAACAACTCAAGCCATCTCCTTTGTCGCATGTTCAGCTCCTTCTGAGTGAATAAGTACTTCAAACTCTTATGGTTTGTGAATACTTCGCACTTCACTCCATAAAGATAATGACGCCAAATCTTAAGTGCAAAAACTACGGCAGCTAGCTCCAGGTCGTGAGTCGGATAATTCTGTTCATATGGCTTCAACTGGCGTGAAGCATATGCGATAACCTTGTCGTTCTGCATCAGGACACATCCTGAAAAGAAAGAGATTAGACCAGGTTGTAACATATATCAAACTTACTCGAAATCTTATGCACATACCTAGCCCATTCTTTGATGCGTCGCTATAGATGATGAACCCTTCCGAGCCTGAGGGTTGGGCAAGTATAGGGGCCGTCGTCAATCGTCTTTTAAGTTCTGCGAAACTCTGCTCGCACTCAGCGGTCCATACAAACTTCGACTTTTTCTGAGTCAACCTGCTCAGTGGCACCGCAATAGACGAGAACCCTTCTACAAACTTCTGGTAGTAGCCAGCCAAGCCCAGAAAACTCCTCACTTCCGTCACATTAGTCGGTCTGGGCCACTCAGTAATAGCCTCAATCTTCTTGGGATCTACAGAAATTCCTTCTTCCGAAACCACGTGTCCCAAGAAAGCAACGCTCTTCAACCAGAACTCACACTTACTAAACTTGGCGTATAGTTTCTTCTGCCTGAGTACTTCCAGAACCTCTCTCAAATGCGTTTCATGCAATTCCTCATTCGGGGAATAGATCAGAATGTCATCAATAAAGACCACCACGAATTTATCAAGTTGGTCTCTAAACACCGTATTCATCAAATCCATGAAGGCTGCGGGAGCATTAGTCAGACCGAATGGCATCACTAGAAATTCATAGTGGCCATATCTAGTGCGAAAAGCAGTCTTCGCTACGTCCTCTGCTTTAATCCTCAACTGATGATATCCGGAACGAAGATCAATCTTGGAGAATACTTTAGCTCCCTGAAGGATACCAAAGTTGATAAGTCAATTGTAAAAATTCACGGCAGTACTTTGAATTACATTGATTTAAAAAAAATACCTTTAACTGATCGAAGAGGTCCTCGATCCGGGGCAGAGGATACTTGTTCTTGATTGTGATCTTATTAATCTCTCGATAATCGATGCACAGTCTCATACTGCCATCCTTCTTCTTCACGAACAAGACCGGAGCTCCCTATGGTGAGACGCTGGGTCGAATGAACTTCCGGTCCAGTAACTCCTGTAGCTGCTCTTTTAGTTCCTTTAACTCCGCCGGAGCCATTCTGTACGGTGCCTTCGATATTGGCTCAGCACCTGGCAGTAAATTAATTTCAAACTCTACCTCCCGATTGGGCGGTAGTCTTGGCAGCTCTTCGGGAAATACATCTTTATACTCATTCACTACTGGTATCGAATCTATCAAGGGTACTTCTTTTTCTGCGTCAATAGCATGTACAAGAAAACATTGATTACCTTTCCTCAATGCCTTGTGTGCCTGTGCTGCACTCATGTAGACCTTCTTAGACGCCTTATGTAGCTTGTAATCCCCTTGAAAGATGGTTTCCTGCTTACTCTGTGTCTGCATACGGACCTGCCTCTCACGACAGTCGATCTTGGCCTCATGCTTAGCCAGAAAATCCATGCCCAGAATAACATCAAAATCTTGCATCTGGATCGCAATCAGAGTCGCCGTGAACTCCAACTCATTAATCTCCATCGAACAATCTCTGTACTGATAGTGCGATACAATCACCTGATCACCAGCGGTTTGGACACGGTAAGGAATCTCCAGTCGTTCTGGTGGGATGTTCAGACTCTTGACAACCCTCCTGGCGATAAATGAATGGCTGGCCCCACTATCGAAGAGGACGTAGGCTGGGACCTTGTTAATTAATATCTCACCTAACATGGGCAGGGTTATACAATATAACACATAACCACAAGACAAAAAGGTATTTAAAGCATATTCGGGTTATGACACTTAATTAAAGTGTACCTGCTACGACATCGCTGGTGTCCTCGATGTCAGCGTGCGACATGAAATGTACTCGGGCATTCGTCCTTGGCCTCCCCTTCTGCTGTGGCTGGCACTGCTGGGGTGGGGGTGCCTGTCCCTGCGCGGGGCAGTCTTTGGCAAAGTGTCCAGGGGTGCCGCATCTGTAGCAGACGTCTCTATTCCTCCAACACTGACCTAGGTGAAGACGCCCACACTGAGCACATAGTGGGGTGGGTGCCACGGCCCTAATCGGCTGTGCGTGAGTCGCTGCTGGTCCCTCAATGGCGAGGGGCTGAGTAAATGGTCTCTGCTGCTGCGGTGGTCGGTAGGAGTGTCCTAGCTGCTGGCGGCATGGTACCTTCAGCCATCTACCTGATCTCCCGGAACGATACTCCTCACGTGGCCTCTTTGCTCGGTCCTCTGCTGCAACCCTCTTGAGGTCACCCTCAGCATCACGACACACTTCCAGTAACTCCTCGAATGTCCTCGGTCTCGCACATATAATCAAAGTCTGAATGCGAGAACTCAGTCCTGTCTTAAACTTGGACATCTTTGCCCTCTCGTTATCCATAACGGAAGGCATGTATCTCCCCAAGGCATGGAATCTCTCTGAATATTGATCCACAGTCATGGACCCCTGTGTAAGCAGCTGAAACTCGGTCATCCTCCTCTGTAAGGCACTCTCGGGGATATAGTGCTTTTCGTATTCCTCCCTGAACTGGGCACAAGTCAACTGTGGGGTCAGTCGGCGCTGTACACCAAGCCACCATTCCCTAGCATCCCCTTCGAGGAATGGAACTACCACCTCCACCTTCAACTCATCTGGCACCTGCAGTAATCTCAGCTGCTCGGTCACATTCTCGAGCCAGATTTCGGCCTCCTCCGGACGTGTAGTACCCCTAAACATCGGTACCTGGGAGTGCTGCATCTCTCTATAGTAGAATCGAAGTCCCGGGGGTGGTGGTGGTGGTGGTGGCTGCTGCTGCTGCTGCTGCTGCTGCAGGTGAGCCATCTGTACCTGCTGCTGGGCCACCAGGGTAGTCAGGGTGGCTAGTGTGTCTGCAAGGACTTGGGGTATGGCCCCCTGACCCTGGTGGTCGTCACCGTCGTGCCCTCCATTTCCTGCTGGCTCACGTCGTGGAGGCATTTTCCTGGAGTTCGAGTTCATGAAAAGCAAGCAGGTCAGTAAAGTATATAAATAAAAATAAATAGTTGATTCCGATTTAGAACGGTAGTTAACAAGAAAAGCTCACAATCGGCACACACCTCCCTTAACCCGATCGTAACTTAGGTCTACTTCATTTATTAGGGTCATATTATCGTTTCTAGGAAAAGATCATAGCTTATGTCTAGGTGATCTAGTTAATCCTGCGATCCCGAGGCGGATCTGAAGCCTCGGCTCTGATACCACCTGTAGCGCCCCGCTCCTAAGCCCTAGCATCGGGAACGGTGCACCCGCCGTATCTCGCTGAGGAGAATACAAAGCGTCGAATCAATTTCCAACATGTCGAAAAGACGTAGAAATTTTTCGCGCGGAAACGGAATACAATAACATAAACTTTCTTGATAAATAAAATTCCTTAATACAATAATATACCAAATTTTGACAATAACATAAGTCTGAAAATCTAACAGGGTAATGTCTGATGAGGTCTCAATAAAATAAAGACAAACAGTCGCAGGGTCTCCTTATATCCTAAGCGCGACCATCAGTCTGTCCACTCCACTGTATCAGCCCCGTCCTCAACAAAGACATAGTCATAAGTCTCCTCCTGCTCACCTGGTGGGGGGGGGGGAAGTAGGGGTGAGTGACTGGGAAATCACTCAGTAGGCACCCGCCTCCAAGTAGTACAAGACAAACATACAATAATGATATAGCACAAAGCACATAAGACATAATATCACATAAGCATATGGATGCGGAAAGGTAATTCACTCCAGATAAAGAATGCGCAACGTCGTGATGCATGTCCTATTATGCATGTCACACGCAACTAAGTCATGTCACACAAAATGCCGGTATCTCCACCATGCAATGCATGAACCCGGGTCCTAACTGAGTGGCTGTGAGTCGTACCCACCCACAGTCACCATCCTGAGTGTACTTGGCGCCGCCACCGTACACCATCCTGAGCGCCCGTGACCCGTACGTCACGACCCACCATCATGCAAATGCACGTGCCATGAATGCAAACAACACACACGCCTGAGGCCCCTGGCCCATCCTCACCATCCTCCGGCACTCAACTCTAAGTTCATTTATCATCCGAATAATGATTTAACATTGTTCGAAGTTAAACTTATTATTCTATGATTTATAACATTTATTGTGCATTTTTTGTATTTTTTCCTATTTTTCCTTAATTCATTTCTATTTATTGCCTAATTATCCATATTAAATAAATTGTTACAATTATTGAAATTTAGTAAAAATAATTTACCTTTTTGCATTTTATAGATTCTGAAATTTATTTAAAATTTTCTGATAGTTATTTATAATTTTTCCATAAATATTATTAATTTAAGTTAAATAAATATCAATTACCTAATTTTAGAAATTCCAGAAATAATAACAATACACATTTGGGCTGGCCCTGTTCTGCCAGCCCTGGTCCGCTTCCGCTGGTCCGGTCCGAAGGGGGACTGGCCTGCGCCAGCCCCTTTATACTTTTTTTTAATCCATTCGCGTAAATGGGCCGGCTGATGTCTGGCCCGGACCGCTGGCCATCCGGCCCGGTCCGTTATCAGCCCTCCCATTTTTTTTTAAACCGTTAACTGAGCTGGCTCTGCTGCAGCCAACCAGCGGCCCATTAAGGGGCTGGCCTGGTCTGCTGGCAGGCCGGCCCTAATACTAAATTTCAAATGTTTTTTTTCTTTTTTCCTTAAGGGCCTCCGGCCCCTTTATGATTTAAACAACAATTTTTTTTTTAAAACTTTTCTTTTAAAATCCGCAAAATTCCAGCGTTTTCCTGGCAGTAGCGCGTGCAGCCACGCGCAGCCGCTTCCGGCGGCGCGTGCGACGCACCGGCGGTCTCCGGTGACCGTTTTTCGACCCCGATCTATATTTTCTCCTATTTCCAGTCTATGGGAATCTATACTAAGGCCAATACAAAGTGAAGAATCTCTAAACATACCAAAGTTTTACTATTTTGATTATCAAAGTCTTCCCTAAAATCAAAACTAAGCACGCAATACACAGTGCACGCATACCACAGTCTGCAACTTTCATGCTTTTCACGGATTAACAATCATGCTATTAAACTCAACAATTAAAACAACAAAAACACATAAAATACCACTAGAGCATGCTTGAATTTGCACCAAATGGAGGGGAAAAGGAGCCTACCTTGATTGCGGACAGTTACGCGACTAAAATAGTTTCCGTTGGCTTTACTTGCTTTTCTCTTCTCCTTTTCTCTTCTCTCTTCCCTCTCTCTTCTTCCTCCTCCTTTTCCTGCTGCTATCAACCTATCTCTATTGTCTCTTTTTTTTTATTCTTCTTCCTCTACCGATGCCCCCTCCTTATTTGCCCATTTAACATTAGTGCTGGCGCAATCTTTGGGGGGAAAAACCGTTACCCCCCAAACGTGTTTCCATATCTTCTTTTTTTTTAATTAATTAATTAATTTTTCAACCTTATCCTTTCCTTAAATATCGTTATTATTATTCTTTTTTTATTATTATTATTTCTTTATTCCTTTTTTTTATTGTAACAGTATATGAATAAAGACAGCAACCGAATATACGAGGTGGAAGGGTCATAATAGATGGGACATTCGCTTTAGCTCCCAGTGTTTGGAATAGTGTTTCATGGCAAAGAGTTTTTGTGGGTAACCAGTTCAATAGGTATGCAGATGTAGTAACGGATTCAGGTCGAAAGGTTTTAGGTACATGGGACTCAATCATTATTGCTCGGGTCATCTCGAGAAGAAGGCAAATTTGCCACTCCATAACTCTGTTCTGTTGCGGTGTGTTAGAGTATGATGTTTAATGAATAATGTCATTTGTAGGAAAAAAGGTGTGCAAGTCATGGGACATGTACTCTCCCCATTGTTAGACTGAAGGATTTGGACTATTTTGAACTACGTTTAAATCATTCGAAAGAAATCAAAGAATTTGGTGTGGATTTCAGATTTATTTTTTAGGAAGCAAACTCAAGTCATTCAAGAATAATCATCCACAAATATAACAAAGTACATTGAGGTGTAAAGGACGGTTGGGGCCCCTATACATCAGAATGAACTAGAGAAAAACAATGATCTACTCGAGTATTATTAGTGCGACATTTGCCCCAGTGATGTTTGGCAAGGAAACATGTATCGCAAGACATATGACTCACTAAATCAGTAAATAATATAGGAAACAGAAAGCAAAGATAACTAAAAAATGGATGACCTACCGACAATGCCACAACCACAGTTGCCGATGGACCCTCCTATGGGCATGCGTAAACCATCCATGTTGAGCAACCTCTTCCATATAGTACAGTCCATCACGCTCAGTTCCACATTCAATGGTCCCATTTGAATCAACGTCCTACAAGAGATAAAAATTACGATAAATAAGTACCATATAATTGAGTTGTTTTATGACTTGGTTGAGTGACACTAATTTAGAGGACACTATGGGGATACATAGGCAGTCATGTAATTTTTGGTGTGGTGAGATTTCAATCGACCCTCTACCATGAACAGACACCAATTCACCATTGACCGTTTCAATTTGAATATTATGTGAGGTGGATTTAGAGAAGTCGACAAAGTCATATGGGTCATAGGTTATGGTGTTAGTGGCTCCATAGTCAAACCCCACTTTGAAGGTTTTGTTGGGCGTGTATGAGAGGCCGAACGTGTGTGGTGTCTGCTGGCTGCAGCTTTAGTCCGTTTGCCAAACCTTCTGTAGTTTCAGACATAGTGGGAACAGAGGGTATATTTTTGAAATCCTTTTGGCCTAGATGTGTATTTCTAGAATTTTTTTTGTCTTGCGTGTATATTTTTTTTGATTTTTTTGGTCTGGAGGCGTGGTATTAGAATAAAATTGGGTATACTTGTCATTTCGCATGTTATCATCAAATCAATAGTTTTAACAGAGGATTAAATAGTAGATGCATAATAGGGGTTGGGTTTAGAAAACCCAAGCCTACCTGCTTCTCTGCCGCCTCCTTCATTGCCTCTACAGCTCCGCTCCTTGTTTTCTCTGTCATCACTTCCCTTTCAATGCAAACTGCCGCCCTTGTTGCATACGTCTATGTTGGCACCATCAGTGGTGCTCACGGCAACAATGCTGCAGCCCGGTGTTTGCGCTCCCCATTGCTTCAGCTGTTTAGGCGCTCTTTAGGTGCTTCTCGGTAATCATTCGGATATTCCACCAGTTGAAGACACTCTCTTCTAGTGTGCTTCAGTTTGTCACAGTGGGTGCACCAAAGCTTCATTCTTTTGTCTTTTTCGCCTCCTCGCAGTGATGCTCATGAGCGAGGAGATCTAGACACCTTTATATTGAACTTGTTTCGAGCCTTCAGCCACATCCCAGGTCTCTATGATGAGTCATTGTGCTTTGAGGGAACCCGCTCTACAATGATCATTATTGTGTCCTCCCTTCGGATGGCGGTATATGCCTCTTCTATTTGTGGCAACGACTATTTCTTTAACAGTTCTCTTTTGATGGCTTTGAATCTGTCATCTACTGCGATTAGTAGATGGAACAAAAGTTGTTCCTGAATTTTGTTGTTGTAGGTTGTTATGCCATGTAGGTCTTTCATGGGGTTCAGCTCCTTTCTGTCAATCTCCATCCACACACTTTGAACGCTATTCTAAAGGTCTTCCAGTGTGCTTCCTCCTTTTCGGATCGAATTTGCTACTAATGCAGGTCAAGTACCTGTAGTGAGTAAACTTTGAAGCCATAGGTTACCCCGAGTCCAACCGATAGCACCTTTGCGTTCGGATACTATGACGCGTTGTACACCAGATTAGGCTCACTATTTTGTATGAGCCAGGTTAACACACAGTGATCATTTGTCTCCCATTAAGAAAATTTAGGGTCAGAGGCTATTGGAGACGGAGGAACACCAGTGAGGTGCTAACTCCACCCTCGGCCTCTAACTGCCTTTCTCATTAAAGTAGCCCATAAGTGGGAACTAAAAACGGTGCACCCTCCGGACAATGAAACAACACATCTCATGGTATTGGATAGTTCTAACATGGGTACCGTTGATGTACGTAATGTAGAGATGCAGGATATGTCTGTGGTCGACCATGGTGGCAGCCGACCTACATCAGATTAAAAATAATGAAGGTTCTTGCTTGGAATTGCAGTGGGGCCGGCTCTCCAGGCACCCTCAGAGCTATTATTCCCTTGGTACGCGATCATAGACAATGTTTAATATTCTTTATGGAAACTAGAGTGTCTAGCTCGCGAGCAAATTATTTCTTGCAACATGCATCTCTCACAAATATGGCAATTGAAGCTAGAGGTTGTTCTGGAGGATTATGGGTATTTTGAAACCAAGCGGTCTCCATCATCTGAATTCTGATCTACACAGCACAAGTGATGAATGTTGGCATTATCAAAGACGGAATGCTGGATTGGGCATTGAAATTAGTGTATTCATCTCCGACTTTTTATATTAGACAAAAGTTTCATGAATACATAGAAGCCATATCTCCTATTTTGAATATTCCATGGCTTCTTATTGGGGATTTTAACCATGAGATTTGTAAAGAGGACAAAAAAGGTAGCCGGCTGGTTCGAGGTGCTGAGGTCGATTGCATGTTGAGTGTCAAACTGAGCAATTCTGAATGCAACACAATACAGAGAAACGAAAGGAAGAAAAATTGTTGTAGAATGAAGGAAGAAATGCAGCTGTTTCATTCAAATGATCCAAGGAGGCTTTTACAGTATATAAAGCCTTCGTACAGAGAAGAAGAGGAAGAATGCAGTAAAAAGACGAAACTACCCTTACTAAAACAACTTTCTTTATTGAAACAAGAAGGACAAAAACATCAATTCCCTTATTTAAAACACTCCCGCCAACCTGCTACCTTCTCCACTGATCTTCTTCTTCCTCCTTCACGTTTTCTGCGTGAACCACATCCGCAAATTCTGGCTAACCCACGTGACTTCCAGCCAAGACTCCCATAACATTGTCCAACCTTGCATCTTGCAATCCTGAGCCTCAATTTGTGAATTCAATCCAACGGCTTTTATTCAAGTTATGCCACACACACTCCGGATTGTACTTCTTCCATACTTGCATTGCCTTCAACACCCCCCCTCAAACCTGACCTACCGAAAATATTGCATACTCCCATAGCCAAGGTCAGGTTCTGCAATGATACTGAATCTAATGCTTTAGTAAATACATCAGCAAGCTGAAATTCAGACTTAACGGGCATAAGTCTAATTACTCCTTGTTGATACTTCTATCTAACTATATGGCAATCAATTTCGATGTGTTTGGTCCTCTCATGAAACACAGGATTCTCCAATATATATATAGCACTCTTATTATCACAGAACAACTCAACTGGAGAGGATTGCCTGACTCCCAAATCTTCCAGCAAATACAAAAGCCATTGGATTTCACAAGTTGCCATAGCCAACGCTCTGTACTCCGCCTCTGAAGAAGACTTGGATACTGTGCCTTGCTTCTTAGCCTTCCAGGAAACTAGTGAATTCCCAAGAAACATACAATATCCAGTCACAGATTTTCTAGTTTCAACACATCCACCCCAATCAGAATCAGCAAAGCCTTTTAGTTCCATCTTCCTATCACTAGGATAAAACAGCCGCTGACCTGCTGTACCTTTTAAATACCTTAACAACCTATGTGCTGATTGTAAATGTAATTCTATGGGCTTGTCAAGAAATTGGCTCAACTGTTGTACTGCAAACGATATGTTCGACCTTGTTATGGTGAGGTATAACAATTTACCAATAAGCCTTCTATAGCTAGACACATCTGCTATTAGACTTGAATCACCATGTGCAAGCTTAATATTCTGCTCCATAGGTGTCTTCACTGGCTTTGCTCCCAAAAGTCCAGACTTCTCTACCACCTCAAGAGCATATTTCCTTTGACAAAGCATGATCCTCCCCTGTGACCGTGCCACTTCAATACCAAGAAAGTACCTCAAAGGACCTAAGTCCTTAATTTGAAATGTTTGATGCAAGGAATCCTTGAGAGCCTGAATTTGGGGAAGAGAAGAACTAGCAACGACAATGTCACTACATAAACAAGAAGAACCAAAAAAGATGTGGAAGTCTGCTGGATAAACATAGTGTGATCATTTTCCGATTGAATGCAGCCCTGACTAAGCAAGAAACCAGTTAGCTTAATATTCCATTCACGACTGGCTTGCTTCAAGCCATTCAAAGATTTATGTAATTTGCACACCATGTTATCACCAGGAGTAGTGACACCTTCAGGCAACGACATTGAAATATCTTGGCTAAGGTCACCCTGTAAAAAGGCATTATTGACGTCCAAATGATGCACATGCTAATGTTTCATAGAAGAAACAGCAAGAAGTAACCTGACCGTGGTCAGTTTTGCAACAGGAGAGAACGTGTCAATATAATCAATGCCCAGCTGTTGTGTAAAGCCTTTGGCCACCAGTCTGGCCTTATATCTCTCTACGCTACCATCAGGATTGTATTTAACCTTATACACCCACTTGCAACCAATAGGTCTTTTTCCTGGAGGCAAAGGAACAATGGACCAAGTATGATTGGCATCCAGTGCAGCCAACTCAAGTTGCATAGCCTTTTGCCAGTGAACAGAAGTGGCTGCCTCTTGATAAGATGTTGGCTCCTGATGCAAACTAATATTAAGAACACATGACCTATACTCAGGAGCTAGTGCATTGAATGACATGTAATTTTCAATTGGATATGCTAAAGAACACACGGATGGAGACTGTGAACCAGAAACCAGACCACAGTAATAATCTTGCAAATAACTGGGAGGATGTCTAGGCCTTGTGGTTTTAGAACTCTCAGGCACACTCATAGGAACAGGAGGCAAATGTATTTCTATGCCAGTACACGGGTGAAACTGTTGTTGAGGAGACATGGGAGAGGAAGAGTCTGACTGAGGAGAAGCAGGCATGGGAGAAGCATATGATGAATTCAGACTGGTGTGAAGGAGGTGAAGTGGAACAGGAATCATTAAGGGCAGCTGGTGAGACACCATTGGTGTCTCTGGATGACAAAGGAATAGGTGAAATCAAACCTGAAGAGGGACAAGAATGTGAACCAGAGTTCTGATCAGAAACATCAGATTTTCCAATATGTGACAAAGGGAATATAGCCATGTCTAATGGTCTGTCAGAGGCAAAAGGAAAAACATGTTCGAAAAACTGAACATCTCTGGAAATAAAGATCTTCTTCGTCTCTAGGTTTAATAATAAATATCCTTTAGTATGGTGTGGCAAACCAAGAAACACAGCAGGTATTGCTCTGGGTTCAAATTTGGCCTTGTGCATAGAAGTGTTGCTAGCAAATGCTAAACAACCAAAAACTCTAAGGTCACTGCATGAAGGCACATTCTGGAATAAGACTTGATAAGGTGATTGATGATGAAGCAGTGGCGTAGGCAGAATATTGATGACATAGACAGCGTATTGGACACAAAATCCCCAGTAGCTCAAAGGAAGAGTTGACTGAAATTTAAGTGACCTTGCTACATTAAGAATATGTTGGTGCTTTCGTTCAACAACACCATTCTGTTGGGGTGTATAAACACAACTAGTTTGATGTATAATGCCCTTGGCCATAAAGAACGAGGTCATCTGAAATTCTGGACCATTGTCTGTACGTATACACTTGATGTTCTTATCAAACTGAGTCACAGCATACTGATAAAAACTCTAAACAATACTTCTAACTTCTGATTTCTGTTTCATAAGATACAACCACGTGTATCTAGTATGATCATCAACAAGAGTAAGAAAATAACGGTGACCATATATAGTAGGATGTTTATGAGGGCCCCAAATATCAATATGAATAATGTCAAAGGCAGACTTAGATAATGATTTGGAAACAAGAAATGGAGTTCTTTTCATTTTGGCCGCAGGGCACACAATACATTTGTTTGATACATTATTGGCACACACAGATTCATCAAGCCTCTGTAACTCTTTTATTCTAGGAAACGAAGCATGGGCTAATCTATAATGCCAAAGAAGAGAGCTATCTGAAAACTGGTCAGCAACAAACATACAACTAGGAGGTGCATCTTCTTTCTTAGAAACTCCATGAATGTAATACAATCCATTATGTAATTAAGCTGAACCAATCGTCTTCAGGGATGTACGTTCCTGAACCACACAACAATTGCCAAAGAACTGAACAGATAAGGAAGGGATAGACACAAGTTTGCTAAGTGACATAAGATTGTAAGAAAACGATGGCACGTAGAGCACATTGTGTATGGTCAGGCAAGAGTTTATAACAACAGATCCTATATGGATGGCAGAAACTGAGAGATTGTTAGGCAACTTTATAGAGACACAATTAATAGGTTTGACAGAATGAAACAGACTGAGATTACATGCAATGTGATCAGTAGCTCCTGAGTCTAGAATCCATATATTCATAGTATTAGAGTGACATTTACCTTCATCATTATTCAAAAGAGCAGACATCACTGCTCCCTGACTTCCAGCACTTGGCATTGCCTGAGACTTCTTCTTTTCATCTATGCTCAGCATAGCCATCAACCTCTGAGTCTGTTCAAGAGTGAGCATAGGTGCCTGATACGACTTCTCCCCTTGATGTACAGAGACTTCTTCAGTTTCTCCACTCACAACTTCAATTTGATTAGCTTGGTTTTTAAATTTGAAGCCCGTACAGATTGGTCTCTTACAATTTTCAGGGAAGAATCTGCCGCTTCCCCATCTGAAGCTATTACCTCCTCCTCTACCTCCATACACACTAGCGTTAGCAACAACTACTTCAGAATTCTCCACCATAAGAGCAATAGGATTATTAATAAAGCTTCCTTGTGACACCAGACCATTTATCTTCCTCTCATATTTCAAAGCCATAGCAAACACTATATCAATTTTAGGTAATGGTGTCATCACAAACACTTGTGATTTTACCTCATCAAATTCTTCATTCAATTCTTTTAGAAACTTTAAGACATAGTCTGTTTCCACGAACTCATGCATTTTACCTCCTAGATCACATCTACAACCACGACATGTGCAAATAGTAATAGGTCTCAATGCCATCATCTCTTCCCAAAGCACTTTAACTTTGGTGAAATAATCATTCACACAATCGTTTTCTTGTTTAAGCGCATAGAAATTTTCCAACAAATCCGACAATCTAAATGCATCACCAGTACCATACCTTCGCTTAAGATCATTCCAAGCATCTATAGCATTATCATACCACATAACACTCTGCACAATTGAAGGAATTACGCTATTCATGATCAAGGAATGTATCATAGAGTTTACCTGCCTCCATACTGGATACTGTGGATCAGTGTGGGTTGGTTGCTGAATTGATCCGTCTATGAATCCAATTTTGTTCTTGACAATGAGCGCCATCTGAAACATTCGGCTCCAAGCATGGTAATTATGAGTATTTAATGGCGGCTGCGCTAGAATGATAGCAGGACTATCATTTGGATGAAGATAATAAGGATTGCTAACTGGACTCTCAGAAGGTTGAGATGCACTCGTTCTCTGAGTATTTGATGATGAAGCCATGAAAACAAACAAGTTGTGAATTCTGAATTCTCAGAACAAAGAATTACATCAACAAAAACAGAATTGCTGACTTCAACTCTCTGATACCATGTCAAACTGAGCAATTCTGAATGCAACACAATACAGAGAAACGAAAGGAAGAAAAATTGCTGCAGAATGAAGGAAGAAATGCAGTTGTTTCATTCAAATGATCCAAGGAGGCTTTTACAGTATATAAAGCCTTCGTACAGAGAAGAAGAGGAAGAATCCAGTAAAAAGTCTAAACTACCCGTACTAAAACAACTTTCTTTATTGAAACAAGAAGGACAAAAACGTCAATTCCCTTATTTAAAACACTCCTGCCAACCTGCTACCTTCTCCACTGATCTTCTTCTTCCTCCTTCACGTTTTCTGCGTGAACCACATCTGCAAATTCCGGCTAACCCACGTGACTTCCAGCCAAGACTCCCACAACATTGTCCAACCTTGCATCTTGCAATCCTGAGCCTCAATTTGTGAATTCAATCCAACGGCCTTTATTCAAGTTATGCCACACACACTTCGGATTGTACTTCTTCCGTACTTGCATTGCCTTCAACATTGAGGATGATTGATATATGTAATTTGATAAAAGTGGAATTGACTGGTCTCCAATTTACGTGGTCCAATGGGCAATTCGGTGGACTCCACATTGAACAATGACTACATCAAGCATGGTGTAACGACGGTTGGCAGCTTAAATTTGGTACAACAATGGTGCATCATCTTCCTCGAACCTGTTCCGATCATCACCCGATACTACTCTTATGCAAAGATAGTCCTTCTCACTTGAGTATAGACAAGCCTTTTTGTATTCAAGCATGCTGGCTTGCATATAAGGATTTTGCCCCATTTCTCCAAGATGCATGGCACCCAAAGGAAGGTAATTTATAGCATACCACATTTTACTTCACAGAACACTTGGAAACTTGGAGAAAAACTGTGTCTGGATATTTACTTCAACAATGTAAACGTTGCCTATCATGTCTTGAGGGAGTATACCTAGCAATGGAGGTTGGCCCAATTTCCTAGCCCTGCTGGAGAGCGAACTATGGATAGAATATAATGATATTATTTGGCAGGAGGCAATATTTTGGCAATATAAGAATAAACTGGATTGGTTATCTGAGGGAGAGCACAATAGTCGATACTTTCATATGTCTTTGAAATCATGGCGACCAATTAATAGAGTGGGAAAACTAAAGAATGCTGAGGGTGAGTTGGTGAATACTGCTGAGTCACTTCAAGTGCTAGTCAGAAATCATTATATTAATATTTTTGCAGTAACTCATTGTGATGAAATGTTAGAGGATATTTTGTTACCCTCGTTATCACGTTCGAACCCAAGGTGGATTAATTGCCCAGTTACAAGCAATGAAGTTGAGCAGCTATCTTCTTGATGAGACCTTATAAAGCCGCGGGTCTGGATGGTTTTCCTTCCGTGTTTTATCAAAAGAACTGGTCCATTGTAGGTATAGTCGTTACTGAATTTGTGTTACAAGCTTTTCACAAAGGACATTTTCCTGCTGAGATGAATCGGACATTGATTGTACTTCTTCCAAAAACATCCTCGCCTGAAGACGCGACGCAGTTTCGGCCTGTTGCCCTTACCAATGTTGTGGTGAAATTAATTACTAAAATCATTGCCAGCCATCTCCGAGGAGTTGTCGATAAGCTCATTTCTCCGACTCAGTGTGCTTTTATTCCTGGACTTCACTTTATTGATAATACTATCATAGCACAAGAGCTAATGCATACTATGCGATCAAAGCGAGGGCGCAATGGAGTTATGGCCACCAAAATAGATTTAGAGAAAGCATATGATAAGGTCCACTGGCCCTTTTTACAGCGGCTTCTTATGCATGTTCGTTTTAGTCAAGAGATGATGCAGATTATAATGTATGCCATTACCTCGGTATCCTTATCTATTTTATGGAATGGAGAGTGCTTGGAACCATTTATGCCGCAGCGTGGTATTAGACAATGTGATCCTCTCGCGCTTTATTTATTTTTTTATGCATGGAATTTTTATTAAAAAGATTGACAAGGCCGTTGCTGAATAATGGTGGACTCTCATTCCATCCTCACGGCAATGACCTTCCATATCTCACCTATTCTTTGCGGATAACTTATTATTATTTGGTTCAGACACCAATTCCCAAGCTGCAGTGATTGAAGAAGTGTTACACGATTTCTGTCTCGTCTCAGGACAGAGCATTAGTGTGCAAAAAGTCCCAGGTACTAGTGTCTAAAAATGTGTCACATACTTTCCAACCCGAAGTATTGGCTAGAATGGGTATCCGATGTGTATCCAATTTTGGTGACTACCTTGGTATGCCTCTCTTATTTTTGGCGTGTAACTCGGCAAACATATGGATTTATCCTACACAAAGTCCGATCAAAACTGGGTGGATAGCAAGCAAAAACGTCATCTCAGGCTGCAAGGCAGGTTCTAATTCAGAGTGGTGTCTCACTAATGCCCATTTACGCTATGCAAATGGTGTGTTTACCATCAAATTTACTTGAAGATATAGAGAAGGTGACGCAGAAATTTTTCTGGGGGGACATTGATGATGATCGGAAACATCACTGGAGCGCTTGGAATACACTTTGCCTGCGAGACATGAATTGGCTATGCTCTCTCAGTTAGGAAGGCAAGTGTTGACTCGTCCAGACTTGCTTTGGGTACTGGTACTTAAGTATAAATGCGGTGACATCTTATATTCCCATGATAGACAGAATTCTTCTATGCTTTGGCGCTCGCCATATTCACAATTCAGTTTCCCTTCTTAAGGCCGGAATGGAGTCTTTGAACACACTACATGACAGTACGGTTTGGCAGTTTTGTTGGAAGATCGGGAGAGCTGGTAAATTCTTCATAAAAAGTGCTTATGAGCTCCAAATCTTTTCTACAGTTCCACCGGTTGATAAGAGATAGATGCGTATCTAGGAATTGAAAGGGCCGGGATGTTTAAATCTATTTTTATGGCACATTCGGCGGAATTGTTTGCCAATGGGAGCTTTTCTGTTTGATCATCATATGAAGAATAATGACTCTTGTCCGTTATGTAGTGCCGAAAGGGAGGATGTGCTACATGTCCTTCAGGATTTTTCATGGGTAAATTCATTTTGGAAGATCCTATTATCTCGCGAGGACTGGGTTAAATTTTTTCATACTAACAAGGTGATCGAATGGTTGGATACAAATCTTGACAGTTCACTACACCATCGAGAGGAGGAATTAGAATGAAGATATGTCTTCAGAGAAGCAGTTCATAATATTTGGCATTGGCGTATCAGATTCTGCACGGTGGTGTACAGAAGCATCCTCCGCCACACTGAGTTTGAGATGAGGTTCTATGGAAAGTTCGAAAATTAGAGCTTGTATAGAATAGTAAGCATAGTGTAGTAGTAGAAAGTTAGATCAAGAGATGCTACCTTGATTTGTTCTGATGTAACTATTTGTTTGTTAAATCAATGAAGATCCTTTTTCTCAAAAAAATGTAGCCCATAACTGATAATTATTACTGTTTAATTTGATTTCAAGTGATAAATTATCAAGGTTTGTATTGGGCAATTAAAGATTGAGGGTAATCCGTAGCAAGTTAACCAATTGCAGGGCTAACTCAATGTTCACCATTTTGATTTCACTCTCTCCTAACATTGTGGCTGATTTGTGTTGGTAAATATTGTACTGGTCTTTGCTCTACGGCCGGAAAGGTATAATTGGGACAATGATGAACTTATCTGAGTCCCAGAATCTGGGTTTTTTCTCTTTCTTTTTGGTCGGTTTTTCTAGTAGGTATTGTTTTCTAGTTTTTTCAGTGAATGAGTTTTGGATGATTGAATTTGTTCAAATGGCTGAGAAGGATTTGAACAGCGATGAACCTTGTTTTCTGAGTTCTCAATGATCAAACCCGCTCTGATACCATGTAGGTTGGAAGGAAAAAACTTCTTTTTATTGAAATGGATAGTATACAACCGTCCCTATTTATTGTCAAATTTCCAGTGATAACTGTGGTATATTCTAATTACGCAAAATATATGCGTTATGATAGGATTTTGCTCTAATTACAATTTATGAATAGATATCCCATAATATGGGATATTTTGATACTTACCATCAGTTAGTACCAGATCTCCATATGAGAATATGTAATCGATCTAGATAATTAAGATTGGACAAATACATACCTGTCTTCTTTTATTTGTGTTTTCAGGACGTTGTTTTCTTTTTAACATAAATCCATATGCAAGGAGAGAAGTAGTTGTGACTTCAAAAGTAAATTTATAGGTGTTAGGATAAAGCCCTAATGTGAAAATAAGCAATCGATGCTAATGTGAAAGAAACGGACGAATACATAACTGTCTTTATTTATTCATTTTTTTAAGATTTTGTTTTCTTCCATTTCCAGTTAGACAGCCAATCATTGAACAACTTTCTACAAAAATTGTGATATATCTAATGTTTTATGGGTCAAACTTGGGTTACCACAGGCTACAATCTATTTTTTTTTAGAGAGTTAGCCTTGATACCCAATTCTTTAACAACATTCATGCGACATTTGACCTGTACAGCTAATAAAATAACTTTTGTATAAAATATTAACCTAACGACACCCTGAGCAGTTGGCCTAGACAGCCAATAGTAGAACAACTTTAAACCAGCATTTGTCAGTTAACTCATGTTTTATGAGTCAAAACTGGATCTTCCTGGCTATAATCAATGCGTGGGTCAGTAAGTCTAGACAGCCCATCATTGAACAACATTCGACAACAATTGTCATGTATCTAATGTTTTATTTAAATTTGTTTCCGTTGTTTACTAGTTTAAACCTTACAATGATAATGTCATAAAATTATTCGGAGAGTTTTTATCTACCATCACAACCTCTTTTCTTATGTTTATTGCATTACACATTGTTAGAGACAGAAGGGTGCTCTGGGAAGAGCTTAAAAGAGTGTATGACTCTACTCATAGACCATGGTCGATTGATGGTGATTCTAATACTTCGTTGATGTTAGATGAACACAAAAGTTCTTCCTTCCCATATTTATTTGCATATTATGTTAACTATTGCTGCCTCTTTAACGTGTCTTACAAAAGCTCTATCTATACTTGGTCCTGTTGACATGGTTTAGGTCAAGTGTGGAGAAGACGCGACAGATTCATGTGCAATATAGAATTATTTGATTACATTGAGGGTTTAACAGTAGAACGTCTTAATGGTGCAACATTGGATCATGTCCCCTATTTTTAAAATGCATCATCGGGACAGTTAAATCGCCAAAGCCACATGAAGGATATCCAAGTCTTGCAAGGTGATTTATGTAGCCTTTCATCTTCAAAACATGAGCGCTAACAGATTCACCTTCCGCATCTTACAGTCAAAAAGTGCAACAGCGGTGTCAAACCTATCCTGCCTAGCCTGTTGTTGGAAAGCTTGTTTGAGATGCACACTTAATCAACTAATAACTTCGTTAGCAACAACACTTATATGTGACACAGGTAGCATGTTTAGATGGTGGACTAGCTTTATAAATAAAGGCTGAATAAATCTAGGAAAAACAATTATCCTAAGTCCAAGTTTTGTTTGTTTAAACTAACGGCCTCATTTTTCTTACAGAACCAAGTTGATGTGGATTTTAAATAGTTGCCAATTGTGACAATATTCAATTGCTTTCTTGGAAAATGAAATGTGCAAACGATTTTTTTTATAGAATCGATGTCGGTGGATAATATTCTAAAAAACATTAAATTGGTGTGGGTTTTTTTTCACGGAAGAAAAGAAGAAAACAACAGTTCTTTTTTTTAATAATAAGAATGAGGATATAAAGATTAAAAGGTGTAACCCTTTGGCTCTGATACCAAATTGATGTGAGTATGACGCAAGTGTGGCCCGATCTTCCTTTTAACATTCGTGTGGTGAAGACTTATTCGTCACCTCGGATAGTTACTTGAGGATGTGTACATGACACAATCTGAGGGTTTTGTAGATCCCGAGAATTCAAAGAAGGTTGCAAGCTTCAAAGATCTATTTATGGGTTGAAGCAAGCATCTCGAAGCTGGAATATTCGTTTTGATGAAACCGTTAAGAACTTTGGTTTCATCAAGAATGAAGATGAACCTTGTGTTTACAAGATGGTTAGTGGGAGTGCAGTAGTGTTTTTGGTCTTATATGTGGATGACATATTGCTTATTGGGAATGATATCCCTACCATGCAAAAGGTTAAGGCTTGGTTAGAGAATTCATTCTCAATGAAAGACTTGGGTGAGGCTACCTATATCCTTGGTATCAAGATATATAGAGATAGATCTAAAAGGATAATAGGCTTGAGTCAAAGTACATACATAGATAAAATGTTGAAGATGTTTAACATGCAAGAGTCCAAGCAAGGATTCCTGCCTATGTCTCATGGCATTCATCTTAGCAAGAATCAATGTCCTCGGACATCCTATGAGCGAGATCGAATGAATAAAATTCCTTATGCTTCTGCTATAGGATCGATCGTGTATGCCATGTTATGTACTAGACCATATGTCTCATATCCATTGACTACAACAAGTAGATATCAAGCTGACCCCGGTGAAGGTCACTGGACAGCTGTCAAGAATATTCTTAAGTACTTCAGAAGGACTAAAGATGTATTCTTGGTTTATGAAGGTTTGGATGACGAGTTAGTTGTAAATGGTTACACGGATGCTAGTTTCCAAACCGACATAGATGATTTCAGATCACAGTCCGGATTTGTATTCACATTGAATGCTGGAGATGGTAGTTGGAAGAGTTCAAAACAAAGCACTGTGGCTGATTCTACAACAGAGGCTGAGTATATAGCAGTATCAGATGCAGCTAAAGAAGCAGTTTGGTTGAAGAAGTTCATCACTGAGCTAGGAGTGGTACCTAGCATTGCAAATCCTGTGGACATTTATTGTTACAACAATGGTGCCATAGCACAAGCAAAAGAGCCTAGGTCTCATCAGATATCTAAACATATACTCAGGCGCTATCATCTCATTCGAGACATCATCGATAGAGGAGATGTCAATATATGAAAAGTTAACACAAACGATAACATAGCGGATCCATTGACTAAGCCTCTCTCACGGGTCAAGCATGATCAGCACACTAGATCTATGGGTAGTGCAAGTGGGAGATTGTTAGTGTATGTGCCCTAGGACATGATTTGGATGTTTTATGTTATACATAAAGAGGTTTTATTATCATTATTGATTGGTTAGTATGTTACACGATTATGATATATGTCTCTGGTTCATTATTATTATAGGGATAAAATAATTTATAACCAGTATGAGTATTGATTTGATAATCATAAGATGACTATGTGTATAGTGATACAAATTAATTTCATAGATACTTGTTAGAGAATAGTGTATTGGATGGTCTCATGAGATTACTACATGGATTAGCGTCATAAGTAAATCTCATGATAGTCATGTTTTAATCCTTAGACTTGAGATTGTCATAGTTTCCAACATAAGGACTATTATATTTTGACATGATCAAACGTTATCCTTAATGGGATAATAATAAAGGTCATGATTGAATATGATAGAAATTATGTATAGGATATTGAACAATCAAGATAGAATTTGTCCCTCTCTTTTGAGATATATATCTTTGGGCCCCTCGATTAGTGAGACTGTGAAATGCATGGCCGTGCTCAAATGAATTGATAGTGTGATCAATGTCATTTTTTTAATCAGTCTACTTAAGGATCGGGTAATCATATGTTTGAACAATATTAGTATGACGCTGACTATGACTTATGTTCAAACTAGATATCGTGTGACAAAGGGATTAATGCATGTACTATTATTAGGCTAGTTGGACTTTACTCGTATTAATTGGGTAGTCGTAATGTCTTGCTAGAGACCAATTACGACTTGTTGGTTTAATGGAGATTTAACCGACTACCAATTAATATTGGCCTATCGGGTCACACACAAGAATGCGTATGGACTGATATTAATAATATTAATATTACATATTAATTATTATTATTATGATTATTTTCTTTTTTTGTGGTGATTATATATATATATATGTATGTATTATCGGATAATAACGAGAGAATCCATATTTGATATGGATTTTGAATATCCTGATAGAATCCATATCTGATATGGATTTTGATTGGCATCAACTAATCCGATTAGGACTCGGATTTTGATGTCTGTATATGTGTATATATATCTGTGTATCTCGTATACAGAGACACACAAAAAACACACAATCATCAAAAAACCCTAGAGCCGTTTTTGGAGAAAAACGAGTTCTCTCAGCCGCGCCGTTCAAGAGCTAGCACTCCGGACGGAAGCATTTGTGTGGATACTGACAGAGGATGATCGTGCCATCGCACCTCCTACGTTCGCACCTCCTACGTCTACAGACTTTGAATCTACAGAGGTAAAGTTTTTGATTTCTTTAATCGAATTAAACGAATAACATAGGTCCTTCGTAGGAAATCGAAGATCAAGTTTTTGTTTTTCCGCTACACGTTTTGCGATGATCTTGTCGGATTTTCTAACACACGTATCACAAGATATATGAATCACAGATTCAATAATAAGGTAGGGAACAAAAAATGAAGATAACTGAAGGATGGGTGACCTAGATAACGATGCCATAACCATAAATGCCGATGCACCGTCCCATGGACAAGCATAGACTGTCCCTGTTGAGCAACCTCTTCCATGTAGTGCATTGCTCTACGTTAAGTGCCACATCCAATGATCTCCTTCAAATGAATGTCCTGTAAGAGGTAAATATCAGGATAAATAAGTACCATACAATTGAGTTGTTCTGTTGCTTGGCTGAGTGACAGTAATTTAGAGGACAGTGTGGGGACGTATAGGCAGTTTTATAACTCTAGGTGTGGTGAGATTTCAATCGACCCTCCCCCATGGACAGGCACCAATTCACCACTCGCTGTTTCAATATGAGTCTTATGTGAGGTGGATTAAAGAAGTCGGCAAAGTCATGTGGGTCATAGGTCATGATGTGAGTGGCTCCACAGTCAAGAATCCACTTTGAATGTTTTGTTGGGTGTGTATGAGAGGCCGAGTGTGTGTGGTGTCCCCTTGTGTAGCTGTAGCCCGTTTATTACGTTTGGTATAATTTCAGATGTAGTGGGAACAGAGGGTATATTTTTGGAATTCTTTTGGTCTGGGTGTGTATTGCCAAAATTTGTTTGGTCTTGGTATATATTTCGGGGATTTGTTTTGTCTAGGGACGTATTATTGGAATAAACTAGGGGCATTGTTGTCATTTTGTAGGCTATCATAGAATCAACAGTTGAAACAGGGGGTAAAATAGTCAATGCAGAGTAGGGGTTGGGTTTAAAAAACTAAACCCTACCTCCTTCTCTGCCGCCTCCTTCATTGTCTCTACCGCCCCCTCCTTGTGTCTATGCTCCTCGTCGCTCCATCTGTTTAGGCACCCCCTGGGTGCTTCCCCTCCCACCATTTAGGATATCCCACCAGTTGAAAATATTCATTCCTGGTATTTCTGTTTGCCACAGTGGGTACTCTAAAGCTTCAAATTTTTTGTCTTTTTCGCCTCCTCGTAGTTATTCTTGCGAGCGAGGAGGTCCGGGAACCTTTCCGTCGGACTTGTTCTGAGTCTTCAACCCAAGGCCATTTTTCTATGATGACTCGTTGTGCTTGGAGGCAACCCCTTTTAGAATTGCCATTCTTGCATCCTCCCTTAGTGTCGCGGCCTAGGCCTCTTTTGCTTGTGGCAACGTCTCCTTTTTTAACAGTTCTCTTTTTATGGCTTCGAATCTTTCATCTACTTCCATTAATGGTTGGAACAAACATTTTCCATAAATTTTGTTGTTGTGAGTTGTTATTTCATCTGGATCTTTCATAGGGATCGGCTCCCGCCAGTCAATCTCCATCCACACACTTTTAGGGTTTGTGGCTATTGGAGGCGGAGCAACACTAGTGAGGTGCTGACTCCACCGTTGGCCTTCAACTATCCTTCTCATCAAAATAGCTCCTAACCAATAACTATCCTTGTTTAATTTGATTCCAAGTGAAAATTATCAAGGTTTTTATTGAACACTTGAAGATTGAGGCCATTCTGCATCAAGTTAACCAGTCGTAGGGATAACTCAGTGTTCTCCATTTTGATTTTACTCTCTCCTGACATTGTGGCTGATTTTTTGTAGGTAAATGTTTTGCTGGTCTTTGCTAGGCGGCCGGGAAGGTATAAATGGGACAATGATGAACTCATCTAAGTCTTGGAATCTGGGTCTTTTCTGTTTCTTTTTTGTAGTTTTTTTTCTTGTGGTATGGTTTTTTTAGTGAATGGGTTTTTGCTGATTGAATTTGTTCAAATGGCTGAGAAGGGTTTAGACCATGATGAACCTTGTTTTCTGAGTCCTCCAGGACCATTGCTCTGATACCATGTGGTTTGGAATGAAAAAATTCTTTTCATTGATTTGGATAGTATACAATCGTGCCTATCTATAGTCACATTTCTACTGATAACTATGATATATACTGATTACAATAACTACATGTTATATGATAGGATTGTTCGAATGTGTTAAAGTTTTGATGATTTGAACAAATGACACTTCGAACGCCAGATTAGGCGCCTAACGTGAAGTGTTTGAATGCCAGTATACTTCGAACGCCTACATATGGCGCCTTATGTGGAGTGTCTGGAAGCCAGTATACTTCGAATGCCTACATAAGGCGCTTTATGTGAAGTGGTTGAAATTCAGTACACTTCGAACGCCTACATTAAGCACTTCATGTGAAGCGTTTGGATTCCAGTACACTTCGAACGCCTATATTAGGCGCTTCATGTGTTGATGTATAAAACCGTGCACTTTGAACGCCTAATAAGGCGCTTCATGTATATTCCCATGTCAAATGAACTTTTCCTCCTAAAATGGGCACGAACATGAAGTTACTTTTTGATAAAAGTCAGAACTACGTCAAACAAGCATGAAGGCTGAGATTAGGCGCTTCATGTAAGAATGAACGCGTTCAAATGCCAACAACAGGCGCTTCATGTAACATCGAACGCCTGTTCAAAACCACATTAACCGCTCTATGTCACATTGAACGCCTGTTCCTTTAACAGATAAGGCGCTTCATGTGACCAACGTCACAAATGTCTTACACTTTGTTTTCTAATGCTTACTTGACATTTGTACCCTCTCTTTTAGTGCAAATTTCACAGGTTCTCTCTCACTCTTGTAGGAGTCATCTTTCCTCTTTAAGCTTTCAAGAAGAAGCTTCTCCAACAAGCTTGCACCTATCCAAGAGAAGCTCTCCAATGATGAAGACATGCCATCACAAGAAGACAAAGCCCATTATTGGCCACCACAAGGATTTCAAACGGCTGGAAATTCAAGGGAGATAAAACAAGGGTTTTATCTCCTTCTTCCTCTAACTATCTACCAACAAGCTCTCAAATTTCTCTCAAGTTGTAAGTTCTCAAAGTAGTTGTATCATTGTGTATTTTACTTTATTTGTGAGAATTGTTGTAAAGAAGAAGAGTCTTCTTCTTCGTTGAGTGAAGATTGTGAGAGGTCAAGTGTAGATTGTTGGTCAAGGAGCAAGGGTACTTCTTGTTTAAAGAAATCCGGTCCTTGAAGGGTTAGTTGATAGTGTGGTGGTACACTATACTCCCTACAAGAATTCTTTGAGGGCAAAGAAGTTTTTTTGAGGCTAGACTTCAAGGGGTTTGTTTTCTTGGTTGCGGTCTAGGCGTGTTGCCTAGTTTTTCATTGTATTTGGATTTTGCTTTGATTGTTGTTTCCCCCCAAAGAATTAACAATCGCCCAATTTAAAATTCTTCTTGTGAAAAATCAAGAAGGTAGAGGAGTAGAGTCATTTAGACTTGAACCTCTATTCATATTGTGTTCTTTATTCTTCCGCAAGTTTTATTCTTTTCAACAACACATCCAAGTATTGGTTTGCACTCAAAAACAAAAAATTTTCAAGAAAATATCCATACTTGGTGAAGGCACTATTCAACCCCCCCTTGAGTGTGTTCTAAGAGACCTAACAATTAGTATCAGAGCCAAATCTTGAGTATTTAAGTTCAAATAGCAAGATTTGATCTTTAAGTATGGATCCTTTAGTTTTGACGGTTCTAGTTCCCCTCGTGGTGATGCTTCTAGAAGAAGGCAAGAATCACTACTCTCTTCCATTTCTAGTGTCCATGTCAAAGTTCCTATGTTTGACCATCTAAACTACCCACTATGGAAATCAAACATGGCGACATATCTACGCTCTTGTGGGTACCGAATATAAAGAGAGGTGTTAAAAGGGTCTACTATTCCCTTTGATGTTGATGATCCTACTCCGGAGGAGGAGTTACAATTTGCGATAAATAGCAAAGTTCTTGCTATTTTAAATAGCTCTCTATAACCAAATGAGAGAGCACAAATACAAGGAGTCCAATCCACCCCTGAATCTTGGACTATATTGGAGATGATCCATGAAGGAACATCTCAAGTGAGGAAGGCCAAGAGGAGACAACTTATTAAACAATACTATAACTTCATTGTCCCCAAAGGCGAGAAGATTGAAGAATCTATCCAAAGATTCACCAAGCTTGTCAACCTACTCACGGCGGTTGGCAAAAAGATTGAACAAGAGGATCTCAACCATCGCTTCATAAATAGTTTAGGAAGAGAATGGAACGCAAAGGTGACGGCCATTGAGAAGTCAAAGGATCTAAAGACTATCACTCTAGATGAGCTTTATGGAAATCTCATCACTTGTGAGATTCACCCTGAAGCTCAAGAAAAGAATGATCCTATCCGGAGCTCATCAAAAGCACTTGCATGCGAGTCAGAAGATTCAGACAACGAAGTCAGACTTGTTGTCCGAAGGTTTAGGCGATTCGCAAAGAAGAATGAGGATGAAGCTAAAAGATTCATCAATGAAAAGTTCTCCAAGGACAAGGTGAAGGGCCAATAGAACAAATGCTACAAATGCAGAAAAATTTGGTCACTTCATGAAGGATTGTCGGGTGAAGAAACAACAACTTAAGACAAGAAAGCCATCTACCAAAGGAAGAAGGCTTTACAAGCGAAGGTAGCCCATTGGAGAGCATTCTTTCTAGATCCGAGAGCGACAATGGCAACAATGATGATCTTGCTCTCAAGGGGGTCATCATTGATGATCTTGACAAGGATTTCTACGCTCTCATGGCCATTGATGACGACATGGAGGTATGCAATATTTCATCTCATTATAGATTGATAGATGAAAGAGATGATTTAGTGCAAGAAAATGATTTTTTAGATATGAAGTATAAACATGTCAAAAAGGATTTTAGAGCATGCTTAAATGAATATAATGACACGTTAGAAAATCACATTGCATTGCAACTAGAACATGACATTTTATTGACCATGCTTGTGATTGCACTAAATGAGAAACATGACTTGATGAAATCAAGCTCATCTTCTCAAAGCCTTTTGAAGAAAAAGACTCTTCAAAAGGATGGTGCTAAAAAGGATGCATCCACACCGCACAAAAATAAAATCAAACCTAGTGCCATGTATGCATCTAAGAAGGGAAAACAAAAGGAGCAAGCGTCATTTGTCAAGGAGTCTAATGCCTACTTGAAGAAGCAAAGGCACATGCCTAAAGGAAAGGCAAATTCAACAAAGGTATCAAAGCCTTTTGTTGAATCCGTGAAACATAAATCTTCCTTGATTCCGAGGAAAGTTGTTCATAAACGGGAATCACAAAATGTGCCAATGCACAAGCATGATAGCCATCATCACTCATACAAACACATTCCTACATGTTTTGTTTTGCAATAAAAAAGGTCATGTAGAAAGGTTGTGTAGAGCTAAAAATAATAAGAATCTTGTGTGGGTGCCAAAAGGCCAAGTGAAGGTAACTAACCTTCAAGGACCCAAAATACAAAAGGTAACAATATCATATGGTTCATTTGCAGGCCCTAGCACTAAATGGAGAAAGCGACGACAAGAAGGTCAAATGGGTCGTGGACAGTGGGTGTTCCAACCATATGACGGGAGACAAAAGTCTCTTCCATAGACTCACTATGCAAGATGGAGGACTTGTCTACTTTGGAGGTAGCAAAGGTCAAATCAAAGGACATGGTATTGTGGGTAACAAGTCCTTCTCTATTAGCGATGTCTTATATGTTGTAGGACTAAAGTTTAACTTGATAAGTGCCAGTCAACTATGTGATGCTAATTATGAAGTTATGTTTTTGAAAACAAAGTGTGTTGTGAAAAAGGATAATACTATCTTATTCGAGGCTTTGAGATTCAAAAACATTTATAAACTTAGCATCAATGATTTGGTTTCTCAAAATGTATGTTGCCTAGTTGCTAAAAATGATTTGACGCAACTATTGCATAGACGTCTCGGACACGTATGTTTTAAAACGTTTAAATTTATTTGCAAACACAATAAAGTCTGAGGCCTTCCAAAAATGAGATTCAAAAACCAAGACTTGTGTGACACTTGTCAAAAGGTAAATTTTGTGAAAACAAGATTTAAACCAAAAACAAACATATCCACCTCCAAACCTCTACAATTAATACATATGGATTTGTATCGGAATGTTGGAACAAAGAGTTCGGGTGGTAAACATTATACCTTTGTGGTAGTAAATGACTATCCTTGTTATACATGGGTGATGTTTCTTGCAAAGAAAAATGATGCATGTAGTGAGTTTATGAACTTATGTAGACGATTGGAAAATCACATTGGTGACACCATTAAAACCATCTGAAGTGATCGTGGTGGTGGGTTTGATGGTGAGTTTGAAAGGTTTTGTGAATCCAAAGGATACTCACATGACCTTTTGGGTCCTAGAACTCCACAACAAAATGGTGTGGCTGAATGAAAGAATAGAACTCTACAAGAAATGTGTAGGGCAATGTTAAATGAGTTCAGATGGCCCAAGTATTTTTGGGCCGAAGCGGTAAATGCCGCTTGCCATGTGATTAATCGTGTATATTTGAGACCTTACCTAGATGTGACACCTTATGAGCTTTGGAATGGTAAAGTTCCCAACATTGGGTATTTCAAAGTGTTTGGTTGTAAGTGTTTCATACTTAACGCCAAGGACACTTTGAACAAATTTGACCTCAAAGTGGATGAAGGTATCTTATTATGCTATGCCTCAAATAGTAAAGCATTTTGTGTTTTCAACAAATGACGAGCCTAATCTTAATGAGAATTATGAATAAAATGAAGATGTGGCTTCTCAAAAAAAAAATTTGAGGACATTCCAACAGTTGCTCATCAACAAGAAATTGTTGATAAGTCTCCAAACGGGAACATTTTCATTGACTTGAGAGTAGAACCCATTGAAGGTACTCCTCCACCTAGTGTGCATGAACTTAGTGGGTCAAACAGAAATATTTCTCATGCTCATCTTGATGATACACAAAATGTTGAAAATGCATCTCACATTCCAGAAAATGAAAATCATCAAAATGATGATGATACGCTACTTCTGGAAAATGATCATGAGGAAATTGGAAGTGATGTCTCCAATCTTCCTAGATCATTCAAGCATAAAAGTTCTCTCTCTCACGAGTTGGTCATAGGTGATTTAAATAGGGGTATCACTACATGAAGTCAGTATAGAGAGAATGCATTTGTCTCTCTTATAGAGCCTAAGAATGTTAAAGATGCACTTGTTGATGAAAATTGGATCTTGGCTATGCAAGAAGAATTAAACCAATTTGAAAGAAGTGATGTTTCGGAATTGGTTCCCAAACCACTTAATCATTCAATTATTGGTACAAAATGGGTATTTCGTAACAACATGGATGATCAAGGAAATGTCACTAGAAACAAAGCTAGACTAGTTGCTCAAGGATACCGTCAAGAAGAAGATATTGATTTTGATGAGACATTTGCACCCGTAGCACGGGTTGAAACTATTAGAATGTTATTGGCATATGCTTGCTATAGAGATTTTAAACTTTACCAAATGGATGTTAATTCGCCTTCTTGAATGGTGTTATTTAAGAAGAAGTGTATGTTGCACAACCTCCTGGGTTTGAATGTCATGACTCACCACATCATGTTTTCAAACTTAAAAAGGCTCTTTATGGCATTAAACAAGATCCAAGAGCTTGGTACGAGAGGTTAAGTAACTTTCTTCTTAATAATGGATTCTCAAGGGGTAAAGTTGACACTACTTTCTTTATCAAAGAACAAGGTAGAAATCAATTAATTGTACAAGTATATGTTGATGATATTATTTTTGATGCTACTAACAATTGTTTTTGTGAGAAATTTGCTAGCTTAATACAAGGTGAATTCGAGATGAGCATGATGGGTGAACTAAATTACTTTCTTGTTCTACAAATCAAGCAAACTGAGGAAGGTGTGTACATCTCTCAAACCAAATACACGAAGGACTTCCATAAAAAGTACAACTTTGGTGAAGGAAGAGAAGTAAACACCCCAATGAGCACAAGTGCCAAGCTTGACAAGGAGGAAAAAAGAAAGCATATCGAGATAACCTTGTATTGTGGCATTATAGGTAGTTTACTCTATTTGACTGTGAGTAGGCCCGATATTTTACATGCAGTGTGCTTATGTGCTAGATTGCAAAGTGATCATAGGGAAATGCATCTAATTGCGATAAAACGTATTCTTAGATACCTTAGGTGTACTTTGAAATTTGGGTTAGTTTATCCTAAATATGCATGTAAGAGGATATTGTGACTCCGATTATACAAGGAGTCTTATTGATAGAAAGAGCACACCCAGGACTTGTCAATTTCTCGGTGATTGTCTTGTTTCTTGGCTTTCTAAGAAACAAAACAGTGTTTCTCTTTCTACAGAGGAATCCGAATATGTGTTGGCCGCTTCTTGTTGTGCACAATTGTTATAGATGACAAACACGTTAAATGATTATAGCATTCACTTCTCTAAAGTGTCTATTTTTTGTGATAACACGTTTTCTATCAATATTGCACAAAATCCTGTCCAACACAATCGGACTAAGAACATTGAAGTGAGATATCATTTCATCCGTGATTGTGTATAAAAGAACTTGGTTAGTGTAGAATTTGTTCCAATGCGTGACCAATTAGCAGACATATTCACAAAATCCTTGCTTAGTGATGTCTTGCATCTATAAGAAGCAGGTTGGGGTTGCTTAACGTGGGTTGATAATAACCCATTTTAAGTTTGAGCAAGAAAATTTTCAAATTTTCAAGGCCAGTATACATAAGGCGCTTCATCACAAATAGTTTAGGCGTTCAATTTCATATTAAGCGCCTGATGCTAAGGATGTCACTCATTCGAAGTGACATCAAGCTCTCTATATTTCTAAATACATGCGTTCTAAGTGGCATTGAGCGCTCTATCCAAAATGTTTCTCTCATTCGAAGCTACATTAAGCGCTTAATCCACTCACCCACAACCGTTCCAAGTCACTTCATGCTCTTCATCAGAGTTTATGAAGCCGTTCGAAGTGACATTAGGTGCCTAAACCCTAATATTTCACTGTCATACCAGGTGTCTCTTCAGCTTTTCGCGCGAATTGAAGGATTTGACTACTGCCGCCATTTCTCTCCTCTTCCTCACGTCTCTCTTTTCACTCTCACGTCTCCCCATTCCTTCACATTTTCCCATCTCCACTCTTCATCTTCCTCTTTCCAATCTCCACTCTCCTACTCTCCCACCTTCATAACTCTTCCTCTTCCCCCGTTAATCTCATTTACTCCACCACTATCTTCTTAACCGCCCTTTTCCCTTCCCCTTCCTCTTTCTCTCTTTAAATTCCATTTTCTATCTTCATCTATTCTCACAAAATTTCTTTCAACACTCTTCTCCAAAAACTCCAACTTTACTTTCTCAAAATGGCTTCAGCGGGTCCTTCAGGACGCATTCAGAGGAGCCACAAACGCAAGCAAACGGCTGTCATTGTGGAACCCCAAGAAATCATAACTCTTCGTGAAGGGCTATCCAAGGATATCTTTCCTAGGATAAAGAAATTTGACTCCAATATCAAAGATCCACCACTAAATGTAGCTAAAGGTGTCCACTTGTCACTCCATTCTCACATGCTCTATGAAGAATGAAGGAGTAACAACAAACTCGTTGTACCTCTCAAACTGATCCGCCTCAATGATTTCACTGAGGCTCACAATGCCAATCAAATCATCACCCTGCTAGATCATCAGGGTTGGACCTCTTTTTGGTCCAGAAGTGATATGCAAAAATTCTCCAGAGACTACACTCGGTTGTTCTATGTCAACATTTGGATTACTCCACAATCTGAGTTCCAACAATTTTCTCTGCACACAATCATTGCTGGTATACCCATCCACTTCTCCATTCAAGAAATATGTGATGCCTTTTGCGTCAAAAATGAAGGTCTCAGCGATTTCTCTGTATTTGACTGGAGTAGCAAATATGGAGTTTGTGAGTAGGATGTGATGTTTAATCTGGGATACTTTCACAAAGAAGACTCAGAACATGTCTCTGCTGAACCGAATTTTGCTGGTTGTGGTCACATACTGTGTCAACAGTAAGGCAACTCGAAATCCAAGAAATACTGAATTCCACTCTACTTATCGTCTCATGCATGAGACACAGATAAATTTTGGTTGAATCTTAGTGGAACTTATGATGGCTACCCTCTGGAAGGGCTCAAAGGCTGTTCCCTTTGCCAATATTGTTACCATCCTGATAAAATCCAAAGGTATTGGGATACCTGATGGAGAACTTACAACTGTGGCAAAGACGGACTACTACAACAACTTCAACATTGCCCAAACCATTGACTTAAAACGAGGAAGGCCACTACTGTTCCGAATATTGCAGATGAGGTCGACGAAGGACCTCATGATGGCAAAGGATGATTCACTGATCCTGCGCTGCTATCAACAGTGCAGCAAATGCAGCAAACTATTCAGCGGTTGAAGGTTCGTGATGCAAAGCATTAAGCTTGGCATGCCCGAAACGAATACTGTATGCTTGCTATCAAGAATGCCCTCTTGCAAATGAATCCGTGGGTGCAACTTCCCTCGGATTTTGATGATTTAGGAGGAGAAAGTGATGCAGGCGCTGGCGGTAGTGGTGGTGGCGGCAGAGATGGTGCTGGAGGTGTTGATAGTTGTGGTGGCGGTGCTGAAGGGTCAATGAGCAGATTTGCTGATTTTGCAACCGGTGGCGGAGGTTTTGGATTTAGAGGATTTACACCTCTAAGTGGAAGTGTTAGTGGTGCTTAATTTTGTTTGTCCTATTGAAAATTGTTTCCTCTTTTCTTGTTTTATGACATGGATAAATTTTTACTTGGAAGTAAAATGGTCTCATTTTTATTTTGAACTTGATGATGGTTTGTGGCTAAACATTGTTTACATCATTTTATTTGATTAATCAAGTTAAAATTAAGAAATGCGTGTGCATGAAGTGAGGGGGGCATAGTTTAAGGGGGAGCTAACTTAAAAAGTTATGCACATTGTGAAATCAGCAAAAAGAGGGAGAATGTTGGAATGTGTTAAAGTTTTGATGATTTGCCCAATTGACACTTCCAACGCCAGATTAGGCACCTAATGTGAAGTGTTTGAAGGTCAGTATCCTTCAAACGCCAACATAAGGCGCCTCATGTGAAGTGTTTAGAATCCAATACCCTTAGAAAGCCTACATTAGGCGCTTCATATGAAGTGTTTGGATTCTAGTACACTTCGAACACCTACATTAGGCGCTTCATGGGTTGATGTGTAAAACTGTGCACTTTCAACGCTTAATAAAGCGCTTCATGTATATTCCCAAGTTAAATGAACTTTTCTCCCAAAAATAGACACGAACGTCAAGTTACTTTTTGGTAAAAGTCAGAACTAAGTCGAACAAACATGAAGGTTGAGATTAGGCGCTTCATGTGAGATCGAACGCGTTCAATTGCCAACAACAGGCGCTCCATGTAACATCAAACGCCTGTTCAAAACCACATTAAGCGCTCCATGTCACATTAAACGCCTGTTCATTTAACAGATAAGGCGTTTCATGTGACAACGTCACAAATGTCTTATGCTTTGTTTTCTAATGCTTACTTGAGATTTGTACCCTCCCTTTTAGTGCAAATTTCACAGGTTCTCTCTCACTCTTGAAGGAGTCATCTTTCCTCTTTAAGCTTTCAAGAAGAAACTTCTCCAAGAAGCTTGCACCCATCCAAGAGAAGATCTCCAATGATGAGGACATGTCATCACAAGAAGACAAAGCGCATTATTGGCCACTGCAGGGATTTCAAACGGCTGGAAATTCAAAGGAGATAAAACAAGGGTTTCATCTCCTTTTTCCTCTAACTTTCTACCAACAAGATCTCAAATTTCTCTCAAGTTGTAAGCTCTCAAAATAGTTGTATCATTGTGTATTTTACTTTGCTTGTGAGAGTTGTTATAAAGAAGAGTGTTCTTCTTTGTTGAGTGAAAATTGTGAGAGGCCAAGTGTAGATTGTTGGTCAAAGAGCAAGGGTGCTTCTTGTTTGAAGAAATCCGGACCTTGAAAGGTCAGTTGATAGTGTGGTGGTGCACTATACTCCCTACAAGAATTCTTTGAAGGCAAAGAAGTTCTTTAGAGGCTAGACTTCAAGGGGTTGGTTTTCTTGGTTGTGGTCTAGGCGTGTTGCCTAGTTTTTTATTGTATTTGGATTTTGCTTTGATTGTTGTTTCCCCCCAGAGAAATATCAATCCCTCATTCAAAACCCTTCTTGTGAAAAATTAAAAACGTAGAGGAGTAGAATCATTTTGACTTGAACCTCTATACATATTGTGTTCTTTATTCTTCCGCAAGTTTTATTCTTTTCAGGAACACATTCAAGTATTGGTTTGCACTCAAAAACGAAAATTATTCAAGAAAATATCCATACTTGGTGAACACACTATTCAACCTCCCAACCTAGTGTGTTCTAAGGGATTTAACAAGGATTTTGCACTAATTACAATTTATGAAATGATATCCGATAATATGGAACCTTTTGATACTTTCCATCCATTAGTACCAAATCTCCGTGTGAGAATATGTAATCGATGTGTATATTTAAGATTGGACAAATACATACCTGTCTTATTTTATTTGTGTTTTCATGATGTTGTTTTCTTTTGAATACAAATCCATATGCAAGGAGAGAAGTAGTTGTAACTTTAAAAGTAAATTTACAGGTGTTAGGATAAAGCCCCAATGAGAAAATAAGCAATCGATGTTTATGTGAAAGACAGGACGAATACATAACTGTTTTTATTTATTTGTCTGTTTAAGAATTTGTTTTCTTCCATTTTCAGTTTGTCTAGACAGCCAATCATTGAACAACTTTCTACAACCATTGTGGTATGTCTAATATTTTATGTGTCAAACTTGGATTAACACAGGCTGCAATCTGTTTTTTAGAGAGTTAGCCTTGATACCCAATTCTTTAACAACATTCATGCGACTTTTGACCTATACAACAATAAAATCACTTTTGTATAAAATATTAACCTAACAACACCTCAAAATTAGCCTAGACAGCAAATAGTAGAACAACTTTCAACCAGCATTTGTCAGTTATGTCATGTTGTATGTGTCAAAGCTGGATCTTCCTGGCTATAATCAATGCATGTGTATGGCCTTACCTAACCCTGGCCCGGTCTTATCATATGGAATCTTCTCAAATGTGTTTAAGGCAATGTCATCCTGTATAAGACATGTCAGTTTCCGCGATGACCCTTAATCATTATAAGTGCTTGTGTCCTAGCGATTCCATCTAACTTGGAGACGGTATTTTCGCATAAATGACAGAGGTCTTTTTTACATTAATATGGGACAAATGGCTTCCGTATGGAACCGCTACACATAAACTAGTACTTTAACCATTACGTGTGCTCGTTCCCAACCATCATCTGATGCCCATATCATCCTCAGGTGCACACACTTGTCACCACAAAAAGAATTTCGATTACCGATGAAAACATCACCGACGAAACGAGGTACGTCGGTCTTTCGTCGTTAATTTGCGACGCAATAGCGATAAAAACAGTTTCGTCGTTAATTGCGACGAAACTACGATGAAATACATTGTCACTAACAAAAACGTAGTCAGGTTAATCCTTTCGTTACAATTTCGTCGGTGTTTTGTCGGTGGTTCGTCGCTACTCTGTGTCTTTTGTTCGTCGCTATTTAGTTTGTAGCGTTTCATCGCTATATCGTCGCTAATGTGTCGCTAAAATTCCAGAAATATAAACACGGATAAACAAGGAAATAAATTCGTCGGTTAGTAGGTTCTCGGCGTTGTATTAAGTTTCGTCGGTATATCGTCGGTGTTTAGTCAATGAATTAGTCGTCACAAATGTTTCGTTTTACTTTTCGTTCGTATTTTATTCCGATTCGTCGCTGTGTCGTTGCAGATTCGTCGAGGATTGAACACGTGAATGAATTAAGAAAAAAGAAAGCGATGATTGGAAAAAAATTTATTCATTTAGAAATAAAAATTTACATTATAAAGACGAAAAATTAAAAATAGAAATCTAAAAGAGAAGCATAGATGGGCCGTTCACTCTTCGTCATTAGAAGAGTCATCGGAACAAAGAGTGGCCGTCACATTCTCCGCGAACTCTTTGAGGAGTCACTTCAGATTGTAATATCTGGCTTTCAACTTGCGCAGCCTTCTGTTCACGCTGTGCAGTTGCCTCGACTCCTGCTGCCTGTTTGCTATAAGCGTACGGTAGTTGATCTGCGGTTCCGGCATTTCTGGTTGAGGATCCTCTGGCGGCATTGTGCCATGCACATATATTGAATCCTCCCGCTCAACCGATAGTTGTGGTTGAGGAGGAGGCCGTTGTGGAGGTGCACTGTTTGCCCCTCCACTCCTTGGGGTTCTTCTATAACAACGGGGCATACTTTGTATTTTGTTTAGGAAGTTTTATAACTTTGTTTATGTGAAATGTAAGGCTGTGGGGTTATATATTGGTAAAATTAGCGAAGACATAGCGACGAATCTGTGACGAATTTATCGTCCGTTACTCAACATCGGAAGATGTGCGGGCGTGACCCTTCGTTTGAACAAGCGACGAATTAGCGAGAAAATAGCGACAACATAGCGACGTAAGGTCATCGTACGTTGTAACACTCGGGCACTGTGCGGACAAGGCCGTTGGGTGAATAGTGACGCCGTAGCGATGCCTATAGCGACGAAACGCATCGTATGGTGTGAAGATACGACAGTGTGCGTCGCTATAGTCGTCGGTATTTCTTCGGTAAGCGATGAATGCAGACATTAATACACGCACACCATACGACATGTTTCGTCTCTCAAAGCGTCGCTAACGGGCTTTGTAAGCGTCGGTATTTGTGTTTCTTTGTTCGTCGCTATTATGTCGCTATTGCGTCGCTAAGGAGTCGGTAAAGTTGCAGGCACAGAACCATAAAACCATCTTTCTTCTTCCACTCTTCTCCCATTCTTCTCCCATTTCAAACACATAAATCATCACCTTTCAACAAAAATGTAGAAGGAAGATATCTTATTGTGTGGGATTTTGTGGTTTTCCACACCGAGAAAAGATAGCTGCTGTTATTTTGAAGGTAAATCGAGAAAATAGATCCGAGGAGGAGCGATATAAAGTGGATGTACGAGAGAGTAAACAACAGGGAGTGGAATCTTAGATTTGTTGGAGGTCTTGAAGAATTTGTGGATTTTGCGACGAGTAATGAAAGTAGAACGCAGATTAGATGTCCGTGTACGAAATACAAGAACCGTAAATATATGGATCCGGGTGACGTGAGGGTTCACTTATTGAGACAAGGTTTCGTGCACAATTACCATACATGGTACTGCCACGGCGAATATGCGGGGGCGTCTACATCTGCAACTGTTCACGTCGAAGGGGGACCTGGTCAGGTTGATGTCGAAGAAATAGGCGAGGGATCTCAGAACCCGTACGTGCAGATTGTGCAAGACGCAGCCGCCGGCGCATTTACAGAAGAGCAGTACTTACAGATGCATGTCGGGTACGAACGTGCACAGGATCCGAATGAACAGCCACGTATATTCGTGGAGGAAAATCCGAACCCTCAGGCGAGATAGTTTTTTTAGATGCTGAACGCCGCCAACACGCCGTTGTATCCTAGTTACGGTAGTCACACATAGATTTCCATGATCGGTCGGATGATGAGCATGAAGACGGAGCACCGCATGACAAAGAGATTGTATGATGGGATGTGTCAGCTGATCAGTGAAGCTCTTCCGGAAGGGAACACGATGGTCGACAGTTTTTATTCGACGAAGAAACAACTGCAGGCATTGGGACTGCCGGTTCAGAAGATCGATTGTTGTTCGGAGGGGTGCATCATATACTAGGGCATTAACGAGGATGAAGACAAGTGCAGGGTCTGTGGGACACGCAGGTAGAGAACGAACAAAAGAAACTGGAACGTGCCAAGAAAGCAATTCTACTATTTACCTCTCGCCCCTAGACTGCAGACGCTTTACGCATCCGGTGCCACAGCTAGCCAGATGAGGTGGCACGCAGAGCACTACACGAAAGACGGTGAGATGTGTCATCCATCAGACGGCGAAGCTTGGAGGATGTTCGATGCGACACATCCGGGTTTTTCGTCGGAGACAAGGAACGTTAGATTGGGGTTATACACCGACGGGTTCAACCCGTTCGGACAGTCGGGAGTAGTATTCGTCGTGGCCTGTCATCGTGACGCCGTACAATCTACTGCCTTGGATGTGCATGAAGAAGCGGTACATGTTCTTGACTGTGATCGCACCGGGGCCTAGGAATCCGAAACAGAAGATCGACCTATGCCTGCAGCCATTGATACAGGAGTTTAAGTGGTTGTGGGAGTTTAGCGTGGAGACGTTCGATGTATCGACCAAACAAAACTTCCAGCTACGCGCTGCGCTGATGTGGGCAATCAGCGACTTCCCGGCTTATTCTATGTTGTCGGGGTGGAGTACAGCGGGAAAATACGCTTGCCCTTACTGCATGAAGCAAGCGAAGACTGTCCTTGAAACATGGACGTAAGATTTGCTGGTTCGACAGCCATAGGAAGTTCTTGACCAGACGTCATTTGTACAGAAAGAACGTGACGGCTTTCATGCCTGGCATCGTCGAGAAGGACACGAAGCCCGAGCTTCTCACGGGTGCGGAGGTGTTGGAGGAGATAGGCAGATGTGGATTCGTGGGGGTCGCTGATGATCCGGACGGCAGCCACAACGCAGACCTGGCCCGTGATTATATCGGGTGGAAGAAGAGAAGCATATTCTGGGAGCTTCCGTATTGGAAGAGCAATATGATCCGACACAACCTGGATGTCATGCACATTGAGAAGAACGTGTTTGACAACATCTTTAATACATTGCTGAATGTGCCGGAAAAAACGAAAGACAATTTGAAGGCACGACTTGATATGCGCGACCTCAAAATGCGACCAGAGCTGCATCCCGTTGGCACATCCTACATGCCGAAGTCCTCGTACACGCTGACTGCGGAGCAGGTCAGTGAGTTGTTAGCATGGTTGGGAACGGCTAGATTTCCTGACGGCCATGTTTCGAACATGTCGAAGAACATCGACGTGAATAAACGCGGTTTGCACGGGATGAAGAGCCACGATTGTCACGTGTTCATGCAACGGTTGATGCCCATTGCATTCCGCGAGCTGCTTCCAACTAATGTATGGGAAGCATTTACCGAGATGAGTCTGCTCTTCAGATGTCTTACATCCACGAGACTCAGGGCGAATGATATGTCAAGGCTGGAGGGCGAAATCCCAGTGATCCTATGCAAGCTGGAAACTGTATTCCCTCCGGCCTTCTTTGATTCAATGGAACACCTGCCAGTTCATCTACCATACGAGGCACGCGTTGGTGGTCCTGTTCAGCACAGGTGGATGTATCCGTTCGAGAGGTACTCTTATTTATTACGTGACGTTATTATGTGTCTAAGCGCGAGCATGCTTACCAATTTGTTTCATCATGTGACGTTGGAGTATTCACTATATGAACAGGTATATTAGGCATTTGAAGCTGAACATCAGGAACAAGGTGAAAGTCGAGGCCTTGATGTGCAATGCCTACCTGACGGAGGAAGCCTCGACCTTCGTGTCTCATTACTTCGAGCCAGATGTCCCGTCGAGGTACAGAGATGTTCCCCAGAACGATGACAGCATTTCCAGATCTGGTGTCCTCCCGATATTCACACATCCGATCAGATTTCACGGACAGGGAAAGGAAATGATATTGGGGGACAGCGATCTGAAGATTGCTCATTCTTATGTTCTGCGCAACTGCCGTCAAGTTGACCGTTTCCAGAGGTATAAACGATATCCAATTTTAATTTGTAAATACCTTGCGCTACTCTATCCATTATATTAGAAAGGTATACATGGTACTCATTTGTAATTTGCTTCAGCTTGTTCGTTGATTTATTGTAAGAACATTCACCGGGTATATCGAGCGATGCAATAAACAATGAGTTAGATGCCAAGTTTGCTGATTAGTTCAGGTGGCATGTAAGTTTACATATTTGCTGGTTACGTGTACGTCATATGATACGCATTTATTGCCCCACTGATGAATACTTACTTGTCGTTTTACAGGCGAGCAAAGGACATCTGGCTGACGAAGAGTACGGTTACATTCTGACACCAGTAGCCGAGGGTCCATTGAACGGAGTCACGTGCTACGACATGTGTTTTGTGAACGGTTATAGATTCCACAGTCTCCCATGCTAGCCGAAAATCGTCGGAGAACAGCAGAGTGTGTGTCAAACGGTATGACAATAGCCCCGGACGAGGATGACTTCTACGGCTACCTTACTAACATCATTGAGCTCAAATATCCCGCATTGCCTATAAAGCGGGTGGTGCTATTCAAATGCGAATGGTACGATCCAACTCAAGAAGGTTATCGCGCTGGCACAAAGGTTCACGACTGATATAAGTTGGTAGACATACACCAAGGGCGACGGTACAGAAAGTACGACCCATTCGTTTTGGCTAGTCAAGCGTCCGAGGTGTACTATCTATCGTATCCGACGACGAGGATGAATGCGAGCTCAAAAGACTGGTGAGCCGTGTGCAAAGTGAAATCGAGCAAGTTTGATGTCAGTGTCCAGCCGGGTTCAGATGGCATAGATGCCACATTTCAAGAAGAAAACCCGCGCGTTGTGGATACAACACATGTTGAAGTGCACAATCTTCCTCTAAATGACCCGAACGGCGGTTTCATCGAAATTCATCTCAACATACAACTGGCTGACAATATTGAAGATGTAAGCGAAGAAGAATACGAGGATGAAGAGGACGACGAACATGTAGATGAAGATGAAAATGAAGATGCGTATGAGGATGCGGATGAAAATGAAGATTGACGTTAGTCAAAATTTTTATGTACCTCTTTATGTGAAAGTGTGTATGTGTTGATGTACTTATACACATGTATATACATAATGTGTGTCTGTAAGTACTTTATATTTTCTATTATTTTTTTAAAAATACTAAAGAGCGCCGACGATTTACCGACGAAACGTGTCATCGCACGTTTGGAATAACGACGACACAAGAAATAGCAACGAACACCCGTTGCTATTTCGTCGCAAAATGTCAAAATTAAATCAGAAATCCCCTTTCTTCTTCCCCATTTCAGCGAAATCTCTCCCCAAATTCAAACCTCCCTCCCCCGCGATTTTCTTCTCCTCCCCGCGAATTTCTTCTCCTCCCCGCGAATTTCTTCTTCTCCCCGGCGAACTCCTCCTCCGCGGTACTCCCATCTAGCTTCCTCTCCCCCACCAGTGACTCCCCTCCCCTATGCTCTCCTACGGTGCTCTCATCCCTCTCCACCGCCGCTCCTCATGTGCCGCCATTCTCCGGTGACTTCCTTCCCCGGTTAGTTTTTCTTCCTATTTTGTTTTTAATGCTTTTAATTAGTTATAGATTTAATTCTTTGTTTTGGGTTTGGGTTGTGGGTGTTGGTGGTGGGTTGGGGACTATGGGGAGGGCTGTGGGGCGGTTGGGGTGGTGAATGGCCGGGCAGTGGTGGTTCGGGGTGGCTGTGGGTAGGGCTATGGTGCTGGGTGGGGCTGGATAGTGCAGGTTGGTGCTGGGTGGTGCTGGATGGGGCTTGGTGGGGCGGGGTGGGGCAGGGTGGTGCGGAGTGGGGCTGGGTGGTGCAGGGGTGGTGTTGGGCAGGTGTTGGGCAGGTGCTGGGTGAGGCTGGGTGGTGCTGGGGTGGGTAAGGCAGTGGGGTGGTGTAGGGCAATGGGGTGGTGCTGGGTTGGGTTTCCATGTCCGACGACATATGAAGTAGACATGTTGGTGATCATGTGGCTAAGGTATGTTTGGGCAGCCCCTAATGCTCTTAAATTCTCAATTTTTATGCCTATTTTATGTTACAAGTGATGTATTAATTAGCTTTTATTTATTTTTCAAGTTTGAAGCTCAAATGATGTATATTATTGAAGCCATGTATTTTGTTTAGCCAGTTTATGGTTGAAGCCTGTTTGTTGTTAAACTGAATTGTGTTTACTTTGGGCAGCCCATAATTCTCTTAAATTTACCATTTTTATGCATAATTCATGTTACAAGTGATGTATCATAAGGATGTAGAGGTGATGTATATTTTGAAGTGTAATTTGTTTAGAGGTGATGCATATTTATGCTTTAAGTTTCAAGTTCAAGTGATGTATACATTGAAGTGTAATTTGATGATGAAGTTTGATTATATAGTTTGGTTATTCATGTCATGTTGTTTGGATTTGGATTTGTCTTGGGAGAGGCCATTAAGGCCGAGAAACCTCCGATAAACGAATAGGTCATGCCGAAATTTTCAAAATTATTAATATCTTGCATTAAATGTATGTAAACACTTGTCCTTTTTTGGACATCTTATTTGTTTGGCCAACCAACCCTAAACTTGTTGAATGTGCCTTTTAATTTTTTCACCCTTACAGATCTGATGGCAGTGAGGGTTTACCTACTCGACTACTACCCACCATCCAGACAGGCCCTCTCAGGACAGTTCGATCTGTTCGTTTCTCAGCATGAGCTGCTTGGTTCGGTGTCGACCGCCGCTCTGGCTGCGGACGCGGACCTTTTAGGGCCTGCCGATAGGCCCACACCCCCTAGATCTCTGACGCCATTCACACCCACCGGTTCAGCCCATCATCCGGCGTCTGATGCGGCATCGGACAAGGGTGTCATACCACGGCGTCGTGCCCTCCCTTGGTCACAGGCTACCCATACGTAAGTAATGATTTATTTTTTTAACACGTTTTCAAATCTTTTTGACGAGTTGTTTTTTCTTAACAACTTCACCTCTTTCAGCTTTGCATCGGACTCGGGCTAGATTTCCGGTTGCATCACTCGGTCCTTCCAACTGAGGCGTGACCCTGCTAGATATGCCTGGTCCCGTGTCACCCCACAGACACGTAGGTTCTATTGGGATGAGTTTCAGGTATTCAAATTTGATGAATTTCACTTTTTGATGCGTAATCGATCATTACTTTTCTAACGACATTTTTATTTTTCCTCCGTATAATAATTGCAGAAGGCGTACAGCTGGCCAGCCGACATCGCCCACGACGTGGAGCAGGCCTGGCGCCAGAGGGCCGCCAAACGCTACAGGGACTTCGTCAACTCGCTCAAGAGCAAGTGGGAGCGTGACCCCATTTCTACGAGGCCTCCTTACGTATCCGAGGTCACCTGGGCGGGGTGGATAGAAGGGTGGCTGGACCCTGCTGACCAAGCCCGCAGCGCCCGGAACGCGGCGAACCGGCGCAGCGGCAATCTACAGGCCCCAGCACCTGCCACACACTCAGGTGGTTCGGTTGCCCACGCCACCACGATGCGTCCTATGGTAAGTATTTTAGTATTGGATTAGTTAGATTCATTGATTTCATTGGATTATTTAGATTCATTGACTTAAGTGGATTATTTAGATTCATTGATTTCTTATGTTCCGCTGTTTGTTTTTTTTGGTATTCGTATATGGTTAATGTAAGTAGTATATGTGTTTATTTGCCTTTTTCTTTTTATTTTTGATTTGACTTGGGAGAGGCCTTTAAGGCCGGGATACCTCCGATAAACGAATAGGTCATGCCGAAATTTTTAAAATTCTGGATTTCACTAACATATTTTATTTCATTCTATCAGCACGTGGAGATGGGAGAGCGGCCAGCCTCCTACGATCTCTTCTACAAGACGCATCGGAAGAAAGCCTTCGACGGGACGGAGGACTGGATCACGGCGAAGGCCCGCGACATCAGTGTAAGTAGTCTACGATATCATTTGTTTTTTCCTTAGTTTGTTTTATTTCTAAACCCTAAACCCTAACAATTCTTATTCTCATTTCAGGACGAGTACAACATATTACTGGCAGAGAGGGGAGAAGAGGCCGACAAGAACCGTGCTTATTGGGATGCGGTTCGGACCATCGGCCCTCAGAATAAGAATAAGAGGGAGGTGTACGGGGTTGGATCAACAGCGCCGCGATTCTTCCCCGAAGTTCTGCATCCAGGTGCTTCCTCCAAGGCCAGCACCTCCGCGCCTTCTGCGACGCCAGAGGATATTTCGCGTCTGGACGCAGATCATGCGGCGCTGCAGCATGAGATGGAGACCATCAGGGCGCAGCATGAGGAGAGTGTACAGGCACTGCGGTCGCAGCTCACTCAGACCCAGCAGGCGCTGCAGCAGTCGGTTCAGCAAGCGCAGCAGAAGACGAAGCAGGAACTCTCGCAGCTATCGCAGATCCTCCGCCCTTTCCTTTCTAGCTCCTCGCAGCCTCAGCCTCGCCCTCAGGATGGTCAGCCTTCTCCGCATGATCCCCTCCACCTTCCTCTGCATAGTATTTCATTTTTTGATTTTTCGTACTGACTATTTCATTTATTGTATTGACATATTCTTTGTTCTTTTATATTTTATCTGACATTTATAAGGATTCCATTTCATTTGTGTTGTTTAATTATACGAATTTCTATACGCAAATATCGTATTTCTGTATAATATTCGTAAAAATGATTTTATATACAAAATAAAATATATTATCAAAATTAAATAATAATAAAAAATATTTAATTAATAATATATTGATATTATTAATAAATTATAAATATTTAATATTTAATATTTAATATTAATTTAAATAATAGAGACGAACTTGCGACGGAAGCCAAAGGTCGCAGACGGGACATATAAAAATAATTAAAAATAAAAATACCGACAAAATAGTATTACCGATGAACTTGCGACGAAACATAAATGCCGCAGACCGGGCATATAAAAAAATCAAAAATTTTAAAATAGCGACGAAAAAGATATACCGAAGAACCGATGACAGAAAAAACAGGTCGCAGACCTGACAGATTTACGTCGCAATTTTACGACGAACCGCCGACGACCTTGCTCTCGTCGCAATATAACGACGCTGTACCGACGAAAATCACTTTGCGACAAGCCATATAGCGACATATATATTTCATCGCCATTTCGTCGCTAAATGCCGTTAGCAACGAAATGACAACGAAATATGTCTGTCGCTATATGGCTGGTTTTTTTGTAGTGTATCCAACTTGTCAGATATTTTCATTTTAATAACTACAAGATATTTGACGTGTGACTTTTCTTTATGTCTTATCTTTGACTTTTCAATGACATGACCACTCATTCTAACGTCGTCGTTGAGAGGCCATATCATTCCTTGGTAGGCATAGGTCACCAACCCTCACAACCATTGACTTTCTTTGACCGATTTGACCAATTAGACTTATTATGTGGACGTATTTTGACCTTATTGTCTTTGGTAGTCCGAAAATAAATAATCATTGTTGACACTTGACACTGTGTTTATTCATGGATGGTTATGTTACTCTACTCTAACTGATCACCAAATAACGTGCAACAATTAAAAAACATATATTAATGAATGTCATGTTTTACTAAATAAACTCTTGATACAACGTTTATACCAAAATATGCGCTATAGATTTTGTCGCATAAAAGTCCGAAGTTTTGTGACTTTTAAATGCTAATTAGTGGAAGTTAATTATGTGTTTTCTTGTGGGAAATGGAAACTGTTTATCATAGTGGAGGATTGATGGAGATATGCATGAGAAGGCGAGTTGCAGACAAGTTTCATTCCCTTGCGTAAGGCAATAGATTAAATAGGAAATTTTAATATGAATATAATACAACAAAAACAACATTATCCCTTGTCTGCTTTATAGGCTTTCGTCTATGACGGGGTATAGAGAGTCAGATGTACGCAATCATACTCATGTGTTAGAAACACACAGAGGTTGTTTCCCGATGACCCATAATGAAAATTACATGTTGATCAACTGCTACTTCACAATATAAGAAGCGCAATCAATTTATTGAGCCATTTTCTTTTATTCCATCATATTCCAATGTCTTTGACTCAATTGGAAATAGATAGGGAAATTTCAATATGAATATAAACTCTTGAAATTTTGTGTGAGCGGGACACGTGGGCAGGTTATTGCACTATCCAGTAGACAGATATCCTAGTGCTTTTATTCCTTTTAATGTTTCTAAGACACTAGTGTTCCTTATGCATTGCGTAATAAAAGGTCTCTCTTGGATGCACCAAAAAATAATAAAAGAAGAAAAATAGGATAGATGTAGTACCAGCCTAGAATGACAAACAATCATAAATATTACCCAAGCTTTGGAATTTCTTGTTAGGTCTCAAACAAATAACAATAGAGACTGAATAAATTTATTGTTAAAAAGTATTAAGTGAGTTAAGTTAACAATATCAAAAACAAAGGACATAAAAGGGAGAATATAGAGACTACATAACATTTATAACGGTCAGATCCTACATACAGTCTTACAATGTTCTAAAATTGGTAAGTTAAGAACAATAACAACTTTTTTTACTACCTTTAGCCAGAAACAAAAACTGCTGCAATAGCAATAAATTACAAACAACAGTTCAAGACTATCAACTTTAGCTACTAAAACCAAAAATTCAATAGCTTTTCTACTTACTTTTTCTATAGCTTCAATAAATTTCACCAATTAAAGAAAAAGACTCAACTCTATAGTAAGTTCTACCTCTACCAATATAGTGTAAAATATATGATGCTCCAAAGTCCATTCTGATAATACTTTTAGAACATATATTTATTTATTTATTTATTTTCTTTTGTTTTTAAATTCACCACGCAAATGGCTGTTAGTCATGTATTATACACATTAAGGGAGTGTTTGGTTGGAGGGTTTCTTTATTAAAGGTATAGGTTTGGAAGAATTCAAACCCATAAACGTTGTTTGTTTGTTAAAATCGGGGATATATGTTTCGGGTTGATATCTGAGTATTTGGTAATGAATATCGTTTTTTGATATACTAGCTCCCATTGTCTATCGATATGAAAGAAATGGAGGGTGTGAGTTTCGATTCTGTCAACGCCGATCAATGCGGCCGGTGCGGTCACTATTCCGGCTGGTCAAATTTTTCTGGCCAATTTTCCTGCCGCCCACTTTCGATACCGATTTTAATTCCGATACGTTCCAAACGTCATCAATGGCAATGATAGACATTCTACTTCAATACCAAACAAGTATTACTTTTATGATCAAACCCATATACTATCAAACTTATGCACTTTCATGCACATTCCCATTCTGATTCCGACGCCTGAGTGCGAACCAAACGCCCCCCAATGTTTCTTTGTCCATCTATGACCCAGTCTGACAGTGAGTGATTGTTGATTACTTATAATATGGCAATCGTTCTTAATTTTATATAAATTAACCTATTCCACTTATATATACTGTATATGCATTAAAACACTTAAATCGGCAAATCCTTCTTCAAAGAGGCAGAGAATGGCTTTCTCTTACCACCATCTTCTCCGTTTCCTAGTTGTACTCTGTAAGTCCTCATATTTCCCTTATGCAAGAATACAGATTGATTACTTCTTTACCTTTCTTTTCATTTACAGATTTCCTCGCTCATGTCCTACCCACACAGCTGATTGGAACGAACGTAAATGAGGGTGTCCACACCATGATTCCTGGAAGATACCTCCCACCTAATGTTGTTTCCAGGCAAATCCTCAAGGATTTTGACTGCCGATCCATTGATTATTGCAGTGATTATGTAGGATGTCCTAATCCCACGTGTAAGTGCTTTCCATTGGGTTATTGTGTTCCTAACTGATGCAAGAGCACTCGTTGATCTTTCAAGAAAATGTGACATGCAACTACTGCTTCACTTGATTGTACCATCTTATCTGAATGATGTACAACTGAAAGAATGTACTCTTTATTTTACCATGTAACGATGCGTTAATGGATCGCCATTAGTTTTGTATCTTTTGCCAAAATCAGTAACACTGAATGAATTTTGTGCGTCTACAGACTTTTAAGTATAATGCTCCATTGACTGATAATACCAGGTACAACATGAATTGAATGAATTGTGTGGATGAATACACTATTATAAATTTTGCAACTGCTTTTCTTATAGTTAAAAGTACTAAGTACAAGATTGCAATAAATCTATAAGAGCGGAGGAGACACAGATTGGACAAGATGTATAGTTGTTTCGATCTTTTTAATCGAGTATCTAATCCTTTTTGTTTCCTAGTTCTTGAGCTAGAAGTAGTGGCTTCTTTACTTCCTGACAACAACTTCAACAACTACTCATTCTTCAACTATACCATAAGCAGGAGTTTCATAGTTTGTATATTTGCTTGTACAACTCAAGACTCCTTCAACAAATGCTACCAAGTACACACAAGAGCTTAAGACTATCAACTTTGTTTGCTTCAAGGAAGACCTGAAGAGTTTTTTAATTAGCTTGCTTTTACAAAAACCTCAACTGCACTTTAATCACAACTTAAAAACTCAAATCATCAATAAGATATACCACACTAACAAGAAAGACGTTTCTACTAACTTATTCAACAAACTCAACAAAACTTCTTCAGTTACACATTAAAACACACATTAAAACTCAATTTACTTCTTCGGTTACAAATTAAAACTCAAATTTTAACTACTTGTATCAACACAAGCAAAGGTTCAAAGGTCAAACAATGAACAAGTTAGAGAGAGGAAACTCTTTAACTTCTCTCTAAGAAGCTCTCTTGTTCTAGGATGAATGCAAGCCAAACCCCACCCCCCTCATCACTCCGTCCCCGTTATCTTCTCAACACCTCATGTAATCTGACTACCGCTTCTCAGTTTTGTCCAAAAACTCTCATCTTTTGGCTGAAATGACGTGTTCAAGAACTGCCAAGGCAGCCCTCTTGAGGAAGAAGAAAGTCACGTAGGCTAGTAGCTTGGACTCCACTAGAAAAAACACCACCTATTCTGCCACGAGTGAAAAAAAAGTCCAAAGAGATGGCATCCCAACTTCAAGATGCAGAGGATGTTGAAGCCTTCTCTTCAAGTAAGGAAGAAATAGAAAACAATGAGAGGTTCTCCTTTCATGGAACTAGGAACGGAGAACATACCCCCCATGGCAAAACCCTTCAAATTCACAAGGAAGAGGAGGTAGGCAAGCGTGCTTCGGATTAAGATGAAGCAGGCCCGCCAAGTTCGAATCCCAGGAAAGGAGACGTTGGAATGGGCAATCCCGCCCAAAAACATACCCAGTGAGTAAAAGCCTAGATGATGTGATAGCAGATGTAAGTCAACCAACTAAGATCCTACATCACGTGACCTCAACAACCTCTCTCCTCCCCTCCACCACTCCGAAAATGCCACCTGGACCTTCCCCCACCAACCTGTCAACTCCTGTGGCCTCTTGTGCTGCAACAATTGACCTTACAAAATCCGAAATTAAAAAACCTCAATTAGCCACCTATCATCTTGCCCATCCTGGATCCTAACCAGCTCAACCTGCATCCCAGCCGGCACAAGGTAGAGCTTGGAATACACGCTTTGCAAACAACAAGAAGCATGAGCACGGTCTGAGGCATAAAAAGTATAAGTGAGCATCCCATGCTAGGTGCACATCAACATTGATGAACTGAGAAATGACGAGGAGATAGATTGTTGTCTTGTAGGTTGCTTCGTCGGAAGATATCCAGGTCAACAAGCAGTTTATAACCTCTCCAAGGCCTGGAAGGTTAAGAACACAGTGGAGTTCCATGATTCTGATGGATTATCTTCAAATTTGAGTCAGTTAAAGAGATGGAATATGTACTCTATCCAGGACCATACTTTATGTATGGTGGATTTCTTATTCTTAAGAAAATGCACATATTCTTAACGTTTGATGCAACTAAAATGGCGCATATCCCAGTTTGGGTGAACTTCTCAACCTACCAGTCACATTCTGGGTTGACCAGGTTCTATACGGAATCTGTTCTCAGCTCGACACACCGCTGTATGCCAACCAACTCACAGCCAATAAGAGCATATGAAACTATGCACGTGCCCTATTAGAAGTTGATCTCAGCAAGGAGCTGATGACCAGGATAGTTCAGAATGTTGAATATGAATGGCTGCTGATGTTTGCAGAGAATGTAAGCATTTTTGTCACAACGCAGCATCCCATAAGCAAGCTGGCCAGAAAATGCCAATAAATCCCACCACGGCCAAGCTGTAGACACTTCACCTCATCTCGGCAACACCCAAGTCAGCACAGCCTCAACTCATAACATTTTCTCTCACAATCTCACTCACAAAAAAACCACCAGAAGACCTGGGTCCAGCTCTGCTAACCCCCAACATCCCGGCTCAGCTCAGCAACAAAAAAACTACAGCAATAGCCAATGTCCAGGTAGAAACAGTCTTGCCTTCCATCACCTCAGCTGGACCAAACACCTACACAGCACACCACATCACCTTAGCCCAGCCATCCACTAACTCAGCCCGGCCAGCTTGCAGCTTGCGCCTTGAGATTGCTCTAGCCATACCCCAATAGACTAAATGACGGGAAATGCCTCTGCTCTGCCTAAAAGCAATCCTAAAGAACCAAGTTAAGCTCAGCAAGCTAGCGTCTAAGCGGAGCACCATGTGAAGAGAATCAACTCATTGCTCCAAGATGGATTCACTGAAATGATTTCCAGGTTGAAGGCCCTTGTCCTGAGGAAAAAGCTCAATGCTCCTCGTGGCAAGGCCAAGGTGTGACCAAAAACTTAATTTTATGATAATTAGTTTTTGGAATATTAGGAGCTACAGCAAGCCTCTAAAACACAACGGTGTCTATAATTTTGTAAAAAATAAAAAATAGATATCCTCGGATTGTTAGAAACTAAGATGAACAATAAAATGTATCAGTCCCAAAAACAAAAGTTTGCAAGCGGGGAGATTGTAAATAATTTTGACACTTGTGGCCAAGAGAATTTTGATATGCTGGAAACCGTCCTCAGTTACTCTTAAAAGTCCTCTCTGCTAATCCCCAAACTATTTACTGTAAGATAACTTCTTAGGTGACTCGGATGAGCTTGCTAGCCACTTTTGCCTATGGTTTCAACAGTGCCAGCTGTGGATCTCTTTCCTTAATCAAAGCCAAATGCAGAATGATCCTTGGATTGTTCTAGGAGATTTAAATTGCATCCTTAGCGAAGAGGAGAGAGTTGGAGGCAGGTCGACAACTAACTATGAGCTGCAGGACCAGCTCAATTGTTTCCTTCAGAGTGGATTGATGGAGATCAACTCATCAGGTTGATTCCACACCTGGATTATGGCTCTTTCAAATATCTGTTTGACAGAGCTTTGGCCAACAATGCATTCATGGAGGCATATCCCCTGGTGAAGGTACATTTTCACCCTGCTGGATGCCTTTCTGACCACTCACCTGGTGTGCTCTACCTTTATTACTCCAGGCTAGCAGTTAAAAGCTCCTTTAAATTCTTCAATATGTGGGCTGACCACGAGGAATTCCTTCCTCTGGTTAGTTCACACTGGAGTCAAAGAGTTCATAGCTCAGCTACGTTTCAGATTTGCAAGAAGCTCAAGGCTCTAAAAGACCCCCTCAGGTTGCTTAACTGGAAATCCTTCTCGCACACTCAAATAAGGCTGACCAAACTGTGGAAGAGCTAGAACATATGCATGAGTATACAGATGGTCAATGAGGCACGCCTGACTAGAAGAAGAAGCTACATAGGTAAAGACACTTGGCATTAAACCTTTTGAAAGATGAAAGGAAATTCTTTGCTTAGCTCGCCAAAGGTAACTTTTTAATTTCGAGTGATGGGAACACGAAATTCTTCCACTCTATAATTAAAAGGAACATGTCAAGGAGCAGTTTCACTGGAGTTCAGTTAGCTGATGGCAATTTTTCCACTCTATAGACCAAGCAGCTCAGCAATTTGTAAAGTTCTTCTCTGACCTGCTCGGTTCTGCTAAGCCAGTCCAACCTATCATGCACAAGTGCTGAATAAAGGTCCCAGGCTCTCAGCGCAGCACACTAACTCAATCATTGCCCCAGTCTTGGAAGCTGAGATCAAAACAACTCTACACACCAATGGGAAGGACAAAGCGTCTAGTCCTTATAGCTGTTCCTCTCAGTTCTTCATTAAAGCCTGAGAGATAGTTGGGCCAGATATCTTTCTGATGCAGAAGCTGATCAGGGAGTATAGGAAAAAGCAAACAGCTCCCAAAAGCATGCTTAAATTTGACACCAGAAAAGCTTTTGATTCCATCAGTCGGTCTTTCCTCAAGGACATGATCCTTAGACTTAGTTTTCCTGGTGTCAGTGGCTGGATTACGGAGTGTGTAAGCTCCACCTCCTACTATGTCTCTCTGAATGGCATTCTTTATAGAATCTTTCAAGGTAGACATGGGCTGAGTCAGGGTGACCTTATCTCTCCCTATTTGTCATTGGCAGGGAATACCACTCAAGGTTACTCAGAAGATTGAACCATGATAATGGGTTCCATTTCCATGCTGGTTGTGCTGAGCAGTATATAACCTACCTCTGCTTCGCGGATGACCTCATTTTTTCTAGAGGTGATGTCTACTCAGTACAAAAAGTAATGGATGCACTAGCTGTCTTTGGGGATTGTTCTGGGCTCAGAGCCAACCTGGCCAAATCCTAATTCTTTCATGTAGGCATTGGAGAGGCAACTAACTAGCTGCAGGCCAGCATAGGTTTCTTTGCTAGCACAATGCCCTTCATATATCTAGGCATTTCCATCGTAGGGCACAAACTGCAAAGCTCGCACTATGCCCCTTTCATCAAGAAGTTTATGGATAAAAAGGGATTATTGAATGCATCTAGTCTTTCATATGCTGGCAGAACGCAACTGATCAAATCAGTACTGCAAGGAGCGAACGGTTTTTGGTTGAGTTCTTTACCCCTGCCTGCAACAGTTCGGACTCTGGTGAACAGTATTTGTCTACATTTTTTATGGGGAGAATTCTTCATTTGGGTCCAAAAAGACTTGGGTCTCTTGGTCTCAAGTCAGCATGCCTAAAGAGGAAGGTAGTTTACTTGTCTGAAATCAGTGTTGCAGGGAGTGAACTATTTTTGGCATTGTTAACCAAGCACTTGTGGGATCTGCACCATAAGAAAGACACGCTATGGGTACAGTGGACGAACTGCAAATATAACCTGTATAGCACATTATGGACTAGGATGGGATACAGCTCAGACTCCCCCTCCTGAAAAAGCTTATGGAGATTAGAGACAAGTTGCTAGTCAGCGTAGGCTCCTACAGCTCGCTGTAGAAGTACTCACCTCGTGGACAGCGGATGACATCCTCAAACTTTGGCTGGTATACGAATATTTTAAGGGAAGATGCAGGAAAGTCAATTGGCCCAAGATTGTTTGGGACTCAACAGTGACTCTCAAACACTCTTTCATGATGTGGCTTGCTGGGTTGCACATGCTTCCAACCAAGGAAAGGCTGATTTACTTGGAAGACAGAGCATGTCACCTCTGCTCGGAGGAACAAGAGACGATGCAGCATCTACTCTTTTCCTGCTCGGCTACCAGACAGGTTTGGCTAATCATCTCGGCATTGCTAGCTCTACCAAGGGGAATTAGATCCATCAGCAGACTTTTGACATGGAGTTCACAAAGACTCAAAGGAAAAGTTCTGAGAGCTAAGGCGGCAAAAATTGCCTTGACTGCCACGGTATATCATATATGGCAAGCTCAGAACATATACATTTTTGAAGGAGAATTATTTGTATCTAGGGATGTAACACATAGAATTTGCACTCACGTGTATAGAGTGATGTATAAGCTCTACCCACATATTTTAGACATATGGGCTGCTTCTATTGTTTAAAATTGCTTTATATTAGTGAACAATACATCACTCGATATACTGGGTATGATGATGATGATAGGTTGTATCTCCTTGATGTTTTGATTTCTCGGATTAATACATTAGCACTTTAACCCCAAAAAAGGTTCAAAGTTTTTCTACTTGCGCTTCACCTTTTTTCAACAAGGCATTCCTGAAAACTTACCGAAAATATTTTGGTTTGAATAAACACGACTAAAAGCTCACCGAAAATACTTTGGTTTGAAAAAAAAGCGAATGACATCCTTCAAAGTAAACAACCGCAAGTCACTACAGGAAAATTAAGGAGTTGCCACAACCAGTTTCGGTCGCAAAAAAGTCGCTCGCTAATTGGGTTTTGCAACCACGTAGTGATTGCAGTTTTTCGTCAGCAAATTAAAATTTGCTGAAGTACGTGGTCGTAAATTTACAGCCAGACACCCGATAAAATTGGAACGGTACAATTGAAACGGTAAAAAAAATTAGCATGGTCTCTGCCTAAAGATGACACGTACCAATTGAGAAATTTATAACCGACGTGACATGTGACCGCTGGTTATTATGCATAGTGGTCGCAAATTTGCTACCAGTATAACGGTAAAATTTTTGATTTATCATTGTTTTGCTGGCCGCAAGTTTGTGATTGTGCATTTTTCACCAATTGGGGGTGTCAGAACTTTCTTGTTGCCACCGTTTTTTCCAGTCAGTATATAAATGAAAAACCTAGTCGTAATTTTCATTAAATTTAAATTTATTAGTAGCAAAATAATTTACTAAATTTGTTGTGCTTCTTATATTGTGAAATAAAATATTATTGACACAGTTTGACGCATTTTTCATTGTGGGTCATTGTGAAACAACCTCCGTGTGTTTCTAATACGTAGGTATAGATGCGTACATCCGAAACCACATACTCTATCATAGGCGGGAGCCTAGAGCAGCGGTATAATGTTGTTGTATGTTAAATCCAATACATTAGACAATTAAAATATATTAAACAACTTAAAGAAAGACACCAAGTATGCAATCCTTTCATAAATTTGTCATGATGACCTCTGTTGTACAATTAAATAAAATCGTGCTTCCTTTTTCGAAGTAAATAAATTAATTCAAGCTCTAACAAGCTATTTTACATAAATTTTCATTCAAAAGGCTTTTTATAATGTTTGCTTTGAAATAAAATTTTCCCTTTTGTGTGTCTGAAATTCGAATTAGAGATTGCTTCCTAGCAAAAACGGGGTTTGTAATTATGGTTCGTTAAGAAACAAGAAAAGGGTAAGGAACCAAGCGTGTGACATTGTTATATACATATTATATTGGCGGTGACTTCGGAGATTGATATAGTTTCGTGATTTATATATAAGTCCGTTATCCTCTTCTAAAGAACTTGAAGTTTTGGTTGTGTAATATCGACTGTTTAATCGAATCACTGGACAAAGTAACAAAAGGCAGAATTTTACCTTGCTCTATTTTTGATGTTGATCTGTTCACCACGTACGCTCCTGTAGCTTGATGAGTCTGGCATGATCCAAGGATTCACGATATCCCACCAATTGTTGATGCACCCCTTGAACGGATTCAACAATTCATTGCTTTACTCGATGTAGAGGTTACGCAGTGTGGCCATATAGAAAAGGTTGGCACTCCCTCCCTGTATCCCTCTTATGGCCGGCGGTCTTCTGTATTATTATGAGGAGATGAAAAGCCTCCTACTTTATATAGAGGGAGAAAAGGAAGAATCCTCATGGGGATAAGATTGAGAGTTGCATCTGAAACCAAACCTTCTTCCTTTATGAATGAGAGTTTTTCTCATCCCAAACACCTGATGACATACTTGATATTATCATCAAGTCATCTTTATCTAATATTAAATATTATTTAATATTTAATAATAAATATTATTATCTAATATTTAATATTAAATATTATTTAATGTTTAATAATTATGTACCAACATTTTCTACTAACTACACGTGGGTTGTCGTCCCTCGGAGACCAGACGTCGTACACTTTATGGTCATTGCACTTTGAGCCCATCCATCGCGGAATCTGACAATACGACTTTCTACATGTTTAGAGTTTCCATTTTAGAACACACTATACATCCACGAACATGCTTGATAATCACTTAACATGTGGATGTTTTTACGCAATAATTAAAATTATTACGTGACATATGTGATATATGAAATTATCATACATAATGTCCACCTTATGATTAATTCATGTATACTTAATCAACGTGCTGTGCATTACACGTATTCTGAATTAATCCCAACAATCTCCCACTTGGACTATGCATGCATCTTAAAGACTATATGTCACTCTTTTGAGCTCCCTTACTGAATGTTCCTTAGTGTGTCTTACTTTTTTCGGTCCATGAGCAAATGCTAGAAAAAGACTTAAGCTGCACACTGTCATATTGAATTAGTGACTTATCCTTCTTAAATCATGATACTAACATTCCACTGAATGACATGGATGCTGCAATGCATATGTAGTGCGGAATTAATATTCTAGGTGATCGTACATATTTAATTCCAACTTGCCCTTAATTTAGCGAGATCAACAGAATTCAGAATGTATGTCATAACTGCTTAATGTACATTACTTCTGTAGAAAACTTTAATATAATTCAAATGTACATTATACTGTTTGTCTGAAATAATCAATTACTTTGAGCATAAGAAAACATAAACCTCTCAGACTCCCACTAGGACAAAAAATCCTGAACTGGACTAAGACCCATACGGCTAAAATGCTTGTGAAACACAATGGGTTCCATGGCCTTAGTCAAAGGATCGGCCACCATAGAGTCTTTACTGATGTGCTCAATTCTAATCAGGCCACTCTGAACTCTTTCTTTAACAGCCAGATACTTCATCTCTATGTATTTTGCTTTTGATGAACTCCAGTTGTTATTTGAATATAGAACCACAGCATTACTGTCACAGCAAATCTTCATTAGAGACGAGATAGTCTCCACCACTCGTAGCCCCGTGACAAAAATGCAAAGCCATATTGCCTGGTTGGATGCATGGAAGCATGCTAGAATTCTGCCTCCATAGTGGAGTACGCCAATAAGGTATGTTTTTCACTTTTCTACGAGATTTCTCCTCCGGCTAAAGTAAATACATAGCCCAAGGTCGATTTCATTTATCCTGGCATCCAGAAAAATCAGAATTTGTATATCCAGTAATCTTTAGCTCATCAGATCTTCGATACGTCAGCAAGTGTTGCTTCGTTCCTTAAAGGTATCTCAGCATCCTCTTTGCTTCAGTCCAGTGATTCTTACCCGGATCACGGAGGTATCTGCCTAATATTTCAGTAATGTATGCCAAGTCTGGTCGTATGCATACTTGGACATACATTATATTACCTACCACCGAAGTATAGGGAGTATTCCTCATCTCTAAACGTTCAAACTCAATTTGTGGACATTGCTTTAGGCTGAATTTGTCTCCTCTAACCACAGGGGTATTAAGTGGTTTACTGATGCAGTCCAAGGTGTGCAAAATACACGACAAAGTTTGTCTTAGTCTTAGGTTGCATTCCATGCATCACTTTTCATGCATATAGGCGTCTTTCAATAAAATAAACAAATGTATGTCTTGTTTTCTTGTGATCCTTGCTTCCTTGTGTTTGCCTTGTAGGAAACTAGGTAAGTAATAAGTTTCAAGCCAAACGAAGAACCACAAATAGCATCAGAAGCGTGTGCACCCTAAAAAGGAGACAAAAGGAATGTTAGTCCGAAAGGAATGTTTTGTCTCAACAAAGACAATCAAACATGTCATTTTTAAGTTCAAAGTTAGGTCAAAATTATCTTCAAACAACAAGGATAAGGGTGGCCAAATTGAAGACAAAGTGAACATCAACTTGAAGATGAGCGTGAATTCAAATTCAACCTTCATTAGAATTCAAAGTTTAACCAATTTAAGCCTTCAAATTCAAGAAGTTCTCAGCCACAATCTCCCCCATTTCACACGCCATCTTGGTGATAAAGAGAAGGATAAGCCAACAATTCAAAGTTGAATCCAAATTTGAATTCAAATTCAAACTCAATTTGAATTCAATCTTCAACCAACCTTTGAATTCAAACATTTCAGCCACCTTGAGGACATCCACATGCCATCCTTGAGCAAGGAGAAGATGAGATCACAATTCAAAGTTGAATCGAAATTTGAATTCAAATTCGAACTCAATTTGAATTCAATTTTCAACCAACCTTTGAATTCAATTACAACCACTTCATCCACATCAAATCAAGTCTCCAACACCTACATTCACCATCATATATGGTTGGATACAATGGAGATAACATCTTGCAAGCTTTTCAAATTTTAGCTAGAATTTGTTTTAGTTTTGAATTCAAACAATTTTCAATTTTCAAACATGTGTTAGCTAGCTTATTTGAAATAATATCTACTCATCTTAAGGCTGATAAGGACGAAATTTGCAGCCTATAAATAGAGCCTTTGAGGCGCATGGAAGAGGGACCTTTTGATGAATAACAATTCTTGATATTTCCTTCACTTTGTGTGAGACTTTGTTTTCTTGGTTTTGCATTACAAACCTAAGTTAAGATCCTTCAAATTTGAGCATTTTGAAGGTTTTGCCATTGCTAAAAGGTGCCGTCCAGGAGGGCCATATTGGTTTGCCTGATCAACGACCATCTTCAAGTGTTGGTCTTGCTCATTTGATCCACACGTTTTTATCGTTAAGAAAGCAAGGGGAAGTCTTCTTCCTTGTGCCTAACCCTTTGTGAAGGATGTTTGGAAGGTGGAATTGTTGGAGCCCACGACTTGCACGCATCAAATTGGTATCAGAGCCCAGGTTACTCTATTCCACCATCTATCATTTCCTTTTCGTTTGAGTCTAGTCATTTCAAGTTCAGTTGTGTCCTTCTTCTACCCCTAATTCTACACGTCATTTGCATTTCATACAAAAAAACTTCCAAACCATTGCTTTGAGTCTTTGGATTTTGCTACATTTTGCTTTTCAACATTCAAGTGCCATCTCTTTTATTTCCTTTGGCGTCACATTTGATTTGAGTCGTTCAAACTTGAATAAATTAGGGTTTGTTGCATCTAGGTCTCATTCAGCCTGCTTAAAAAAAACGTTACAACCATCAGCTTATAAAGCTACCTCGGTTTCAAATCATCTTGTTGCTACTGAAGCTTTTAGTTGGTGATGATTGTATGCCTCTTATGATTCATATTGTGATTGATTACATGCTCCAATCGTGCTGATCATACGTGTGAAAACCACTTCCACAACAAACACGAAAGTTGAAAAACCGCCACTCAAAACCTTAATTCTTCGAAAACCCTAATCTCGGTTACCCACAAAACCCTAACAGAGATTTATCCTCATTCACATTCCCATGCACAACATTGCATATTTGAGATTACCTTTGACTAAAATCGAAAGTTCCTTGCTACGATTTGTCAAGAACAACGTTTGAACAAAAGAAGAGAAGTTACATTTTCTTGCCTTAAACAAAAAAAAAGAGAATCTGAAACTTGCATGAGTTGAAAACAGCAAGAAGAGAAAGAAAGACAAAAAAGGGTGAAAAGAAAAAGGGAGAAAGCATTTGTGCATTATTTGAAATTTCTGGTACATTTTGGCAACCTTGGATACCATCTCCTATTTTATTACACCCCAACCGCCCTTACACCTTTATTTTCCTTCCATTGCTCTTCTTGAACCAATCACACACTTGGTTGCTCGATTATTGCATGACTTGAACCATTTTGTGGATAGTAAGTGCATAGAATCAAAATTAACTAAAGATTGCCCACGACAACCCTTAGTTCATCCTTGGTTTAGCCTTATACATCAATTTTGGTTGCTTATTTTCTTTGAATCTTAGTAGAAAGTTCAAGTTTGTTTCCATTTCACTTGATTCTGTTTTGATACTATTTGGTGCAACTTTAAAGCACTCGGGAGAAACAAGTGGAGATTGTTGTGATTTGGAGAAGCATTGGCAAAACACTTTCTTAATTGATCACTTTGAGCCTTCTTAACTTTAGGTTACCCAAGAAACAAAGTTGTAAGAGAGTGGAAATTAAAGAAAGAGGAGTGTCCGTATTTTGTTTTCACTAACGTAAAGAAATCTCTTTTGTCGTTGTGTTAGTTTTCTTTTCTTTGTTTGCTTGATTAATTTCAGGTTATTCATGGATTCCATGGAAGATGACGTTAGAGACCTCTATCTGTAACGGTAAAAGGCTTCGATCAAGCTTATTACGAAATTTCATGTGATTCGCAGGATTTTAGTGTTGGTATTGAGCATGATTCTTATGATGATGATTCTGAAATTTCAATTGATAAACATGTCATTCATGATAATAAAGTTGATGTGCTGAATGAAAATGATTGTGTGAAGATCTTAGAACGTAATGCTGACATTTGTAAGAAATTTCTAGCACAAAAAGAACGCAACTTTGAAATCCTTTTAGAAATAGAAGAACAAAAGGTACACAAATTAGACCTCCTTAATAAATTGCAAAGTCTTAGGAGACATGTCGATGTTCATAGTGTTCATATACATAAGACTGACTTGCGTACTGAAAGTGATGAGCATGAATCTAAAGTTGTTTGTGCTTCGCATGATTCACATGATTTGCTTGATTTACATGCTGATTTACAAGATGATTGGAGTGACATTTCAAGTGAGAATAATGATGTCTTAGGTGACAAACATGATAATGTTGAGAAGCATGAATGGGTTGTCTATAATAATCCTTTATTTGAGTGTTTTGATAGTGACATTAAATCCCATGAAAATTCCAATCCACTTGATGTTACGTTGCAAACTGATTTTGAGGATAATAATCTGGATGTTAGTGCTGATTTGTGCTTTAATGAGCATGATAGTTTAAATTCACCGGATTTGGAAGTTTTATGGAGCGCCAATGACAATAATGGCGACATGAATATCACAACTCCAAACACTCAATTTTTGTCACCACATCATGATAAATCATATGACATTCATGTGCTGACCTCGTGTGAGGATCAAATACACGATATTTATGAGCTTTTATTTGTTATACATCTTAAAAACACTACAAAGAAACCTCTGTTGAACACCTCTTGTCATGCACACTCTATAGGATTTGATGATGCGTATTATCAACTAAAATATGAAAATCAGATCCTAATGCATCCAAAACATGTGAGGAAGAGGACTTACTTATTGTTGATGCATGACCAAATCAGCTTTTATGAGTTGCTAAGAACATGTTTTGTCATTGCATTACTCATTCACCCTAAACATCTAAGGATGAAAGTGTGCATACATGTGAGTCTTGTAGCTTTGTTGCATTATTAAGGATCTTTCTCCCGCATGACATACATGCAAAGATTCGGGACGAATCTTTTCTAGGAACGAGGGAATGATGCGGTCAAAGGTGTGCAAAATACAAGACAAAGTTTGTCTTATTCTTAGGTTGCATTCCATGCATCACTTTTCATGCATATAGGCGTCTTTCAATAAAATAAACAAATGTATGTCTTGTTTTCTTGTGATCCTTGCTTCCTTGTGTTTTCCTTGTAGGAAACTAGGTACGTAATAAGTTTCAAGCCAAACGGAGGACCACAAATAGCATCAGAAGCGTGTGCACCCTAAAAAGGAGACAAAAGGAATGTTTGTCTGAAAGGAATGTTTGTCTCAACAAAGACAATCAAACATGGCATTTTTAAGTTCAAAGTTAGGTCAAAATTACCTTCAAACAACAAGGATAAGGGCGGCCAAATTTAAGACAAAGTGAATATCAACTTGAAGATAAGCGTGAATTCAAATTCAACCTTGATTAGAATTCAAATTTCAACCAATTTGAGCCTTCAAATTCAAGAAGTTCTCAGCCACAATCTCCCCCATTTCACACGCCATCTTGGTGATAAAGAGAAGGATAAGTCAACAATTCAAAGTTGAATCCAAATTTGAATTCAAATTCAAACTCAATTTGAATTCAATCTTCAACCAACCTTTGAATTCAAACATTTCAGCCACCTTGAGGACATCCACATGCCATTCTTGAGCAAGGAGAAGATGAAATCACAATTCAAAGTTGAATCCAAATTTGAATTCAAATTCGAACTCAATTTGAATTCAATTTTCAACCAACCTTTGAATTCAATTACAACCACTTCATCCACATCAAATCAAGTCTCCAACACCTACATTCACCATCATACATGGTTCGATACAATGGAGATAGCATCTTGCAAGATTTTCAAATTTTAGCTAGAATTTGTTTTAGTTTTGAATTCAAACAATTTTCAATTTTCAAACATGTGTTAGCTAGCTTATTTGAAATAATTTCTACTCATCTTAAGGCTGATAAGGACGAAATTTGCAGCCTATAAATAGAGCCTTTGAGGCGCATGGAAGAGGGACCTTTTGATGAATAATAATTCTTGATATTTCCTTCACTTTGTGTGAGACTTTGTTTTCTTGGTTTTGCATTACAAACCTAAGTTAAGATCTTCAAAGTTGAGCATTTTGAAGGTTTTGCCATTGCTAAAAGGTGCCGTCCAGGAGGGCCATATTGGTTTGCCTGATCAACGACCATCTTCAAGTGTTGGTCTTGCTCATTTGATCCACACGTTTTTATCGTTAAGAAAGCAAGGGGAAGTCTTCTTCCTTGTGCCTAACCCTTTGTGAAGGATGTTTGGAAGGTGGAATTGTTGGAGCCCACGACTTGCACGCATCAAATTGGTATCAGAGCCCAGGTTACTCTATTCCACCATCTATCATTTCCTTTTCGTTTGAGTCTAGTCATTTCAAGTTCAGTTGTGTCCTTCTTCTACCCCTAATTCTACACGTCATTTGCATTTCATACAAAAAAACTTCCAAACCATTGCTTTGAGTCTTTGGATTTTGCTACATTTTGCTTTTCAACATTCAAGTGCCATCTCTTTTATTTCCTTTGGCGTCACATTTGATTTGAGTCGTTCAAACTTGAATAAATTAGGGTTTGTTGCATCTAGGTCTCATTCAGCCTTCTTAAAAAAAAGTTACAACCATCAGCTTATAAAGCTACCTCGGTTTCAAATCATCTTGTTGCTACTGAAGCTTTTAGTTTGTGATGATTGTATGCCTCTTATGATTCATATTGTGATTGATTACATGCTCCAATCGTGCTGATCATACGTGTGAAAACCACTTCCACAACAAACACAAAAGTTGAAAAACCGCCACTCAAAACCTTAATTCTTCGAAAACCCTAATCTCGGTTACCCACAAAACCCTAACAGAGATTTATCCTCATTCACATTCCCATGCACAACATTGCATATTTGAGATTACCTTTGACTGAAATCGAAAGTTCCTTGCTACGGTTTGTCAAGAACAACGTTTGAACAAAAGAAGAGAAGTTACATTTTCTTGCCTTGAACAAAAAAAAAGAGAATCTGAAACTTGCATGAGTTGAAAACAGCAAGAAGAGAAAGAAAGACAAAAAAGGGTGAAAAGAAAAAGGGAGAAAGCATTTGTGCATTATTTGAAATTTTTGGCACAATTTGGCAACCTTGGATACCATCTCCTATTTTATTACACCCCAACCGTCCTTACACCTTTATTTTCCTTCCATTGCTCTTCTTGAACCAATCACACACTTGGTTGCTCGATTATTGCATGACTTGAACCATTTTGTGGATAGTAAGTGCATAGAATCAAAATTAACTAAAGATTGCTCACGACAACTCTTAGTTCATCCTTGGTTTAGCCTTATACATCAATTTTGGTGGCTTATTTTCTTTGAATCTTGGTAGAAAGTTCAAGTTTGTTTCCATTTCACTTGATTCTGTTTTGATACTATTTGGTGCAACTTGAAAGCACTCGGGAGAAACAAGTGGAGATCGTTGTGATTTGGAGAAGTATTGGCAAAACACTTTCTTAATTGATCACTTTGAGCCTTCTTAACTTTAGGTTACCCAAGAAACAAAGTTGTAAGAGAGTGGAAATCAAAGAAAGAGGAGTGTCCGTATTTTGTTTTCACTAACGTAAAGAAATCTCTTTTGTCGTTGTGTTAGTTTTCCTTTCTTTGTTTGCTTGATTAATTTCAGGTTATTCATGGATTCCATGGAAGATGACGTTAGAGACCTCTATCTGTAACGGTAAAAGGCTTCGATCAAGCTTATTACGAAATTGCATGTGATTCGCAGGATTTTAGTGTTGGTATTGAGCATGATTCTTATGATGATGATTCTGAAATTTCAATTGATAAACATGTCATTCATGATAATAAAGTTGATGTGCTGAATGAAAATGATTGTGTGAAGATCTTAGAACGAAATGCTAACATTTGTAAGAAATTTCTAGCACAAAAAGAACGCAATTTTGAAATCCTTTTAGAAGTAGAAGAACAAAAGGTACACAGATTAGACCTCCTTAATAAATTGCAAGGTCTTAGGAGACTTGTCGATGTTCATAGTGTTCATATACATGAGACTGACTTGCGTACTGAAAGTGATGAGCATGAATCTAAAGTTGTTTGTGCTTCGCATGATTCACATGATTTGCTTGATTTACATGCTGATTTACAAGATCATTGGAGTGACATTTCAAGTGAGAATATTGATGTCTTAGGTGGCAAACATGATAATGTTGAGAAGCATGAATGGGTTATCTATAATAATCCTTTGTTTGAGTGTTTTGATAGTGACATTAAATCCCATGAAAATTCCAATTTACATGAGTATGAATATAGAATTCCACTTGGCGTTACGTTGCAAACTGATTTTGAGGATAATAATCTGGATGTTAGTGATGATTTGTGCTTTAATGAGCATGATAGTTTAAATTCACCGGATTTGGAAGTTTTATGGAGCGCCAATGACAATAATGGCGACATGAATATCACAACTCCAAACACGCTATTTTTGTCACCACATCATGATAAATCATCTGACATTCATGTGCTGACCTTGTGTGAGGATCAAATGCATGATAACTATGAGCTTTTATTGGTTATACATCCTAAAAACACTACAAAAAAACCTATGTTGAACACCTCTTGTCATGCACACTCTATAGGATTTGATTATGCGTATTATCAACTAAAATTTGAAAATCAGATCCTAATGCATCCAAAACATGTGAGGAAGAGGACTTACTTATTATTGATGCATGACCAAATCAGCTTTTATGAGTTGCTAAGAACATGTTTTGTCATTGCATTACTCATTCACCCTAAACATCTTAGGATGAAAGTGTGCATACATGTGAGTCTTGTAGCTTTATTGCATTATTAAGGATCTTTCTCCTGCATGACATACATGCAAAGACTCGGGACGAATCTTTTCTAGGAAGGAGGGAATGATGCGGTCCAAGGTGTACAAAATACAAGACAAAGTTTGTCTTAGTCTTAGGTTGCATTCCATGCATCATTTTTCATGCATATAGGCGTCTTTCAATAAAATAAACAAATGTATGTCTTGTTTTCTTGTGATCCTTGCTTCCTTGTGTTTGCCTTGTAGGAAACTAGGCACGTAATAAGTTTCAAGCCAAACGGAGGACCACAAATAGCATCAGAAGCGTGTGCACCCTAAAAAGGAGACAAAAGGAATGTTTGTCTGAAAGGTATGTTTGTCTCAACAAAGACAATCAAACATGGCATTTTTAAGTTCAAAGTTAGGTCAAAATTATCTTCAAACAACAAGGATAAGGGCGGCCAAATTGAAGACAAAGTGAATATCAACTTGAAGATAAGCGTGAATTCAAATTCAACCTTGATTAGAATTCAAATTTCAACCAATTTGAGCCTTCAAATTCAAGAAGTTCTCAGCCACAATCTCCCCCATTTCACACTCCATCTTGGTGATAAAGAGAAGGATAAGTCAACAATTCAAAGTTGAATCCAAATTTGAATTCAAATTCAAATTCAAACTCAATTTGAATTCAATCTTCAACCAACCTTTGAATTCAAACATTTCAGCCACCTTGAGGACATCCACATGCCATTCTTGAGCAAGGAGAAGATGAGACCACAATTCAAAGTTTAATCCAAATTTGAATTCAAACTCAAACTCAATTTGAATTCAATCTTCAACCAACCTTCGAATTCAATTACAACCACTTCATCCACATCAAATCAAGTCTCCAACACCTACATTCACCATCATACATGGCTGGACACAATGGAGATAGCATCTTGCAAGCGTTTCAAATTTTAGCTAGAATTTGTTTTAGTTTTGAATTCAAACAATTTTCAATTTCCAAACATGTGTTAGCTAGCTTATTTGAAATAATTTCTACTCATCTTAAGGCTGATAAGAACGAAATTTGCAGCCTATATATAGAGCCTTTGGGGCGCATGGAAAAGGGACCTTTTGATGAATAACAATTCTTGATATTTCCTTCACTTTGTGTGAGACTTTGTCTTCTTGGTTTTGCATTAAAAACCTAAGTTAAGATCCTTCAAAGTTGAGCATTTTGAAGGTTTTGCCATTGCCAAATGCTGCTGTCCAGGAGGGCCATATTGGTTTGCCTGGTCAACGACCACCTTGAAGTGTTGGTCTTGCTCATTTGATCCACACGTTTTTATCACTAAGGAAGCAAGGGGAAGTCTTCTTCCTTGTGCCTAACCTTTTGTGAAGGACGTTTGGAAGGTGGAATTGTTGGAGCCCACGACTTGCACGCATCATTTACACTTATCTATGTTATAACGCTTCAACACCTTTTCGATGTATACTTGTTGTGAGAGACCTAGGATACCTTGCCTACTATTCTCCCGTATCTCTAGTCCCAACACAAATGGGGCTTCACCAAGGTCTTTCATTTCAAAGTAAATAAATTAATTCAAGCTCTAACAAACAATTTTACATAAATTTTCATTCAAAAGGCTTTTTATAATGTTTGCTTTGAAATAAAATTTGCCCCTAAGTGTGTCTGAAATTTGAATTAGAGATTGCTTCCTAGCAAAAAGGGGGATTGTAATTATGGTTCGTTAAGAAACAAGAAAAGGGTGAGGAACCAAACGTGTGACATTGTTACATACATATTATACTGGCGGTGACTTCGAACATTGATATATTTTAGTGATATAAGTCCGTTTTCCTCCGCTAAACAACTTGATGTTTTGGCTGTTGAATACCAATTTAGATGATGATAAAAATAGTTAAGCTTTGAAAATGAATTTCTAGGCGTTAGTACCACCGAATCTCCATATGAGAATATGTAATTGATGTATATATTTAAGATTGGACAAATATATAACTGTCTTCTTTCATTTGTCTTTTTAAGATTTTGTTTTCTTCCATCTTCAGTTAGTCTAGACAGCCAATCATTGAACAACTTTCTACAACTGTGACATATCTAATGTCTTATGTGTCAAAGTTGGATTACCACAGGCTTTTAGAGAGTTAGCCTTGATAACCAATTCTTTAACAGCTAATAAAATAACTTTTGCATAAAGTAACGACACGTTGAACAGTTGGTCTAGGCAGCCAATAGTAGAAAAACTTTCAACTAGCATTTGGAAAAGAGGTATTATTTGTCTGACGTTCATCCTTTCCAGACTCTAACGATTGTTTTTGTTGCCGTTGAGATATACAAGATATGATTGATTATTGAGGCTGTAAATACATGGCTTACATCCTCTATAAATTGAAGAAGCTCACATAAGGACAAAACACACTTTCATCCTCTTCAAGCTTCATATTTCATTGTTGTAGAAATCTCTCATTTGTGCAAAAGTTCTTAAAGCTTGTTAAGCCTTTGTTTCTTGTTCTTCATTGTTGTAATTTGAGAGTGTGAGTCTAACATAAGAGGAACTATACATATTTGATCTCTTGCTTGTGTTTAGACTATTCAGAAAGTGTAATTCCCACTACTTTCCAAAACCCACTGTAAGAAATTTCTTTCGGAGGAATTTCTTGAAGTTGTAAGGAATTGGTGTTGATGCGGTTGCACTTGACTTTTTTGTGCAAAAAGTTGTTGTTGTGGTTGCTTACACTTAGTTGTTAGTATAAGTATTGCTGTTGTTGTTCTTATTAAGAGTAATAACAAGAGTAACTGTTGAAAATCCATCTTGAAAACAAAGTGGTAGTGAAGTAAAATCATTTAAGTTTCAAACCACTTTACATCGATTGTATTCATTTATTATCTCTCATATCCCTTCTTTACTTTGACTTGGAGTTCATTTGAGTTGGAGTTAGCCAAAAACGAAAAAATTCTGCAAAATTGTTTAACTCTCTATTCGTCTTTCCTCTAGAGTGATTATCATATGCCTAACATTCGTTGCCAAAACTGAATGCCTACAATCATATCACGTGAAATCATATCGACAATAGCATAGCTGGAAAAGAGTTGATCATATCACGAGTGTTTCGATTTTGTGTCATCATATTAACTGGTTTAGCATATTAGATGCATTTGAACATTCTTATGTGTGACTCACTAGCTTATAGTATCTATAAATTGAAAAGTCGTAGAGGAAAAGTAAATTATATTTATTATTTTGCTTTTTTTTAAAAAAAACATACTCCATAATTTAGTTTCTAACCTGCTTCTCTTGTACAAAGAATGTTAAACTTTCTTTTTTGCTCCAAGAAAAGAAAGGAAGAATGTTAAATCAGGGCTCCCAGAGAATCGTATAGCTGATATTTGGATTTAGACGTTGCTACAGAAATGTGCAGATTCGAAACAAGACCGGCGCAGCGTGTGAGCACTACTACTATCAGGATCTAAAGGCCAAAAGCCTAAATCCGGCCTAAAGTGCTCGGTTACAGACCGGTTTGCTGTGAACTCCTTATGTAGATTGTCTGGTAACGCTTTACGAGTCTAGAAGTTTGCTGGGTTCCTAATTTATATAATCTACGTAGCTCAATAGAGTTGAGACAGTGGAGGCGGTCAGAGATTTGTCCTGCTCCAGAAGAATGTGAAATCAGGGTGCACACTATATCTTATATTGAGGGAAAGATAAAGCATTTTCTACATTTTCTTAACAGTATTGTCTAAACAGAGTTTAACCCAAATTTAGTCTAAATTAAGGAAAATTTTTCTTTTCACCACCAAGAACATAGTGTTCTGGCCAAAAAAAGTCCTTTTCAAAAAAAAAAAAATCCGACCTAGTCACTCAATGTAATATCCAGTAAAACAGAAATTTTATTTTTTATGAAAGTTGTGGAAAGTTATATTTTTTGTCGAAAAGCTATAGGGGTTACGGGTTGAATTTTAAGCAAGAGTTTAGGGCCAAAACACAAAAGGAAAAGTAAATATTCTTTAGAATATAATATATACACACACACGCTTGTTCAAGAAAACGTTAGAGTTTATGTTGGAAAAGTACGTTAAAGTACTTTAAAATGTGCTCCAAACTTATATAAAAACTTGTATGAAGTTGTTTGGGAGTTTGAAAGATGGCTTGAACACTTTAAACTTAACCAAGTGAAAACTGGAATAAAGTTGGTGTTCTGTTGGACATAGATCGATGTGGTGTTGTGCAATGCTGGAAACTTTCTGTCCAACATAGATCGATCGATGTGACATCGACCGATACATAGATCGATCGATGTAGACAAGATGCAAAGCTGAAAGTTTCTCTCTGACATCGATCAATCGAAGTACATCGATCGATGACATCGATCGATCGATGTCCTAACAGTCGGAACTTTTCAGTTTTGAATTGCATCTTTTGGTCCAAGGTTCATCTCCCTTCACCTATGAACGGCATGCAACTATCTTGGAGGAGTTTTAAACTACTGAAACAAGTTTTATTAAGTGGTTTTAACACAACCCAAGGCCTATATATAGTAGGTTTTGGTATCTTAAAAAATATACAACAACTTTGCAAAATCTGAGAATTTTTCAGCACCAAGACTCCTTCAACTTCTCTTTTATCATTCTCTTCTACTAAGCAAGTTCAATCTTTCTCCCCTAGAACAAAGAGCAGGAAGATAGCCGTTATATCCTGAGAAGTATTTGCTTGAAGACTACCTTGCTCTTTGGTAGGAGCAAAATTGCTTTAAGGACAGTGACGATCTTGTCACGTCTCGGCTCTGTTTTCTAGTGGTCTCCATATTCTCATTCCTTATTTCTAATAATCTTAAAGAATTTTTTTGTTGAAAATATGGCAACAAGACAAGCACCAGTTTCTGACATGTCAAAGATGGAGCCATTCGATGGCAAGTTTAAACGTTGGGCGTCCAAGGTGCTATTTTTCTTGGAGATAATTTCTGTTTCATACGTATTAACACGGGACAAAACCAACAGATGAAACAAAAAAAGTAAAATACGAGGCTGACAACACAACCTGTAGAGGACACATTCTACACTTCCTGTGCAATTCTTTATTTGACATCTATGTCAAATTTACGTCAACAAAGGATATTTGCGCTGCTCTTCAGAACACATATGGTTCTGAAGATGTTGGCAAAAGAAAGTATGTGGTCAGCGAGTTTCTAAAGTTTCAAATGGTGGACCACATACCAATCAATGATCAAATTAACCAATATGAACAATTGGTGGATAATATGGAGCACGAAGGCATCAAGGTTGACGAAACCTTTCAAGCGGCCTCCTTGCTGGAAAATCTTCCATCTTCTTGGAGCAAGTACAAGAAGAGAGGGAAGTATGACGATGCAAAGTTGACATTAGATGGAGTCATCAAGCACATCCGGATTGAAGAGAACAACAGGCTTGATGACAAAGGACATGACGAAGGCAAATCTCAAGCCAACGTGGTGGAGCATAAACCCAAAAGACAAAAGATTCAGCACAATAGCAAAGGTAAAACTTTTGTGCAGGGACAAGGACAGAAGAAAATTAAAGGACCATGCTGGATGTGCGGAAAGTTTGGTCACCGAGCAGCCAAGTGCAACCAACGGAAAGGCCAAACTAGCAATCAAGCACATCTAGTGGAGTCTTCAAAGACGAATGACGAAGTCATTGCTGCGGTCGTCTTATCCGAGGTAAACCTTGTCAGTGGTGCTTCAGAATGGGTGGTAGACACAGGGGCTACCAAGCACATTGCTACCAGTAAGGATCTATTTTTTGATTATCAAAAAATAGGTGATGGCGAGCTAGTCTTCTTGGGAGATGCACATGGTATCCAAGTACTTAGAAAAGGAAAGGTGCTTCTCAAGTTGACTTCAGGCAAAAGGATGGAGTTAAGCAATGTGCTGCATGTTCCTGCAATGCGTAGGAACTTGATTTCTGGAGTATTACTGAACAAGGCTAATATTAAACTTGTTCTTGAATCTGACAAACTTGTACTTTCCAAGAATGGGGAATTTGTTCGGGCGGTTTACTTGTACTTGATGCAGTTGGTGTTATGAATAATAAGAATTCATCTAGTTCTGCTTATTTTGTTGATTCTCTTAATATTTGGCATGCAATACTAGGACATGTTAATAAGGATGCTTTAAAGAGGTTGAAGTTTACAAACTTGATATCTTATACAAATAATGATGACTTTGATAGGTGTGAATTTTGTGTAGAAGCTAAGCATCATAAAAAGTCGTTTAAGTCAGTTGAAAGAGTTACAGATAAATTGGTACTCATTCATAGTGACTTAGGAGACTTTAAATGTTATACAAGTAAAGGTGGCAAAAAGTATTATATTACTTTTATTGACGATTTCTATAGATACACTAGAGTTTACTTGTTAGCTCATAAAGCAGAATATGAAAGCATGTTCATCAGGTATAAGAATGAGGTTGAAAATCAACTAGATAGAAAGATTAAAAGGTTGAGGACAGATAGAGGAGGTGAGTATATTGTTATCTTTACAAAGGTTTTGTGAAGATAATGGGATTATACATGAGTTCACACCACCTTACACTCCTCAATCTAACAGAGTTGCTGAAAGGAAAAATAGAACTCTTAAGGATGTGATGAATGCCATGCTAATTAGTTCCGGTTTGCCTAGCAACATGTGGGGAGAAGAAATTCTATCGACGTGTTATATCGTAAATAGAATTTCACATAAAAAGACTAATAAAACTCCTTATGAACTTTGGAAGGGCCATGCACCTAACTTGAATTACTTCAAAGTGTGGGGGTGTTTAGCCAAGGTTGGAATTCCAGATTTCAAAAGGAGTAAAATTGGTCTTAAGACTAACGATTGTGTTTTCATAGGTTATGCTCAAAACAGTGCTGCATATAGATTCTTGTCAATAGATAATGGTTCTATTATTGAGTCTAAGAATGCTGAGTTTTTTGAGCATATTTTTCCTATGAAGAAAGAAGAAATAGTGAGTTCACGCTATGAAAAAGGTGAGTCTAGTAAAGTTGCAAACGATGACAACTCACCAAGAAGAAGTAAAAGAAAAAGAGTAGAAAAATCATTTGGAGATGATTTTGTTACTGCATTCATTATAGAAAATGATCCGACCAGTTATCAAGAAACTATAAAGTCTATAGACTCTAAGTTTTGGAAAGAAGCCATCAAAAAGTGAACTTGATTCTATACTTAGCAATAATACTTGGAAACTCGTAGACTTGTCTAAAGGTTGTAAGCCTATCAGTTGTAAGTGGGTCTTTAGAAAGAAACTAAAGGCGGACGGAACAATTGATAAGTTTAAAGCTAGGCTTGTTGCTAAGGGTTTCACCCAACAAGAAGGAATAGATTACTTCGACACATATTCACCGGTTGCGAGGATTACATCTATTAGGGTGTTAGTAGCAATAGCCTCTATTTATAAATTGGTTATACATCAAATGGATGTTAAAACCGCATTTCTAAATGGAGATTTAGTAGAAGAAATTTATATGAAACAATCGGAAGGAATGATTGCTAAGGATCAAGAGCATAAGGTTTGTAGATTAAAGAAGTCATTGTATGGTTTAAAACAAGCACCTAAGAAATGGCATGAAAAGTTTGGCAATGCCATGTTAGCTAATGGATATGTTGTAAATGAAAGTGATAGGTGCATTTATAGCAAATTCGAAAATCTTGATAGTGTGATTGTTTGCTTGTGTGTGGATGATTTATTAATATTTGGTACAAATACTGAAGTTGTAAATGGTACTAAATCGTTTTTATCCTCAGTTTTTGAAATGAAAGATATGGGAAAAGCGGATTTGATACTTGGTGTCAGATTAGTAAGAAATGTGGGGGGCTATATGCTTTCTCAATCTCATTATGTTGAAAAGACTTTGAGAAAATTTAATCACTCTGATGTTAAGCATGTTAATACTCCTTATAATGCATCTATGAGACTAGAAAAGAATAGAAGTGATGGTGTATCTCAATGTGAATATGCTAGGATCATTGGTAGTGTCATGTATCTAATGAATTGCACTAGACCAGATATTGCATATTCTGTAAACCATTTAGCTAGATATACTCATAATCCTAGTAAAGAACATTAGGATGCTTTAAAGCGATTATTGAGATATCTAAGAAGTACTATGGATTTGGGACTTATGTTTAGTGGTTGTCCAGCAGTTTTAGAAGGTTGTTGTGATGCTAACTGGGTCACAGATAATGATGAAATAAACTCCACTAGTGGGTATGTTTTTACTTTGGGTGGTGGTGCTATTTCATGGAAATCTTCTAAACAAACATGTAAAGCTAAATTAACAATGGAGTCAGAATTTTTTGCTTTAGAACTTGCATGTACAGAAGCGGAATGATTAAGGAATCTACTTGTTGATATTCCTTTGTGGACTAAACATATGCCTTCTGTGTAGGCAGCGATCGCTCGAGCAAAGAATAAGATATATAATGGGAAGAGCCGGCACATCTGTTTGAGACAAAACATTGTGCGTGATTTGATTAGTTCTGGGGTGGTTAACTTGGAGTACGTGAGAACCGAGTTAAACCTTGCAGACCCCTTAACTAAAGGACTGAACCGTAAGATGGTTCTTAAAACATCGAGAGGAATGAGACTTTTTCCATCGGATGTGAATTCTTTATGACAGGAACCCAACTCGCGATTAGTAGAGATCCTACAAACGGAGTTCAATGTGGTAAGAACACGTCATAGAAGAATTCTGTAAAGTACTATCGTATTTGTCCTTTCCTATGTTGATGAACGTGGATAGCATTGACTGTTTGTTTGAGGGTGAGATTTAAGACTCTGAATGGATGATTCATAGCCATTGTAAATGGCGGTGTGTTGTAGTGCACACTTGATGAATATCACCTATGTAAGTGTGGAAGTGGGGCCGCTTCCTATGAGAGCTTGGAAAACTCTCTAGAGCGCTTATGAATTCTAGGATTGGGTGCAGGGCCTTTTTAATGCACCACACCGCGAACTTGTAAGAAGTTAGATAATGGCATGTCATTTATGTGTTCATATAAACAGTAGTGAAATATGTGGTTTAAGACGGTTGTCACCCTATTTCCGTTTATATAACTACAAATTGTACTATCGGACAGTTCAAGATGTTTGTCACTGCTCCGTTATGTGTTATTATCTCCGTTTGATAGTGGAGAGTTCAGTTTATTGTCGTTCTGAAATGTTTGTATATAAGTTTGGATCATGTGGGGGATTGTTGGAAAAGTACGTTAAAGTACTTTAAAATGTGCTCCAAACTTATATAAAAACTTGTATGAAGTTGTTTGGGAGTTTGGAAGATGGTTTGAACACTTTAAACTTAACCAAGTGAAAGTTGGAATAAAGTTGGTGTTCTGTTGGACGTATATCGATGTGGTGTGGTGCAATGCTGGAAACTTTCTGTCCAACGTAGATCGATCACATCGATCGATACATAGATCGATCGATGTAGGCAGGATGCAAAGCTAAAAGTTTCTGTCTGACATCGATCGATGACATCGATCGATCGAAGTACATCAATCGATCGATGTCCTAATAGTCAGAACTTTTCAGTTTTGAATTGCATCTTTTGGTCCAAGGTTCATCTCCCTTCACCTATGAACGGCATGCAACTACCATGGAGGAGTTTTAAACTGCTGAAACAAGTTTTATTAAGTGGTTTTAACACAACCCAAGGCCTATATATAGTAGGTCTTGGTATCTTGAAAAATATACAACAACTTTGCAAAATCTGAGAATTTTTCAGCACCAAGACTCCTTCAACTTCTCTTCTATCATTCTCTTCCACTAAGCAAGTTCAATCTTTCTCTCCTAGAGCAAAGAGAAGGAAGATAGTCGTTATATCCTGGAAAGCATTTGCTTGAAGACTACCTTGCTCTTCGGTAGGAGCAAAATTGCTTTACGGACAGTGACGATCTTGTCACATCTCGGCTTTGTTTTCTAGTGGTCTCTATATTCTCATTCCTTATTTCTAACAGTTTAAGCATGAGTTTTAAATAATTTCATGTTCAAATCTCAACCATTTTTTAACAGTGAGTTCCAATCTCAACCATTTTTGACATAGTGTGATTTTCTAATCTTGCATCAAGTCTCAAACATAAATTTAACTCATTTAAAACATCTTTTCATCATCAAAACAATTTATAACTTAACAGAAAGTTGTGGAAAGTTATATTTTTTTTGTCGAAAAGCTATAGGGGTTACGAGTTGAATTTTAAGCAAGAGTTTAGGGCCAAAACACATAAAAGGAAAATTAAATATTCTTTAGAATATAATATATACACACACGCACGCTTGTTCAAAAAAACATTGGAGTTTAAGCATGAGTTTAAATAATTTCATGTTCAAAAACAAGTTCGAAAAATATAATTGTATGTCTGCTTCGATAATTTTGAAGCTCCAGTCGATTTGCAACCGGAAGACATTTTTTTTAATTTATTTTTTGTGTGTGTTGTTTATTAGTTTAAACCATACAATGATAATGTCACAAAATTATTTAGAGAGTCTTTTTTTTACAATCACAACTCTCTCTATTCTTACGTTCACTGTATTACACATCGTTAGTGACAGAAGGGTACTTTGGGAAGAGCTTAAAAGATTGTATGACTCTACTCATACACCATGGTTGATTGATGGTGATTTTAATACTTCATTGACTCTTTCTTCCCATCTTTATCTTATCTAGATGACTTTGCGGATTGTGTCAACTATGGTTGCCTCTTTAACTTGGTCCTGTGGACGGGGTGTATGTCAAGTGTCGGGAAGACTCGATAGTCATGTATAATAAAGAGTTCTTTGATGACTTTGAGGGTGTAACAGCATAACATCTTAATTGTGCAACATTGGATCATGTCCCCTATGTTGAAACATGAAATGTTTCAATAAAGTTTAAAAGATGTTTGAAAAAGGATTGAAAAGTTTTTATGCCTAGAAAATAAATTTTTTTGGAAAAATAAGTAACATCAAAACCCTAACATGGATCTGTAAATAAAGATCAATGTATAAATCATGCCCTAGTATCGATATCTATGCAGAGATCGAGGTGTACATCATACCCTATGTACATTGATTGATGTACATCATACCCTACATGGATCGATCAATGACATCCTGAATGCAAAACTGAAACTCCACTGCAAGACATGAACCTCTCACATAGATCAATTGATGTACATCAGTCTCTCATATAGATCGATCGATGAACATCAGTCTCTAAAATTTAAGATATAGATCGATGAATGTTTTCTAGAATTCAATTTTTATATCCGTTGTAAACAAATCCAAGAACGATTTATAGTGTTTTCTCTTCCAGTATTATCCAAATTGATTGCGGACTTCCGTCGTCATCTATGATGCTTTCTTGACTATTCTAAACATATCTAAGATTCTACAGGACGGCTATTTAAAATCAACTAAATGGTGGTTGAAGACTATGTAGTCATCTTCACGACAATTGATGAAGTTGAAGAGCTTATAGAGGATGCAAAAGTGTGGCTCATGCACTCTATATTTTAAAGAAGTTCAGACGAAGCATTTATACACTTTCATCTTCTTCAGGCTTTATCCCTCATTATTGTAAAAATCTCTTAAAGGTGCAAAAGTGTTTAAAGCTCCTTAAGCTCTTGTTGCTTGTTTCCGTTTTTGTATTGTATGAGTAGAAGTCTAACACAAGAAGGACTAAAGATGTTTGATCTCTTGCATGTGATTTAGACTTATTTGAAAGTGTAATTTTATTTATTCTACAAACCCATTTGGTAAAGGTTCTTTGGTAGAACTTTGCTGAAGTTGTGAAGAAGCAAGAAGTGGTTCTTTCTTGTAGCTGTTGTTGTTAATGTTGCACTAAGTATTTGTGCAATAAGATATTGTTGTTGTAGTTGATGTTGCACAAAGTGTTTGTGCAAGAAGTTGGTGCTGCTTTAGTTGTTGCCAGCACTAATTGTTCGTGTAAGTATTCTTGTTTTTGTTGTTGTTGTTGTTTCCCGTTCAATTGTTAATAGTAGAACATCTTAATTGTATATTAAATTTTTTTTCAATTTACTTTAATAAAGATACGTGTATACGGAGACTGTATTTCAAAAATCAGAAAGTTAATTTGTTCGTAACTATTAAATGACATATATATTACACAAGTCGCCTAGCATAACACAATACATAGATGTTCGTAGTCTCTTAGTTGTAGAAGATATGGCATAGGTATACAGCTTATGGTTGTCAAGTAGATGATGGATTAGGACGACAATTGTGACTGTGGTATACGGAGTTATACCATAATTATGGTTATCGAATATATACTAGTCTGTAAAGTTAGCTCCCCCTTAACTTATGCTCCCCTCACTTGGTGCAAGAAAAAAAATAACTTGGAATAACAAAAAAATGATAATGCAAGTAACTAGACAATATCATTTTGACAATAGCAAAATACCAAGTCAATTAATCTTGCAAATATGAGATTTTCACAACACAAAAAAAAAATTACATATGTTCACTACTAGCACCTCCACTTGGAGGCATGAGCCCACTAAAACCAAAACCACCACTAACAGCAAAATCAACGAAACCGCCCATGCCCATGGACTCTTCAACACCGCCAGAGCCGCCTGCATCATCACCACCACCACCACTTTCTCCTCCTAAATCATCAAAATTAGAGGGAATAACCCACGGACTGATCTGCATGAAAGCATTTTTAACTGCAGTCATGCGAAGTTCATTTCGCTCATGCCGAGCTTCATGCTCAGCATCACGAAGCTGCATCACCAATTACTACCACTTGTATCTTCTTGAGGACCTTCATCAACCTCATCAGCAATGTCAGGAATGGTAGTGGCCTTCCGTTTTTGAGAATCAATGGCTTGAGCAATGTTGTAGTTGTCGTAGAAGTCCGTCTTAGCGACTGGGGTCAGATCAGCATCAGAAATTTCAAGCATTTTGACCTTAACAGAATCATGATAATATTGGCAAAAGGTAATGCTTTGGACCCTTTCCGGAGAGCAGCAAACATGACTTCTACAAAGATCCAGGCAAGATTCAACTGGGTCTCATGTTTGATACGATAAGTAACATAGAAATCCATGTTGCTTGGATTTCTAGTAGACTTACCGTTTACGCAATAGGTGACCACAGACAGCAAAATGCGGTCCGCCAAGGGCATATTCTGAGTCATCTTAGAGGGGAAATACCCTAGATCAAATTTCATATCCTGCTCACGGACACCGTATTTGCTACTCCAATCAAAGACTCAGAAGTCACTCAGCCCCTCATTTCTGATTCTCAGAACTTCACAGATTTCAGGTATAGTAAAGCTGAGAGGAGTACCTTCAACAATAGTGTGCAGGGAAAATGGTTGAGGCTTAGATTGTGGGGTAACCCACATGTTGGCATAGAACAACTTGGTGTGTTCACGAGAAAATTTTTGCATATCAAATCAGGACCAGAGAGAGGTCCATCCTTGATGTTCCAGCAAGGGAATGATCTGGAAGGCATTGCTAGTCTCAGGTAGATCACTGAGACGAAGCAATTTGAGTGGGATGATAGGACGATTGTTTGTGTCCCATTCTTCAAAGAGCATATTTGAGTACATTTACAGATGCACTCCCTTATCAGCTTGACGAGGTGATTCTTTGATGTTAGAATCAAATTTCTTTAACCAAGGAAAGTTTTCCTTGGTGAGCCCTTCACGAATGGTCTTGATTTCTTGTGGTTCCACATGCCCAGCAGTTTGCTTGCTCTTGTGGCTGCGGGGATGTTTAGAAGGTCCTGCAGATGCCATAAGAGAAGGTTGTTTGAAGGTTGGAGAAGAAGAAAACTGGGGTAAAAACAATGGATGAAGTGAGATGTAGTGAGAGTAAGGTTGGATTTTAAAGGAGATGAGGGAAGATGAAGAGACTTTGATGTTAATGGTGGAATAATAGTGGAGGAGTGGGGGTAAATGTTGGAGTAGTGGAAGAAGATGGGAGTTTTGGGAAGATGAAGAGGTTGGAAAATGGAGAAGGTGGGGAGTCATGTGGAAGAAAGTGGGAGAGAGTAATGGCGACAAGAATTGATGTTTATTGATTTGCGCAAAAAGTTGAGGAGACGGTGGAAATGACAGTGAAGAATTAGGGTTTAGGCGCCTAATGTGACTTCGAACGACTTCATAAATAGGGATGAAGTGCCTGAAGTCACTTCGAACGGTTGTGGACAAGTAGATTAAGCGCTTAATGTCACTTTGAACAAGAGAACTCATTTTGATGAAGCGCTTAATCCAGTTTCGAACGCTTATGATGAGGGACATAAAGCGCCGGATGTCACTTCGAACGAATGACATCATTAACATCAGGTGCTTGATGTGACATCAAACGCCTGAAGTAACTGTGATGAAGCGCCTCATGTATACTGACCTTGAAAATTTTGAAAATTTTCTTGCTCAAAACTCAAGATAGGTTATTATCAACCCATGTTGACCAACCCTAACCTACTTCTTATAGATGCAAATGCATCACTAGGTAAAGGTTTAGTGAATATATCTGCTAATTGGTCACGTGTAGGAACAAATTCCACACTAACCAAGTTCTTTTGTACACAATCACGGATGAAATGATATCTCACTTCAATGTGCTTAGTTTGACTATGTTGGACGGGATTTTGTGCAATATTGATAGCAGGCGTGTTATCACACACAATAGGCACTTTGGATAAGTGAATGTTATAATCATTCAAAGTGTTTGTCATCCATAACAATTATCCACAACAAGAGGCGGCCGACACATATTCAGATTCCGCCGTAGAAAAAGACACACTGTTTTGTTTCTTAGAAAACCAAGAAACAAGACAGTCTCTAAGAAAATGACAAGTTCTGGATGTGTTCTTCCTATCAACAAGACTTCCCGCATAATCGGAGTCACAATATCCTCTTAAATCAAAACATGTATTTTAGGATAAAATAAACCAAATTTCAAAGCACATCTAAGGTATCTAAGGATGCATTTTACCGCAACTAGATGCATATCCCTAGGATCAATTTGAAATCTAGCACATAAGCACACTGTATGTAAAATATCGGGTCTACTAGCCGTCAAATAAAGTAGACTACCTATAATGCCACGATACAAGGTTACCTCGACATGTTTTCCATTCTCATCCTCGTCAAGCTTAGCACTTGTGCTCATAGGAGTGTTTACTTCTCTTCTTTCACCAAAATTGTACTTCTTGAGCAAATCCTGTGTATATGGTTTGGGAAATGTACACGCCATCTTCAGTTTGCTTGATTTGTAATCCAAGGGAATAGTTGAATTCTCCCATCATGCTCATCTCGAATTCACCTTGCATAAGACTAGCAAATTGCTCACAAAGACAATTGTTAGTAGCACCAAAAATAATATCATCAACATATACTTGAACAATTAATTTATTTTTACCTTGTTCTTTTATGAACAAAGTAGTATCAACTTTACCTCTTGAAAAACCATTATTAAGAAGAAAAGTACTTAACCTCTCGTACCAAGCTCTTGGAGCTTGTTTGAGGCCATAAAGAGCCTTTTTAAGTTTGAAGACATGATGTGGTGAATCATGACATTCAAACCCGGGAGGTTGTGCAACATACTCTTCTTCTTGAATAACACCATTCAAGAAGCCGGATTTAACATCCATTTGGTCAAGTTTAAAATCTCTATAACAAGCATATGCTAATAACATCCTAATGGCCTCAAGCTGTGCTACGGGTGCAAATGTCTCATCAAAATATATCCACCTTCGTGTGGTGATACTCCTATTTAAATCACCTATAACCAACTAGTGTGGGTGAGAACTTTTATGCTTAAATGATCTAGGAACATTAGAGATGTCTCCTCCAACTTCCTCATGATCACGTTCCGGGAGTGATAAACCTTCATCATTTAAATTAATCTCATTTTCCGGAACATGCGACACATTTTCTACATTTTGTGTATCAACGACATGAGTATGAGAAATATTACTATTTGACTCACAAAGTTCATGCACACAAGGTGGAGGAGTACCTTCAATAGGTTCTACTCTCAAATCAATGAAGATGTTTCCATTTGGTTGGTCATCAACAATCTCTTGTTGAGGAGTCACATCTTCATTTTCTTCACAATCCTCATTAAGTTTAGGTTCATCACTAAGTGACTCATTAAACTTAACATGGAGTGATTCTTCCACATTTTGACTCCTTTTGTTGAAAACCCGAAATGCTTTATTATTTGAGACATAACCTAAAAAAGATATCTTCATCCGCTTTGAGGTCAAGTTTGTCCACAGTGTCCTTGGTATTAAGTATGAAACACTTGCAACCAAACACTTTGAAATACCCAATGTTGAGAACTCTACCATTCCAAAGCTCATAAGGTGTCACATTTAGGTATGGTCTCAAATATACACGATTGATCACATGGCAAGCGGCATTTAACGCTTCGGCCCAAAAATTTTTGGGCAAACCGAACTCATTTAACATTGTTCTACACATTTCTTGTAGAGTTATATTCTTTCGTTCGGCCACACCATTTTTTTGGAGTTCTAGGTGCTGAAAGGTCATATGAGTATCCTTTGGATTCACAAAACCTTTCAAAATCACCATCAAACTCACCACCATGATCACTACGGATGGTCTTAATGGTGTAACCCACGTGATTTCCAATCGTATACTTAAATTCATAAACCCACTACATGCATCATTTTTCTTAGCAAGAAACATCATCTATGTATAACGATTATAGTCATTTACTACCACGAAGGTATAATGTTTACCACCCAAACTTTTTGTTCCAACATCCCCATACAAATCCATATGAAGCAATTGTAGGGGTTTAGAGGTGGATATATTTGTCTTTGGTTTAAAGCTTGATTTCACAATCTTCGCCTTTTGACAAGTGTCACATAAGTCATGGTTTTCGAAACTCATTTTTGGAAGGCCTCGGACTTTATTGTTTTCGCAAATAAATTTAAATGTTTTAAAACAAACGTGTCTGAGAGGTCTATGCCATAGTTGCGTCAAATCATTTTTAGCAACTAGGCAAGATACATTTTGAGAAACCAAATCATTGATGCTAAGTTTGTAAATATTTTTGAAACACAAAGCCTCAAATAAGATAGTATTACTCTTTTTCACAACACACTTTGTTTTTAAAAACGTTACCTCATAATTAGCATCACATAGTTGACTGACACTTATCAAGTTAAACTTAAGTCCTACAACATATAAGACATCATTAAGGGAGAAGGAATCGTTATCCACAATACCATGTCCTTTGATTTGGCCTTTGCTACCTCCAAAGTGGACAACTCCTCCATCTTGCATAGTGAGTCTATGGAAGAGACTTTTGTCTCCCGTCATATGGTTGGAACACCCACTGTCCACGACCCATTTGACCTTCTTGTCTTCGCTTTCTCTATTGAGTGCTAGGGCCTGCAAATGAACCATATGATATTGGTACCCTTTTTGTTTTGGGTCCTTGAAGGTTAGTTACCTTCATTTCGTCTTTCGGCACCCACACAAGACTCTTATTATTTTTAGCTCTACATACTCTTTCTACATGACCTGTCCTATTGCAATAAAAACATGTAGGAGTAAGTTTGTGAGATTGTGCATGCTTTTGCGTTGGCACATTTCATGATTCCTTTTCAGAGACAACCTTCTTTGAAATCAAAGAAGGTTTTTGTTTCACGACTTGATCCAAAGGTTGAGACACCTTTGGTGTGTTTGCCTTTCCCTTAGGCATGTGCCATTGTTTCTTCAAGGAGGTTTTAGACTCCTTGAAAAATTATGTTTGTTCCCGTTGTTTTCCCTTCTTAGATGCATACATGGCACTAGGCTTGATTTTAGCTTTCACAATGGGCCTAGATGCATCCTTAGCAACCTCTACTTTTGTAGCACTTACCCAGAATCATTTTTCTATTCATCAAGGGCTTGAGCACGTGATTTCATCAAATCATGTTTCTCTTGTAGTGCAATCACATGCATGGTCAAAAATATATCATGCTCAAGTTGTAATGCAATGTGATTTTCTAACGTGTCATTATATTCATTTAAGCATGCTCTAAAATCCTTTTTGACATGTTTATATTTCAAGTCTAAAAGGTCATTTTCTTGTACTAAATCATCTCTTTCATCTATCAATCTATAGTGAGATGAAATATTGCATACCTCCATGTCATCATCATTGGTCATGAGTGCAAAGAACTCCTTGTCAAGATCATCATGAACTACACCCGTGAGTGCAAGATCATCATGATCGCCATTGTCGCTTGTAAGGCCTTCTTCCTTTGGTAGATGGCCTTTTTATCCTTGAGTTGCGGCTCTTTCACACGACAATCCCTTATGAAGTGACCAAACTTCCCACACTTGTAGCATTTGTTGTCTTGGTCCTTCACCTTGTTTTTGGAGAATTTCTCCTTGATGAACCTTTTAGCTTCATCCTCATTCTTTCTTGCAAAACATCAGAATCTTCTAACAAGAAGTCCGAATTCATCGTCCAAGTCGTCCGACTCACAAGCAGGAGCTTTAGTTTAGTTGCAAATATGGTCGTTCTTCTCTTGCGCATCAAGATGAATCTCATAAGTGATGAGATTCCCGTAGAGTTCGTATAAAGTAATATTTTCAAGATCTTTGGACCCTTCGATGGCCGTCACCTTTGCGTTCCATTCTCTTCCTAAACTATTTAGGAAGCAATGGTTGAGATCCTCTTGCTCTATCTTCTTGCCAACCGTTGTGAGAAGGTTGACAAGTTTGGTGAATCTTTGAATGGAAACTTTGATCTTTTCACCTTTGGGGACATTGAAGTTGTAGAATTGTTTGATCAACTGTCTCCTCTTGGCCTTCCTCACTTGAGATGTTCCTTCATGGATCATCTCCAATTTTGTCCAAGCTTCATGGGCGGATTGGACTCGTTGTATTTTAGCTCTCTCATTTGGAGTAAGAGAGCTATTTAAAATAGAAAGAGCTTTGCTATTTATGGCAAACTGCAACTCCTCTTCAGGAGTAGGATCATCAACATCAAAAGGAATAGTGGAGCCTTTTGATACTTCTCTCCAAATACGATGCCCACAAGAGCGTACGTATGTTTCCATGTTGGACTTCCATAGTGGGTAGTTTAGAGGATCAAACATTGGAACTTTGACATGGACACTTGAAATAGAAGGAAGAAGTGTCTCTTGCCTCCTTCTTCTTGAGGCATCACCACTGGTGGAACTAACATCATCAAAAATAAAGAGATCCATACTCTTAAGATCAAGTCTTGCTATTTGAACTCAAATACTCAAGACTTCTCTCTGATACCAATTGTTAGGTCCCTTAGAGCACACTAGAAGGGAGATTGAATAGTGTGTGTTCACCAAGTATGAATATTTTCTTTGATATTTTTCGTTTTTGAGTGCAACTAATACTTGGGTGTGTTCTTAAGAAGAATAAAAACTTTGCAAAAGAATAAAGAAGACAAGGATGTATAGAGGTTCAAGTCAAATGACTCTACTCCTTTACCTTATTGATTTTTCACAAGAAGGATTTTGAAATTATGATTGTTATTTCAATGGGGAAACAACAATCAAAGAAAATGAAAAATCCAACAACAAACTAGGCTATACGCCTAGATCACAACCAAGAAATCTAACCCCTTGAAGTCTAGCCTCCAAAGTTCTTCTTTGCCCTCAAAGAAATCTTGTAGGGAGTATAGTGCACCACAACACTATCAACTAACCCTCCAAGGTCTAGAAATCTCAAGCAAGAAGCACCCTTGCTCCTTAACCAACAATCTACACAGCCTCTCACAATCTTCACTCACTAAGAAGAAGACTCTTCTTCTTCCTTTGCAACACAACTCTCAATAATAAAGTAAAGTATACAAGATTACAACTATTTTGAGAGCTTGAAACATTGAGAGAATTTTGAGAGCTTGAATGGTAGAAAGTTATTGAAGAAATGAAAGAAACCTATGTTTTATCATTCTTCAAAAATCTTCCCGTTTGAAGCCCTTGCAGAGCTAATAATGGGTTTTGGCATCTTGTGTTGGTGTGTCTTTTTCGTTGGAGATCTCCACTTGGCTTGTAGCAACATTTTTGGAGAAGTTTCAAAATGGAAGCCAAAAGAGAAAACCTGACTTCTTCAGGAATGAGAGAGGACCTGTGAAAATAACACTAAAAGAGGAGGGTACAAAGAGTCAAATGATGTTAAAAAGTGAAGCATAAGACTTTTGTAACGTTGGTCACATGAAGCGCCTAATGTGTTGAAAGAACAGGCGTTCAAAGTGACTTGGAGCACTTTATGTGAAATAGAACAGGCGTTCTAAGTCATATAGAGCGCCTTATGTGGGCAATTGAAGGCGTTCGAAGTCACATGAAGCGCCTGATGTCAGCCTTCATGCTTGTTCGAACTAGTTCTGCATTTCTCAAAAAGGACTTGATGTACGTGTCCATTTTGGGTGAAAAAGTATTTTTGACATAGTTGTACACATGAAGCGCCTAATGTAGGCGTTCAAAGTGTACTGTCTTTTTCCCAGAACACATGAAGCGCCTAATGTAGGCGTTCAAAGTGTTCGGGCGTCCAGACACTTCACATGAAGCGCCTAATGTAGGCGTTCGAAGTGTACTGGATTTCACCAATGCGCTTCAATGTAAGCGTTCGAAATATATTGACTTCCAACCACACCACATGATGCGCTTAATCCATCGTTTGAAGTACAAATTTGTACAAATCATCAAAACTTAACTTGTTCTAACAACATCTCCCAAAGTAAATAACTACAAGTTATTACAGGAAAATTATGGATTTGCCACCGCCAGTTTCGGTCGCAAAAAGAATAAGTCGCTCGCAAATTGGGTTTTGTAACCACGAAGTGATCACAACTTTTTTGTGAGAAAATCAAAATTTTTTGATTTCTCATTGTTTTGCTGGCCGCAAGTTTGTGATTGTGCATTTTTGGCCAATTGGGGGGTGTCAGAATTTTCTTGTTGCCACCGTTTTTTCCAGTCTGTAAATAAATAAAAAACTTAGTCGCAATTTTCATTAACTTTAAATATATTATTCGCAAAATAATTCACTTTGTTGGGTTTCTTATATTGTGAAGTATAAATTGATTGATACAGCTTAACGCATTTTTCATTGTAGGTCATCGGGAAACAACATCTGTGTGTATCTAATACATGGATATGCATGCGTACATCAAACATCGAATACCCTATCATAGGCAGGAGCTTCTAGGACAATGATATAATGTAGTTGTATGCTAAATCCAATACATTAAACACTTAAAATATATTAAACAACTTAAGAAAAAAAGGCACCAAGTATGCAATCCTTTCATAAATTTTCATGCTGACCTCTGTTGTACAATTAAATAAAATCGTGCTTCCTTTTTCCGAGCAAATAAATCAAGTCAAGCTCTAACAAACTATTTTACATAAATTTTCATTCAAAAGGCATTTTATAATGTTTGCTTTGAAATAAAATTTGCCCCTAGGTGTGTCTGAAATTTTAATTAGAGATTGCTTCCTAGCAAAAAGGGGGATTGTAATTATGGTTCGTTAAGAAACAAGAAAACACCATAAAAAAAAGGAATATAGCGACAAACCAAAATCGTCGCAATTTCGTCGCTAAAGTTATATAGCGACGAAATAGCGACGAAAACTGTAGGTCGTTATACGGCTTGTCGCAAAGTGATTTTCGTCGGTGAAGCATCGCTATATTGCGACGAAAGAAACCTCGTCGGTGTTTCGTTGTACAATTGCGACGAAAATCTGCCAGGTCTGCGACCTGTTATTGCCGTCGTTTTTTCGTCGTTATATTTTTTTCGTTGCTATTTTATAATTTTTTATTTTTTTATTTCCGTTCTACGACATTTTATTTCGTCGCAGATTTTCGTCGGTATATCTTTTGTCGTCGCTATTTTAAAATTTTTTATTTTTTTATTTCCGGTCTGCGACATTTCGGTTTCGTCGCAGGTTCGTCTCTATTTTTTAATTTAATAAAAAATATTAATTTAATATTAAATATTAAATATTAAATATTTTTAATTTGTTAATAATATCAATATATTATTAATTAAATAGTTTTTATTATTATTTAATTTTTATAATATATTTTATTTTGTATATTAAATCATTTGTACGAATATTATACAGAAATACGGTATTTGCGTATTGAAGTTCGTATAATTAAACAACACAAACGAAATGGAATCCGTATAAATGTCAGATAAAATATAAAAGTACAAAGAATATGTCAATACAATAAATGAAATAGTCTGTACGAAAAATCAAAAAATGAAATACTATGCAGAGGAGGATGGAGGGGGATCATGCGGAGAAGAGTGACCATCAGGAGGGCGAGGCTGAAGCTGCGAGGAGCTGGAAATGAAAGAGATGATGAGATGCAATAGCTGCGAGATTTGCTGGTTCGTCGCCTGCTGCACCTGCATCGTCTGCTGCTGCGCATGCTCAAGCGCCTGCTGCAGCGCCTGCTGAACCGACCGCTGCAGCGCCTGCTGGGTCTGAGTCAGCTGCGACTGCAGTGCCTGTACACTCTCCTCATGCTGCGCCCTGATGGTCTCCATCTCACGCTGCAGCGCCGCATGATCTGATTCCAGGCGCGAAATATCCTCTGGCGTCGTAGAAGGTGCGGAGGTGCTGGCCTCAGAGGAAGCACCTGGACGCAGAACTTCGGGAAAGAATCGCGGCGCTGCTGAGCCAGCCCCGTACACCTCCCTCTTCTTCTTATTCTGAGGGCCGACGGTCCAAACCGCATCCTAATAAGCACGGTTCTTGTCGGCCTCTTCTCCCCTATGTGCGAGTAATCTGTTGTACTCGTTCTGAAATGAGAATAAGAATTGTTAGGGTTTAGGGTTTAGCAATAAAACAAACTAAGGAAAAAACAAATGATATCGTAGTCTACTTACACTGATGTCGCAGGCCTTCGCCGTGATCCAGTCCTCTGTCCCGTCGGATGCTTTCTTCCGATGCGTCTTGTAGAAGAGATCGTAGGAGGCTGGCCACTCTCCTGTCTCCTCGTGCTGAAAGAATGAAATAAAATATGTTAGTGAGATCCAGAATTTTGAAAATTTCGGCATGACCTATTCGTTTATCAGAGGTATCCCGGCCTAAAGGCCTCTCCCATGTCAAATCAAAAATAAAAAGAAAAAGGCAAATGAACACATATACTACTTAAATTAACCATATACGAATACAAAAAAAAAACAACAGCGCAACATAACAAATCAATGAATCTAAATAATCCACTTAAGTTAATGAATCTAAATAATCCACTTAAGTCAATGAATCTAAATAATCCAATGAAATCAATGAATCTAAATAATCCAATATTAAAATACTTACCATAGTACGCATCGTGGTGGCGTGGAAAACCGAACCACCTGAGTGTGTGGCAGGTGCTGGGCCCCGTAGATTGCCGCTGTGCCGGTTCGCCGCGTTCCGGGCGCTGCAGACTTGGTTAGCAGGGTCCCTCCACCCTTCTATCCACCCGCCCAGGTGGCCTCGGATACGTAGGCAGGCCTGGCAGAAATGGGTCACGCTCCCACTTGGTCTTGTGCGAGTTGATGAAGTCCCTGTAGCATTTGGCGGCCCTCTGCCGCCAGGCCTGCTCAACGTCGTGGGCGATGTCAGCTGGCCAGCTGTACGCCTTCTGCAATTATTATACGGAGGAAAAATAAAAATGTGGTTAGAAAAGTAATGATCGATTACGTATCAAAAAGTGAAATTCATCAAATTTGAATACCTGAAACTCATCCCAGTAGAACCTACGTGTCTGCGGGGTGACACGGGACCAGGTATATCCAGCTGGGTCCTGCCTCAGGTGGAAGGACCGAGTGATGCAACCGGAAATCTGGCCCAAGTCCGGTGCAAACCTGAAAGATGTGAAGTTGTTAGGAAAAAATAACACGTGAAATATATTTGAAAACGTGTTAAAAAAAATAAATCATTACTTACGTATGGGTATCATGTGACCAAGGGAGGGCACGACGCCCTGGTATGACACCCTCGTCCGATGCCGTATCAGACGCCGGATGAGGTGCTGAACCGGTGGGTGTGGGTGGCGGCGTAGATCTGGGGGGTGCGGACCTATCGGCAGACCCTAAAAGGTCTGCGTCCGCAGCCAGAGCGACGGTCGAAACCGAACCAAGCAACTCATGCTGAGAAAGGAACAGATTAAACTCTCCTGAGAGGGCCTGTGTAGCTGGTGGGTAGGTGGATCGAGTCGGTAAATCCTCACTAGCCATCAGATCTGCAAGGAACAGATTTATAATTTTTAAAATTTCGGCATGATCTATTCGTTTATCGGAGGTTTCCCGGCCTTAATGGCCTCTCCAAAGACAAATCCAAATCCAACAACATGACATGATTAACCAAACTACATAATCAAACTTCATCATCAAATTACACTTCAAAGTATACATCACTTGAACTTGATACTTAAATCATAAATATGCATCACCTCTAAACAAATTACACTTCAAAATATACATCACCTCTACATCCTTATGATACATAACTTGTAACATGAATTATGCATAAAAATAGTAAATTAAAGAGAATTATGGGCTGCTCAAAGTAAACACAATTCAATTTAACAACAAACAGGCTTCAACCATAAACTAGCCACCCCCGCGCCAGCCACCCCCCGCCGCCCACAGCCCACGCCCGCCCACACCCACCCCCTGCCCCGCCAACCCCCGCCCACAGCCCGCACACCGCCCACAGCCCACCCCCGGCCATTCACCACCCCAACCGCCCCACCCCGCCCCACCCCTCCCCAACCTGCACCTCCAGCCCGCACCCCCGCCCCACCCAGCCCCACCCCACAGCCACCCAGCCCGCACCCCCTCCACACCCAGCCCCATCCCACAAGCCACCCAGCCCGCACCCCCGCCACACCGAGCCCCACACCACAGCCACCCAGCCAGCACCCCCGCCACACCCCGCCCGCACCCCCGCTCCACCACAGCCCACCCCCGCCCACAACCACCACCCCCGCCAACAAACACCCCCGCCACAGTCCACCCCTGCCCACAGCCGATATAACTAACCGAGGAAATGGGAAAGAAATCATTAAAAACGTTAAAAACGAAATAACTAATTAAAATCATTAAAAACGAAATAGGAAGAAAAACTAACCGGAGAAGGGAGGTCACCGGAGAACTTGACGGCAGTTGCGCAGAATTTCGCGGGGGAGGGAGGGAGATTTCACCGGGGGAGGAGAGGGAGACTTTTGCCGATGGGGGGAAGGTTTTCGCGGGGGAGGGAAATGGGGAAGAAGAAGGGGGTTTTCAGCTTTAAGTTCGAAATTTTGCGACGAAATAGCGACGAAAGTTTTGTCGCTATTACTGTGTCGTCGCTATTTCATGTGTCTTCGTTATTTCAAATTTGCGACGACACTTTTTGTCAGTAAATCATCGGTGTCTTCAGTATTGAAAAAAAATAATACAAAATATAAAGTACTTACAGACACACATTATGTATATACATGTGTATAAGTACATCAACACATACACACTTTCACATAAAGAGGTACATAAAAACTTTCGACTAACGTCAATCTTCATTGTCATCCGCATCCTCATACGCATCTTCATTTTCATCTTCAGCTACATGCTCGTTGTCCTCTTCATCTTCGTATTCGTCTTCGCCTACATCTTCAATATTGTCAGCCAATTGTATGTTGAGATGAATTTCGATGAAACCGCCGTTAGGGTCATTTAGAGGAAGGTTGTGTAGTTCAACATGTGTTGTATCCACAACGGGCGGGTTTTCTTCTTGAAATGCGGCATCCATGCCATCTGAAACTGGCTGGATACTGACATCAAACTTGCTCGATTTCACTTTGCACACGGCTCGCCAGTCTTTTGAGCTCGCATTCATCCTCGTCGTCGGATACGATAGATAGTACACCTGGGACGCTTGACTAGCTAAAACGAATGGATCATACTTTCTGTACCGTCACCCTTGGTGTATGTCTATCAACTTATATCGGTCGTGAATCTTTGTGCCAGCGCGATAACCTTCCCGAGTTGGATTGTACCATTCGCATTTGAATAACACTACCCGTTTTATAGGCAATGCGGGATATTCGAGCTCAATGATGTCAGTAAGGTAGCCGTAGAAGTCATCCTCGTCCGGGCTATTGTCATACCGCTTGACACACACTCCGCTGTTCTCCGACGATTTTCGGCTGGCATGTGAGACTTTGTGGAATCTATAACCGTTCACAAAACACATGTCGTGGCGCGTGACTCTGTTCAATGGACCCTCGGCTACTGGTGTCAGAATGTAACCGTACTCTTCGTTAGCCAGATGACCTTTGCTCGCCTGTAAAACGACAAGTAAGTATACATCAGCGGGGCAATGAATGCGTATCACATGACGTACACGTAACCAGCAAATATGTAAACTTAAATGCCATCTGAACCAATCAGCAAACTTGGCATCTAACTCATTGTTTATTGCATCACTCGATATACCCGGTGAACGTTCTTGCAATAAATCAACGAACAAGCTGAAGAAAATTACGAATGAGTATCCTGTATACCTTTGTAATATAATGGATAGAGTAGCGCAAGGTATTTACAAATTAAAATTGGATATCGTTTATACCTCTGGAAACGGTCAACTTGACGGCAGTTGCGCTGAACATAAGAATGAGCAATCTTCAGATCGCTGTCCCCCAATATCATTTCCTTTCCATGTCCGTGAAATCTGATCGGATGTGTGAATATCGGGAGGACACCGGATCTGGAAATGCCGTCGTCGTTCCGGGGAACATCTCTGCACCTCGATAGGACATCTGGCTCGAAGTAATGCGACACGAAGGTAGAGGCTTCCTCCGTCAGGTAGGCATTGCACATCGAGGCCTCGACTTTCGCCCAACGGCATTGTCCGCACAGGGCCTTAGTGTATTACCGACGCTTTACCGACGACATCGCGACGCACGATGTGTCTTCTCAACTTACGATGCGTTTCGTCGCTGTTTGTGTCGCTAAGGCGTCGCTATGCAGCAGTGTCCGCACAGTGCCCGACTGTTACAACTTACAATGCATTTACGCCGCTAAGTCGTCGCTATGTCGTCGCTGAATTCCTCTATATAAACAGGATGTACCGTGACTCCCATTACATAGAAAACAAGTTCTCCTTTATAATCATATAAAAGGAGCCAAATATGGTTCGTACTAAAGCTCAAGCATGACGTGGTAGTGGTCATTCATACCCAAGACGGCCTATTCAACAACCTGCACCTGCAACGGTTCCTCCACCACAACAAGCACCCCCACCGGCTGAGTCCTCTGAACCCATTGTTCATGGGCCACGTCAGGATCGACAAATTGGCGATCCTCGTGTAGAAAACAAGAGCTGTGGAAAACCGTGGATGGCCTGAGGGCGGAGATTATGTACCAGGATGAGCGTCTCTAATACCTGGACACAAGGCAGATGCGGATCAAATCCAAAGCTGCACAGCTGAGACGCCTCCTGAAGGCGTGCGCGGAGAGTGTTGCTACTCTCTGTTCTGATGACGAACAGTGAACGGCTCCTCTCCGCTATTCATTTAGATTTTTTTTCATTTTTTTCCTTATATATTTTGTAATTTATAATTCTATATCAATGAAGTTTTTTTTTCCTAGTCATCGCTTTCGTTTTCTTAATTTAAACACGTGTTTAATCTCTTACGAATCTCGACGACGCTAAAATACAGACGACGCTAAAATACAAACGAAATGTGGTTCGAAAAAATTTTGGACGACTAATTCACCGACTAAACAGCGACTATATACCGACGAAACTTAATACAACGACGAGAACCTAATAACCGGCGAATTTATTTTCGGTGTTTGAATTTAGCGACGCTTTACCAACGAACTAGCGACGCACGGCGTCTCTTCACTCTATACGACATGTTTCATCGCTACAGCATCGCTAAGGCGTCGCTATTTAGTCCCAATGGCAGTGTCCGCGCAGTGCCTGATGGTCACAACGTACGATGAATTTACGTCGCTAAGTCGTCGCTAATTCAAACGAAGTGTCAAGCCCGCACATCTTCCGGTGTTGAATAACGGGAAAAAAGTTCGTCGCGGATTCGTCGCTATGTCGTCGCTTTGTTTACCTATATATGACCCCACAGCTTTACATTTCATAAACATAATACAAAGTATGCCCCGTCGTTATAAAACAACCCCAAGGCATGGAGGGGCAAACAGTGCACCTCCACAACGGACTCCTCCTCAATCACAACGGCCTCCTCCTCAGCCACAACCCCAAGAAATGCCGGAACAACAGATCAATTACGGTACAATTATAGGAAACATGCAGCAGCAGTCGAGGCAACTGCACATCGTGAACAGAAGGCTGCGCAAGTTGAAAGTCAAATATTACAATCTGAAGCGCCTCCTCAAAGAGTTCGCGGAGAATGTGGCGGCCACTCTTTCTTCCGATGACGAAGAGTGAACGGCCCCTCTCCGCTTCTCTTTTACATTTCTTTTTTTAGTTTTTCGTCTTCATAATGTAAATTTTTATTACTAAATGAATAAATTTTTTCCCAATCACCGTTTTCTTTTTTCTTAATTCATACCCGTGTTTAATCCTCCACGAATCTGCGACGACACAGCGACGAATCGGAATACGAACGAAAAGTAAAACAAACCATTTGCGACATGCGGGTTTCATCGACAAAAAACCGACGATATACAAAGCCGAGAGCCTACTAACCGACGAATTTATTTCCTTGTTTATCCGTGTTCTGGAATTTTAGCGATACAATAGCGACGATATAGTGACGAAACGCTTCAAACTAAATACCGACGAACGAAACACACAGAGTAGCGACGAACCACCGACAAAACACCGACGAAATCGTAACAAAAGGATTAACCTGACTACTTTTTTGTTAGCGACAATGCATTTCATCGTAGTTTCGTCGCAATTAACGACGAAAATGCATGTCTTGCAATTTCGTCGCAAAATACCGACGTAACACCGACTTACCTTGTTTCGTCGGTGATATTTTCGTCGCAAATCCAAATTCTTTTTGTGGTGAAGGGGTAAGCAACCAAACGTGTGACATTGTTACATACATATTATATTGGCGGTGACTTCGAACATTGATATAGTTTAGTGATATATATATCTATATATATATATATATATATATATATATACGCGTCCGTTTTCCTCCACTAAACAACTTGATGTTTTGGCTGTTGAATACCAATTTAGATAATGACAAAAATAGTTAAGATTTGAAAATAAATTTCTAGGTGTTAGTACCACCGTATCTCCATATGAGAATATGTAATCGATGTATATATTTAAGATTGGACAAATACATAACTGTCTTCTTTCATTTGTCTTTTTAAGATTTTTTTTTTCTTCCATCTTCAGTAAGTCTAGACAGCCAATCATTGAACAACTTTCTACAACTGTGACATATCTAATGTCTAATGTGTCAAAGTTGGATTACCACAGGCTTTCAGAGAGTTAGCCTTGATAGCCAATTCTTTAACAGCATTCATGCGACACTTGGAATAGACAGCTAATAAAATAACTTTTGCATAAAATAGTAGTGTAACGACACCTTGAACAGTTGGTCTAGGCAGCCAATAGTAGAAAAACTTTCAACTAGCATTTAGGAAAGAGGTATTTTTTTGCCTGACGTTCATCCTCTCCATACTCTAACGATAGTTTTTGGTGTCTTTGGGATATACTAAATATGATTTATTGATTATTGATTAATTATTGATTGATTGATTTGTCAGTTATCTCATGTTTTACGTCTCAAAGCTGGATCTTCCTAGCTATAATATCAATGCGTGGGTCAGTTAGTCTAGACAGCCAATCTTGAACAACCTTCTATAATTGTCATTTATCTGATATTTTATGTGTCAAAGCTAGATCACCAACGGCTACAACTACTCTATTTTTAGTTAACCTTGATTCCAATTCTTTAATAACTTTCACGTCACAATTGTCAATTCGACGTTATATATGAAATGTTTTGATAAAGTTAAAAGATAAAAAAGTTATAGTAGGTCTTGGTATCTTGAAAAATATCAGATAAATGACAATTATATAAGTTTTATTAAGTGGTTTTAACACAACCCAAGGCCTATATATAGTAGGTCTTGGTATCTTGAAAAATATACTAACAACTTTGCAAAATCTGAGAATTTTTCAGCACCAACACTCCTTCAACTTCTCTTCTATCATTCTCTTCTACTAAGCAAGTTCAATCTTTCTCCCCTAGAGCAAAGGGAAGGAAGATAGCCGTTATATCCTGAGAAGCATTTGCTTGGAGACTACCTTGCTCTTCGGTAGGAGCAAAATTGCTTTAAGGATAGTGACGATCTTGTCACGTCTCGGCTCTGTTTTCTAGTGGTCTTTGTATTCTCATTCCTTATTTCTAACAATCTTAAAGCAATTTTTTGTTGAGAATATGGCAACAAGACAAGCACCAGTTCCTGACATGTCAAAGATGGAGCCATTCGATGGCAAGTTCTTTAAACGTTGGGCGGCCAAGGTGCTATTTTTCTTGGAGATGATTTCTGTTTCATACGTATTAACACGGGACAAACCAACAGATGAAACAGAAAAAGTAAAATACGAGGCTGACAACACAACTTGTAGAGGACACATTCTACACTTCCTCTCCAATTCTTTATTTGACATCTATGTCAAATTTACGTCAGCAAAGGATATTTGGGCTGCTCTTCAGAACAAATATGGTTCTGAAGATGTTTGCAAAAGAAAGTATGTGGTCAGCGAGTTTCTGAAGTTTCAAATGGTGGACCACATACCAATCAATGATCAAATTCACTAATATCAACAATTGGTGGATAATATGGAGCAAGAAGGCATCAAGGTTGACGAGACCTTTCAAGCGGCCTCCTTGCTGGAAAAGCTTCCATCTTCTTGGAGCAAGTACAAGAAGAGAGAGAAGTATGACGACGCAAAGTTGACATTAGATGGAGTAATCAAGCACATCCGGATTGAAGAGAACAACAGGCTTGATGACAAAGGACATGATGAAGGTAAATCTCAAGCCAACGTGGTGGAGCATAAACCCAAAAGACAAAAGATTCAACACAATAGAAAAGGTAAAACTTTTGTGCAGGGACAAGGACAAAAGAAAATTAAAGGAGCATGCTTGGTGTGCAGAAAGTTTGGTCACCGAGTAGCCAAGTGCAACCAACGGAAGGCCAAACTAGCAATCAAGCACATCTAGTGGAGTCTTCAAAGACGAATGACGAAGTCATTGCTGTGGTCGTCTTATCCGAGGTAAACCTTGTCAGTGGTGCTTCGGAATGGGTGGTAGACACAGGGGCTAGCAAGCACATTGCTACAAGTAAGGATCCATTTTTTGATTATCAAGAAATAGGTGATGGCGAGCAAGTCTTCTTGGAAGATGCACATGGTATCCAAGTACTTAGAAAAGGAAAGGTGCTTCTCAAGTTGACTTCAGGCAAAAGGCTGGAGTTAAGCAATGTGCTGCATGTTCCTGCAATGCGTAGGAACTTGATTTCCGGAGTATTACTGAACAAGGCTAATATTAAACTTATTCTTGAATCTGAAAAACTTGTACTTTCCAATAATGGGGAATTTGTTGGGAAGGGATTTTGTTCGGGCAGTTTACTTGTACTTGATGCAGTTTGTGTTATGAATAATAAGAATGCATCTAGTTCTGCTTATTTTATTGATTCTCTTAATATTTGGCATGCAAGACTAGGACATGTTAATAAGGATGCTTTAAAGAAGTTGAAGTTTACAAACTTGATATCTTATACAAATAATGATGACTTTGATAGGTGTGAATTTTGTGTAGAAGCTAAGCATTATAAAAAGTCGTTTAAGCCTGTTGAAAGAGTTACAGATAAATTGGAACTCATTCATAGTGACTTAGGAGACTTTAAATGTTATACAAGTAAAGGTGGCAAAAAGTATTATATTACTTTGATTGACGATTTCTCTAGATACACTAGAGTTTACTTGTTAGCTCATAAAGATGAATCTGAAAGCATGTTCATCAGGTATAAGAATGTGGTTGAAAATCAACTAGATAGAAAGATTAAAAGGTTGAGGATAGATAGAGGAGGTGAGTATAATGTGTTATCTTTACAAAGGTTTTGTGAAGCTAATGGGATTATACATGAGTTCACACCACCTTACACTCCTCAATCTAACGGAGTTGCTGAAAGGAAAAATAGAACTCTTAAGGATATGATGAATGCCATGCTAATTAGTTCCGGTTTGCCTAGCAACATTTGGGGAGAAGCAATTCTACCGGCGTGTCATATCGTAAATAGAATTTCACATAAAAAGACTAATAAAACTCCTTATGAACTTTAGAAGGGCTATGAACCTAACTTGAATTACTTCAAAGTGTGGAGGTGTTTAGCCAATGTTGGAATTCCAGATTTCAAAAGGAGTAAAATTGGTCCTAAGACTAACGATTGTGTTTTCATAGGTTATGCTCAAAACAGTGCTGCATATAGATTCTTGTCAATAGATAATGGTTCTATTATTGAGTCTAAGAATGCTGAGTTTTTTGAGCATATTTTTCCTATGAAGAAAGAAGAAATAGTGAGTTCACGCTATGAAAAAGGTGAGTCTAGTAAAGTTGCAAACGATGACAACTCACCAAGAAGAAGTAAAAGAAAAAGAGTAGAAAAATCATTTGGAGATGATTTTGTTACTGCATTCATTATAGAAAATGATCCGACCACTTATCAAGAAACTATAAAGTCTATAGACTCTAAGTTTTGGAAAGAAGCCATCAAAAAGTGAACTTGATTCTATACTTAGCAATAATACTTGGAAACTCGTAGACTTGTCTAAAGGTTGTAAGCCTATCAGTTGTGAGTGGGTCTTTAGAAAGAAACTAAAGGCGGACGGAACAATTGATAAGTTTAAAGCTAGGCTTGTTGCTAAGGGTTTCACCCAACAAGAAGGAATAGATTTCTTCGACACATATTCACCGGTTGTGAGGATTACATCTATTAGGGTGTTAGTAGCAATAGCCTCTATTTATAAATTGGTTATACATCAAATGGATGTTAAAACCGCATTTCTAAATGGAGATTTAGTAGAAGAAATTTATATGAAACAACCGGAAGGAGTGATTGCTAAGGATCAAGAGCATAAGGTTTGTAGATTAAAGAAGTCATTGTATGGTTTAAAACAAGAACCTAAGAAATGGCATGAAAAGTTTGACAATGCCATGTTAGCTAATGGATATGTTGTAAATGAAAGTGATAGGTGCATTTATAGCAAATTCGAAAATCTTGATGGTGTGATTGTTTGCTTGTATGTGGATGATTTATTAATATTTGGTACAAATATTGAAGTTGTAAGTGGTACTAAATCGTTTTTATCCTCTGTTTTTGAAATGAAAGATATGAGAAAAGCGGATTTAATACTTGGTCTCAGATTAGTAGAGAAATGTGGGGGGTATATGCTTTCTCAATCTCATTATGTTGAAAAGATTTTGAGAAAATTTAATCACTCTGATGTTAAGCCTGTTAGTACTCCTTATAATGCATCCATGAGACTAGAAAAGAATAGAAGTGATGGTGTATCTCAATGTGAATATGCTAGGATCATTGGTAATGTCATGTATCTAATGAATTGCACTAGACCAGATATTGCATATTCTGTAAACCGTTTAGCTAGATATACTCATAATCCTAGTAAAGAACATTGGGATGCTTTAAAGCAATTATTGAGATATCGAAGAGGTACTATGGATTTGGGACTTATGTTTAGTGGTTGTCCAGCAGTTTTAGAAGGTTAATGTGATGCTAACTGGGTCACAGATAATGATGAAATAAACTCCACTAGTGGGTATGTTTTTACTTTGGGTGGTGGTGCTATTTAATGGAAATCTTCTAAACAAACGTGTAAAGCTAAATCAACAATGGAGTCAGAATTTGTTGCTTTAGAACTTGCATGTACAGAAGCGGAATGATTAAGGAATCTACTTGTTGATATTCCTTTGTGGACTAAACCTATGCCTTCTGTGTTTATTCATTGTGATTCACATGCAGCGATCGCTCGAGCAAAGAATAAAATATATAATGGGAAGAGCCGGTACATCCGTTTGAGGCAAAACATTGTGCGTGATTTGATTAGTTCTGGGGTGGTTAACTTGGAGTACGTGAAAACCGAGTTAAGCCTTGCAGACCCCTTAACTAAAGGACTGAACCGTAAGATGGTTCTTAAAACATCGAGAGGAATGTGACTTTTTCCATCGGATGTGAATTCTTTATGACAGGAACCCAACTCGCGATTAGTAGAGATCCTACAAACGGAGTTCAATATGGTAAGAACACGTCATAGAAGAATTCTATAAAGTACTATCGTATTTGTCCTTTCCTATGTTAATTAACGTGGATAGTATTGACTGTTTGTTTGAGGGTGAGATTTAAGTCTCTTAATGGATGATTCATAGCCATTGTAAATGGTGGTGTGTTGCAGTGCACACTTGATGAATATCACCTATATAAGTGTGGAAGTGGGGCCGCTTCCTATTAGAGCTTGGAAAACTCTTTAGAACGCTTATGAATTCTGGGATTGGGTGCAGGGCCTTTAATGCACCACACCTCGAACTTGTAAGAAGTTAGATAATGGCATATCATTTGTATGTTCGTATAAAGAGTAGTGAAATATGTGGTTCAAGACGGTTGTCACCCTATTTCCGTTTATGTAACTAAAAATTGTACTACCAGACAGGTCAAGACGTTTGTCACTGCTCCGTCATGTGTTATTATCTCCGTTTGATAGTGGAGAGTTTAGTTTATTGTCGTTCTGAAATGTTTGTATATAAGTTTAGATCATGTGGGGGATTGTTGGAAAAGTACATTAAAGTACTTTAAAATGTGCTCCAAACTTATATAAAAACTTGTATGAAGTTGTTTGGGAGTTTGGAAGATGATTTGAACACTTTAAACTTAACTAATTAAAAGCTGGAATAAAGTTGATGTTCTGCTGGACATAGATCGATGTGGTGTGGTGCAATGCTGGAAACTTTCTGTCCAACATAGATCGATCACATCGATCGATCGATGTGACATCGATCGATACATAGATCGATCGATGTAGGCAGGATACAAAGCTGAAAGTTTCTGTCTGACATCAATCGATGACATCGATCAATCGAAGTACATCGATCGATCGATGTCCTAACAGTCAGAACTTTTCACTTTTGAATTGCATCTTTTGATCCAAGGTTCATCTCCCTTCACCTATGAACGGCATGCAACTGTCTTGGAGGAGTTTTAAACTGCTGAAACAAGTTTTATTAAGTGGTTTTAACACAACCCAAGGCCTATATATAGTAGGTCTTGGTATCTTGAAAAATATACAACAACTTTGCAAAATCTGAGAATTTTTCAGCACCAAGACTCCTTCAACTTCTCTTCTATCATTTTCTTCTACTAAGCAAGTTCAATCTTTCTCCCCTAGAGCAAAGGGCAGGAAGATAGCCGTTATATCTTGGGAAGTATTTGCTTGAAGACTACCTTGCTCTTCGGTAGGAGCAAAATTGCTTTAAGGACAGTGACGATCTTGTCACATCTCGGCTCTATTTTCTAGTGGTCTACATATTCTCATTCCTTATTTCTAACAGTTTAAGCATGACTTTTAAATAATTTCATGTTCAAATCTCAACCATTTTTGAACAGTGAGTTTTAATCTAAACCATTTTTGACATAGTGTGATTTTCTCATCTTGCATCAAGTCTCAAACATAAATTTAACTCATTTAAAACATCTTTTCAGCATCAAAACAATTTATAACTTAACAAAAAGTTGTGGAAAGTTATATTTTTTTTGTCGAAAAGCTATAGAGGTTACGGGGTTGAATTTTAAGCAAGAGTTTAGGGCCAAAACACATAAAAGGAAAAGTAAATATTCTTTAGAATATAATATATACACACACGCACGCTTGTTCAAAAAAACGTTGAAGTTTAAGCATGAGTTTAAATAATTTCATGTTCAAAAACAAGTTCGAAAAATATAAATGTATGTCTGCTTCGATAATTTTGAAGCTCCAGTCGCTTTGCAACCGGAAGACATTTTTTTTAATTTATTTTTTGTGTGTGTTGTTTATTAGTTTAAACCATACAATGATAATGTCACAAAATTATTTAGAGAGTTTTTTTTTTACAATCACAACTCTCTCTATTCTTACGTTCACTGTATTACACATCGTTAGTGACAGAAGGGTATTTTGGGAAGAGCTTAAAAGATTGTATGACTCTACTCATACACCATGGTTGATTGATGGTGATTTTAATACTTCATTGACTCTTTCTTTCCATCTTTATCTTATCTAGATGACTTTGCGGATTGTGTCAACTATGGTTGCCTCTTTAACTTGGTCCTGTGGACGGGGTGTATGTCAAGTGTCGGGAAGACTCGATAGTCATGTATAATAAAGAGTTCTTTGATGACTTTGAGGGTGTAACAGCATAACATCTTAATTGTGCAACATTGGATCATGTCCCCTATGTTGAAACATGAAATGTTTTAATAAAATTTAAAAGATGTTTGAAAAAGGATTGAAAAGTTTTTATGTCTAGAAAATAAATTTTTTTTGGAAAAATAAGGAATTAACATCAAAACCCTAACATAGATCTGTAAATAAAGATCAATGTATAAATCATTCCCTGATATCGATATCTAATACATCATACCCTATGTACATTAATCGATGTACATCATATCCTATATGGATCGATCAATGACATCCTGAATGCAAAACTGAAACTAAACTGTAAGACATGGACCTCTCATATAGATCAATTGATGTACATCAGTCTCTCATGTAGATCGATCGATGTACATCAGTCTGTAAAATTTAAGATGTAGATCGATAGATGTTATCTAGAATTCAATTTTTTATAACCGTTGTAAACAATTCCAAGAACGATTTGTAGTGTTTTCTCTTCCAGTATTATCCAAATTGATTGCGGACTTCTGTCATCATCTATGATGCTTTCTTGACTATTGTAAACATATCTAAGATTCTACAGGACGGCTATTTAAAATCAACTAAAGGGTGGTTGAAGACTATGTAGTCATCTTCACGACAATTGATGAAGTTGAAGAGCTTATAGAGGCTGCAAAAGTGTGGTTCATGCACTCTATATTTTAAAGAAGTTCGGAGAACTATTTATACACTTTCATCTTCTTCAGGCTTCATCCCTCATTATTGTAAAAATCTCTTAAAGGTGCAAAAGTGTTTAAAGCTCCTTAAGCTCTTGTTGCTTGTTTCCGTTATTGTATTGTGAGAGTAGAAGTCTAACACAAAAGGATTAAAGATATTTGATCTCTTGCTTGTGATTTAGACTTATTTGAAAGTGCAATTTTATTTCTTCTCCAAACCCATTTGGTAAAGGTTCTTCGGTAGAACTTTGCTGAAGTTGTGAAGAAGCAAGAAGTGGTTCTTGCTTGTAGATGTTGTTGTTGATGTTGCACTAAGTATTTGTGCAATAAGATATTGTTGTTGTAGTTGATGTTGCACAAAGTGTTTGTGCAAGAAGTTGGTGCTGCTTTAGTTGTTGCCTGCACTAATTGTTCGTGTAAGTATTCTTCTTCTTGTTGTTGTTGTTTCCCGTTCAATTGTTAATAGTAGAACATCTTAATTGTATATTAAATTATTTTTTTCGATTTACTTTAATAAAGATACGTGTATACGGAGACTGTATTTAAAAAATCTGAAAGTTAATTTGTTCGTAAATATTAAATGACATATATATTACACAAGTCGCCTAGCATAACACAATACGCAGACGTTCGTAGGCTCTTAGTTGTAAAAGATATGACATAGGTATACAGCTTATGGTTGTCAAGTAGATGATGGATTAGGACGGCAATTGTGACTGTGGTATACGGAGTTATACCATAATTATGATTATCAAATATATACTAGTCCGTATACCATAATTCTGGTTGTCAAGGATATGCTAGATTACGACGTCAACAGAAAATTCTGACATACAGAGGTATGCTGTAACTATAGTTGACATGTAGATGCACCGTAATTACAGTATTCCATTTTTCTATTAAAGAGGATTTGGTAGTTGTTTCAATTTATACCTTTTTTTAGGTATGTCTTTGGTGACCGCAATTCAACTATACCAATCACCGAAATATGATGCTTTGGTGACAATAATTCAAATATATCAATCTCCGAAGTATGGTGAATTCAACTGTACCGGTATGATGATTTGGTGACCACAATTCAATTATATAAATCTTTGAAGTATATCAACAATCTCAGAAATAAAAGAAGAAAGAACTAATATGATGTAGTTAAGGACACACTCTTTTTTGACTTTAGAATATGATGGTATAAAACAAAATGAATCACTAAATTGGTTGCATTTCTTATATTGCGAAATAGGTGTTGATCGACACAGCTTGATGCAATTTTCATTATGGGTCATCGCAAATTAACATGTGTGTGTTTCTAACACATGTGTATGGTTGCGTATATCCAACTCATCCATGTCCCGTTGTAGACGGTGGTTTCTAAAGCAATAAAGTAATATTGTGGTTAATCAATCGGAGGTGTCATAATAATCTTCTTTTTGTCGATAATAATTTTTTATTGGTAAATAAATTGAATGAAACAAGAGCCTTTACCCAGTCAGAGCAGACGCCGGCCAAAGGTTACATGAAGCCACGAAGTCTACAAGAAAAACATTACATGATATCATATCCCTAAGGCCCTATAAATTGAGATCCAACGGAGAAAAAATTATGAACATCACCGTTTTCTCTTCTAGAAAATTTCCAAGTAACTTCCGAGAAGGACGAAATGGTGAAGCTTGCCATCTTCATCTTGGTTGTGCTCGTCGCGTCGCGTAATTATCTTTCAGCCATCAAACAATTATTTCACACAGCATCACGTTCTTCTTATTACTTCTTTCTTCTTTCATCTATTTTCCTTTTATTTTTGTTTCCAACGTCCTTTTATTTGAACATCGTCTTATATTTGCATCAATCTTTAGCAGATTACGTGAGCACTGCAGAGACTGGGTCCGGGGGGAGGAAATTAGCTCCCATATACGTGTGCCCAGGAGGTGAATGTAACCGCGTCATTGGCGATTCAACTTGCGACTCTCCCTGCACTTGTACTGACGAAGATGTTTGCGAGCTGCCGACATCATCAGTTACGGATGAAATGTTGGAAGACTAGTAGGTGGTGGTCCGAACTCCTACAAGTGCTGTCTTCTCCGCTTGAAAATCATGTGAGCCCAATATGTGCGTTAAAATTTCAGGACAGTTTCTTGTGGTTCGTAGGATTTAAGGAAGGGGTTTGTGGGACTTCTTTCCCAGTTTGAGCTGTACTTTCTGCAAGAGGATGCTGAATTTCATTAGATAAAATGCTTATATGTTGTGGTCGTTTCTTATACTTTCTGTTTCTCTTATTCTTTTCCGATTTTTCTTTTATCTTATGAAATCAATGTCTTTGGTGATACAAATATGGGTAAGTTGATGTTTGTCGGAGTTGTTGTTACGATATTAAATGTTTTGATGAAGTTAAAAGATGTTTTAAAAGAGTTAAAAAGGAATTTTACACTTGCGATTTGAAGCAAGAAAACACACTGTGAGATATCAATCTCTCACATGGATCGATTGATGTGTACATCAGTCTCACAAGGAGAGACATCGATCGATCCTTGTTGAAAATGTTCAAGGCTGGAACCATACTATCCAACATCGATCTCTTAAGCTGGGAGACATCGATCGGTCGATGTGACATTAGCCTCTAAGTTAGAGACATCGATCGATCGATGTAGTAAAGGTTCAAAGTTGGAACCTTACTGGAATACATCGACCTCTCAGAATCTAAGACATCGATCGATCGATGTGTACATCAGTCTCTCAGAAGAGACATGGATCAATCAATGTATATAAGGAATAAAACTAAAACCTTACTAGAGGACATGGATCTTTCAGTTTTGGGACATTGATCGATCGATGTAAGGCAGGTTCAAACCTCAAACCTCACTGGAGGACCCCGATCTTTCAACGCAGACACATCGATCGATCGACGTCTTCCAGAATTCAAATTTTTATGACCGTTAGAACAAAATCCAAAGGAGATTCATGGTGTTTTCTCTTTACAATATTGCTCAAATTTCTTGTGGACTTTTCTCTAACATTGAACAAGCTTCCTTGACTATTATATCCATGTCTAAAATTCTCTAGGATGGCTTTGGAGGATCAAATCAATCCATATGGTGACTAAAGGCTATTTTCAAATTGTCAAGACTTGAGATTGACTTGAAGACATTGGGGAGGCTCAAAAAACATGGATTACGCCTCCTATAAATATAAGAAGCTCAAATGAGGCATTCATACACTTTCATCCTCTTCAAGCTTCATTCTTCATTGTTGTAAATTTCTCTCATTTGTGTAAAAGTGCTTAAAGCTTGTTAAGCTCTTATTTTTTCTTCATTGTTATAAATTGAGAGATTGTAAGTCTAACACACAAGAAACCATAAATATTTGATCTCTTGCTTGTGTTTGGACTAGTGAGAAAGTGTAAACATCACTACTTCCTAAAACCCACTGTGAGAGATCTTTAAGAGGGAAGGTCTTAGTCCTTTTTCCTTCCATTGCTTGGCTAGGTTTGCTTTGCAAGGAATGGAAGGCATCGGTGCAGGTAGTTCAAGGCTAAGGTCAAGCTATGGGCACAAAGGGGTAAGGTATAGTAAGTTTCTTCTTTGCTTTTGCTTGTCTATTGAAGTAGTGAGGTAGCAAGAATTTGTTTTTTCTTAGAGCTGAAGTTATTGTAGTTGCACAAAGTTTTTTGTGCAAGAAGTTGTTGTGGTTGCTTACACTAAGTTGTTAGTGTAAGTATTGCTATCGTTGTTCTTATTAAGGAAAATAAAAAGAGTAGTTGTTGAAAATCCACCTTGGAAACAAAGTAGTAGTAGAGTAGAATCATTTACGATTCGAACTACTCTATGTCGGGTGTACTCATTCATTGTCTCTCATCTACTTTGATTTTGAATTTCATTTGAGTTAGTGATAGTCAAAAACAAGAAAATTCTGCAAGATTGCCAGCATTATTCACCCTTCACTCTAGAGTGTTTATCACAGACCTAACAATTAGTATCAGAGCCTAACCTTGATTGCTTGGCCAATCTTTACAAGTAGCAAGGTTAAAGATCATGGCAATGGAAGCCTCTTCATCCTACACCTCAACTTCCAAGCCAAATGCACTATTCTCAGCCTCAAGCACTAAAGCACCTATGTTTGATGCCCAAAATTATTCTTTGTGGAAGTTTCAAATGATAAATCATTTAAAAGGTTGTGGATTCGATATATGGACATTAATTGTCAAAGGAATTGAAACTCCTATAATCACCGACTCAAAAGGAGAGAATGTTCAAAGATGAGGATGACTACACCGACGAAGAGAAGGTAAACTTTGCTATAAACGGTAAAGCATTCGATATTCCTTCAAGTGCTCTAACCACCACTGAGCTCATGAGACTTCAAGGTCTTAAAACAGCCCACGAAGCATGGAAAAGGCTAGAAATGATACATGAAGGGACTGAACAACTAAAAATGGCTAAAAGACTTATGCTCATGATGGAGTATGAAATGTTCGGGATGAAGAGTGGTAAAAAGATTGAGGAGACAATCGACCGATTCACTCGAATAGTGAATCTAATCACTATGGTTGACAAGAAAATCTCAAATGAAGATCTTGTCTTAAAACTCCTCAACTCTTTGCCAAGAGAATGAGCACCCAAAGTCACAGTCATCACCGAATCGAAGAATCTCAAGACTCTTACCCTTAATAAGCTATCCCGTATTCTTCTTACTCATGAAATTCTTATTGATGAGCAAAATAGGATGAATCCTATCAAGCCCACAAATGCATCATGCAAAAAATTGGTGGTAGAGTCCGATGAATCAGATGAGGAAGTTGCTCCTCTAGTTAGGAAATTTTTATTATTGGCTACAAGAAATAAGGCTCAAGCGAAAAGGTTCTTCAAGAAACCACCCAAGGATAAAGAAGCAAATGAAAATTGCTATAGGTGTGGTCGACCCGGACATTTCATTTCCGATTGTCATGTCAAGGAGCCGCAAAAGAAAGAAAAGAAAACGTTTCCTCAAAAGAAGAAAGCTTTAAATGTGGAGGTAACTACATGGGATGACCTTCTTTCCGAATCGGAAGGAGAAGGAAGTGAACACATGGACGTTGGACTTGTTGCAATAGTTGAAAATCTAAAAGCACAATATACTTATCTCATGGCAATTGAGAATGACCTTGATGTAAATTTTAACTCTTCTACTATCAATTTAGAAGATGAAATTGGAGATTTACAAGATGATTTTGAAAAAATGAATTTGAAATATAAAAACTTTAAGTGAGAATTTAAAAAATGCACACTAAAAAATAAGAGCTTGCATGATAAGAATATTTTGATTTACTAAGAACATGACATCATGCTTACCATACACAAAACTGTATCTCTAGAAATATGGAGATTAGGCAGGAACGTGAAAATTTAATAATAGACTTACAAAAACTAACCGATGGAAAAAGTAATCTAGATAAATTGCTTGAAAACCGAAGGATAGGAAACGATAAATCCGTTTTAGGATAAAATTCATCATATTCTTCTATTGAGCCCAAGTTATTAAAGAAAAAACCAAATAATTGAAAAACTAAAAATGGCTCATTATCTCACAAAAGCAAAAACACCCAAATAAGACGTGCCAACTTGTGTTCGTTGTAACAAAGTAGGACATATAAAGAGTGTATGTAGAGCTAGATTTGGTAGCATGTATGTTTGGAATCCTAGGGTTTGACAAGCTAAATCCTAAAGGAACCAACCATCAAAGGGTATCAATGTATAAATCTCTTGGTTTTGTAGACTCTCAAGATAAATGGATTAGCCAGAGAAGAAGGAACCAGATGGCCTATGGACAGCGGATGTTCCACGTACATGACCAGAGACAGGACTTTGTTCACCAAGCTCAAGCTCCAGATGGTGGAACGGTGCATTTTGGGAGTGGGAGAGCCAAAATCCTTCGGCACAGAGAACTGGGTAACTCTTCTTTCACCGTTAACAATGTATTATATGTAGAAGGTCTTAAGTATAATTTGATAAGTGTCAGCCAACTACGTGATGCTAATTTTCAAGTTGAATTTGTGAAAAGAAAATGCATCGTGAAAAAGAATGATGAGATCGTTTTTGAGGATATAAAGAAAAATAATGTTTATAAATTTAGCACACATGATTTGATATCACAAAAAGTTTCATGCCGAATTGCCAAAAATTATTTGACATAATTATGGTATAGACGACTTGGACATATTAGTTTCAAAATTTTCAAAGAGATTTGCAAAAATGAAAAGGGCCAAGGTCTTCCAAAATTGATTTTCGAAAACCATGGCTTATGTGACACTTGTCAAAAGGCAAAGCTTGTTAACAAGCTTCAAGCCAAAAGTGAAATCTCCACCACCAAACCTCTATAATTGCTTCATATGGATTTGTATGGAGATATTGGTACGACAAGTATAGATGGAAAACATTACATTTTTATATTGGTAGATGATTTCTCTAGGTACACTTGGGTCATGTTCTTATCCAAAAAGAATGATGCATGCCAAGAATTTATAAAACATTGTAGGAGATTAGAAAATAAAAAAGAAGACACCATTAAGGAAATTAGAAGTGATAGAGGCTGTGAGTTTAATGGTGAGTTCTAAGGATTTTGTATTTCCAAGGGGCATGGACACAATTTTTCGGCTCCTAGAACTGCTCAAAAAATTGTGTTGTGGAAAGGAAGGATAGAACACTTCAAGACTATATCGATCGATCCATGTTGGAAATGTCCAAGGTTGGAACCTTATTGCCCAACATTGATCTCTTAAGCTGTGAGACATCGATCGATCGATGTGACATCAGTCTCTAAGGTTAGAGACATCGACCGATCCATGTAGTGAAGGTTCAAAGCTGGAACCTTACTGGAAGACATCAATCGATCGATGTGTACGTTAGTCTCATAGAAGAGACATCGATCGATCGATGTATATAAGGAATAAAACTGAAACCTTACTGGAGGACATCGATCTCTCAGCTTTGGGACATCGATCGATGTGCACATAGTCTCTCAAGAGAAAGACATCGATCGATCGATATTTGGCAGGTTCAAAACCAGAACCTCACTGGTGGACATCGATCTTTCAACGCAGACACATCGATCGATCGATGTCTTCCAGAATTCAAATTTTTATTTCCGTTAAAACAAAATCTAAGGAAGATTCATGGTGTTTTCTCTTTCCAATCTTGTTCAAATTTCTTGTATACTTTTTTCTAACATTAAACATGCTTCCTTGACTATTATATCCATGTCTAAGATTCTCTAGGGCGGATTTGGAGGATCAAATCAATCCATAGGGTGGCTAAAGGCTATTTTCAAATTGTCAAGACTTGAAATTGACTTGAAGACATTGGGGAGGCTCAAAAAACATGAAATACACCTCCTATAAATATAAGAAGCTCAGATGAGGCATTCATACACTTTCATCCTTGTTGAAAAAAGGGTTTGAGTGATTCACAAAATGCGTGATTTAAATAATGTGTGTTTAAGAAATGCATGACACAATGTATTACTTGACATGCTTTTACGACAAACTTGTCTTATATACTTTATATATAATGTTGCCATACTAACAAACCATGAAGCTTTAAAGCTTACATCAAATGGCAAACATTTGTTGTGTTTGAATTATTTTCAGGAGTCACCATTAATGAACTAAACTAGTTCATTAAGTGAAGTACTTAGTTAAATGAACTAAGTAGTTCTTTAAATGCAGATATATTTGGAGAAGGCATGATGGCAACAAATTGAACAATGGAAAGTCTCCTTCTACACTCATTCACACGTTTTTTATATATATTATATATATATACTCAAATTTTTTTAAAAAGGCACAATACACATATATTCTAACGTACTACTGACATGTTACATATATTACGAACGTACGTCAACGTCACACCAATATACTTACCTCATATTTATGAGTATATTTAGGTCTTATATCATATGATATAATTCATAGTTATGACAAAATTATTACGACACTTTACGAGGTTATAAACCGAAAATTGTTGTATCGGGTGACTACCGAAACTTCGCCAACGTGTCATGTACTTGCCATATTGGCCAGCCCCTACACCTCAAAAATGGCCACAAATTTTTGGCTAACATGGTACACTCAACCACAAAATCATTCCATGTTGGCACACACAAATCACCCCAAATTAAGGCCAAATTGTAGAGATTCCAAATTCACCTTTTTAAGCACATGTGCGCCAATGTTAAACAGCCTATGAGCTGAATATTTAACTTATTTTATGTATATTATGTGTGACATAATATATATAACATGTGCAAAAAGTTTGAACTTAATCGGAGAAAAATCGCGTAATCGACAAAAATCGAAAATTTGGTTTTCTACGAACACAACACATGGAACGTTTTTGGCATGACATGTAACACAACACATGGAACATCAACCCTGTGGTAAGGTGTTGTTTTGTGTTGTGTGATTAGTGCTAACCGAGGAAGGTATCCTCGAAGACTGGAGTAGGTTGTTTATAACCGAACCAGTATAAAATTCCTGGTGTCATTTACTTTCAGCACTTACTTTCAGTTTCAGCACTGTTTATTGTTTTTAATCACGTTCGTAAAAATAGTAAACGAATTTCAAAAATTACGAAACTTTCCAGAATCATAGCCATACGTCTCAAGGTTCTTTTGACGCAAGTTTTAACCCTTTTGAACAAGTATAAGTCATCCAAACGTCCAAAGTTTTGAGACTAGTGCAGTCTGATTTTTAGGCTTGCAAAGGTTGAGACTTTGATCGTATTTGACTAAATTCCCAAAAGAATTTTTTAAAACTGTTTCAACCCATTTAAATATAACTAATAAGGGGTTAGTCTTTAAATTTTTAGAGCATTTGGAGTTACTTACAAATAGGAATTAATTTTTCAAATTAGACTACCGTTTCTGGTAGATTTGCGCAATCTGACCACCAACGATTTTTCAAGGGTTAGAGGTTGAATTTTAATCTGAAATTTTAGGAGATACTCAGAACATCTGAAGCTAAGTTCTCTCCAAATTTCAGAATTTTTGAATACCTGCAACCTAGTTTTCAAAACGTTTCAAAACTGGTCCTGAAAACAGAAACTGTTTTCAGAAGTTGAGTTCTTGGTTTAAAACTATTTTAAAAACCACATTTTTCGCACCAACTATTCAACCCCCCTTCTAGTGGTGCCTTGCAGATCCTACACTGTTGTTGATGAAGTTGGAGTTTTTGTTGTTGCTGGAGTTGGAGTTTGAAGTTCTGCTGTCTGTTCAGTTTTATGGTCTATTTGCTTATGATGTTGTTTTATGTTTCTGCTGGTATAACTTTGTTCTATGAATGTTGTATGCTAGGTTGCTAGTAGTTTATACTTGCTGGTGTTGAAAGAAGTTTGTTTGTCTGATCATTTGCTGGTTAGTACTCTTCTATGTCTTTTTATGGTTGTGTAGCA